>CM065379.1:55885817-55920817 GCA_033060915.1 Euryodendron excelsum | reverse complement strand
TTGCATTTCTCGTAGAGTTTTTTAATGTGTGCAGTGTTAACGTAATATTTGTTATTTAAGTTCAACAAAAAATAAACTTAATCAAGTAATTATAATTCCCTATCTAAAAAAAGGTTTATTATAATTAAATAAAGTACACATATACATATACTTCAACTTTTTAAGCCTTCAAGTGTTTGAGTTTTATTAAATTACTTCGTAGTATAACATATATAGTAATATATTATTTTTTTTGTTACTTCGGAATGAATATAGTAATATATTATTAAACAATGGAATATATATAGTAATATAGTTATGATTTGTGAACTTTTGAGATTAAACTGATTTTTGCTTCTTGAAACAAGAGTGAAAAAAAAAAAAACAATGAAAAACAGCTTTTAAAAACACTGTCTCACGTTTTCTACTAAACATAACATTATTTAATAGTTTGCTATTAGCATATTCATGTTTTGATTTTTTTTCATTTAGAGTATGGAAAAAGAAAGTAAAGATGATATATGTGCAAAAAAAAATTTTAGTTTTTCATAACATTTTATTACTATAAAACAAATTAGAATTTTTAATTTTAACATTTTTATTATAAATTTAAATAAGCCTTACTTTTTCGTGCATTGCAAGATCGACATCTAGTTTGTAGTTATAGTGGGAGAGTTGCTTTCGTGATTAATCAACATGACCTAACAACTAGCCTAAATCTATACTTTGTATTATTATCATTTGTTCCTAATAAGCCATTATGTAGTTGCAAGACATGAGTTTTTTTACCAAACCCAAGAAGTTTGAAAACTTATTTCACAAATACAAGTTATTTTTAACGCATTCACTAAATTCATGTAATTCTATAAAAACTGAACTTGAACCCTAGCCCCAAAATATAACTCTTAAATTCAAGTTTGAAGTCATGTTTTAAAAACATGACTTCATGAAAAATAACTTCAAAAAACACATGAGTACATAAAATAACTTTTAAAAAAAAACTAGGTTTTGAAAATAAGCTTCCAAATTGCTTAGATTTGGTAGAGAAAACTCTACAAGGCACAGGTTTTGCAGGCCAAATCTAGGCCACCGATCCCTACTAATTTTTGTTTTAAGAACATCTTTAGCCTAATACTTTTTTGTTCTTCTTGAAAAAGTACTCCACTTTTGGTTGCACTAATTATACTTTAATGTGCCAAATGTACTATAAAACAAAGCAATACTCGGGGTGCACATGGAGAGAGACTTGTACCAACTCCATGTGCATGGGTGACCAACCCTCCACCTGCCTTCTCACTCAACTTTGTATCCATCTGGGATTCTAGACCTTTCTTCAGATCCCATGGCCCCTACCTCCCAATCTGGATTACTTCTATACGAATAAAAAAAAGAATTAGAAAAATATCACCATCAGCCGGACCATCATATGGTAGGTCTAAGTTGAGATATCATCCGTTGCCGCTGATGGTAGCCTCCCTCAAAAGAATATAAGATATATCACATACATATAGGTGCATGTTCATATATATATATATATATATGTGTGTGTGTGTGGGACACAGATAACCTACCAAAAAGATTAGATTTTGAGAATCATCACGATCATGAGGTTAGATTTTAGGTGAATTAGCTGTAAATGAGTTTAAGTGGAGTCGAGCCAAGTAATGAATTGTTTAAATTTAATTTAAACATCTTAATAAGCTTGAAAATATATTTAAGTTTAACTTTTTTAACTTTCGAGATAAGTTCAAAATGAGCTTTAATCAAGATAATCATGAACCAAGCTCTAATAATTTAAAATTTTTAGTATAAATAAGTTTATTAAGCCGAATTTATAAAATTAGTGAGCTTTAAAAACTTATGAGTCATACGCGAGCCAAGCTCGAATATATTGTTTCGTTTTACAACCTTAATCACGAGTCATTTTGTTAACTGCAATTGAAAACCCTTTAGTCTTTTAGTCAATATATATAGTTCAATATTTAAAGCTGTGATTATGGTATACAGTTAGTTACTTGAAGAGAAATAAACTATGACTAGAGTAACATGATCCCATAAAGTATGGATTCATGCAACATTGTCGACTGTGGAGGATTTGTTTGGGTTTAATCAATTCGAAGGGCATTTGAGAGGCTGCTACCTACTTAGAAGTGAGAAGAAAGCAAGAAAGCATGATGTGGCAGCTTCCCAAGATGGCGTGTGTACACTTAATTAGGAGGTAGATGGAATAATTGATTTTTAAAAAAACCAAAAAAAATAATAAAATGGTTTTAAACTTTAAATCACACCAGAAAATGACTTACACATGTTCAGCATAATCCATACTTAGATGCTTAGCAAACTCATGCAAACACCCACTACGAAGAATGAATTCATTCTATGTGATTACAAGCATCCAAAAGCTAGAGTTATACTGGAATAGGTGATTAAATTCAAGTTTAACCTACAATAATCTATAGCTATACATTATATTCATATTTTTCCATGTTTAATTAAAAAAAACCAGTTTTTTCCCTCCCTACAGACCATGTATGAACTTTAAAAAATTTAAGACAAATTTTTTACTTTGGATATTGGATTAGTTGAAGGAAAAGAAAAATAAAATTATTTATACACATTCATTTTTTTTGAGTAATCGAACAAAAAATGAATATTTTAACAAATTCCTATTCATTTTCTTCTAATTTTCTTAACTCAACCGAAAAAAAGAAAAAATAAATTAGCTTCTTTACTTTATTTTCTTTTCCTATCATTTCCATTTCGGTTTTTTTCCCCTTCACAAATTCAAGATCCAACTAAACATAGCATTAAGGTTCAAGCATACACAATAATTTACGGAGGTATAACAATATTGATATTGTAATATGATGGATTAGGAATCATGGGAAATATAGATATTAAACCAATGGAATGCAAAACCCTAAAAAAAAACCAATGGAATGCAAGGCTTATTTTCCAAAATTTCATCTATTTTCAGTTCATTTTCCAGCATGCAATTGGAGTATTACATTAACAAAAAAAGGAAGTACATGTATATATGTGTGTGAACATAATGTACACATATACATAATAGCAATCAGTGCCTTTAATGTATACATATACACCAAATGAATGGTTGATCATCATCTCAGTCAGGCCATATTAACTTTTCCCGCCAGTTTCGAACTCTCGTTGGAGTTGCTTGGTCAAAAATCCGTTACAGTCCACTCATTGTAACGTCCAACTTGTTTCTCTCTCACCCAAGAGAGAGAGAGAGAGAGAGAGATCTGCAAGAAGAAACCACAACCAATATTTGGAAACAACAAAAAACAGGAGTTCTTCCGGAATTTACTCCGACAACAAATATTTGCCATGTCTTTCTCTATAACATGGTGCTTGCAAGGATTGAACAGAGCAGCTCCTGGGAACCTTAAGGAAAAGAGGTCCCATTTGGCTCTGTCTCGCCAATCATCACTACTAGAACCCATCTTGGCATTGCTCGTGGAAGAGGAGGACTGGTAGAAAAATGACCATTCGTCTATTGGCCCTCCTTTCCTCCCTGGTGGTAGCCGCCTCTGCTCTTGGCCATGGCCTGATTGAGAGAAATGTCACCTACGACGGGCGCTCCTTAATCATCAATGGCGCTCGAGAACTCCTCTTCTCGGGCTCTATTCACTATCCCCGTAGCCCTCCTGAGGTGAATGATTATAGATATACATATATGTATATGTATTTTTTTTCATCCAATACAAAGGACTAGCGGTGTTTTGTTGGATTGGGTTTTTTTCAGATGTGGCCAGAACTTATAAGGAAGGCTAAAGAGGGAGGTTTGAATGTCATCCAGACTTACATTTTCTGGAATCTCCATGAGCCTGTTCAAGGCCAGGTATTTTTTCTGCAACCCATATTAATTTTTTCATATGGACTAATTTTCTTTTCATATTATATGCTGCAAAGATCTCAATGTGAATCATGTTTATATGTGCAGTTCACCATTGATGCGAATAGTGACTTCGTGAAATTCATCAAATTGATCGGTGAGCAAGGCTTGTATGTAACTCTCAGGGTTGGGCCCTTCATCGAGGCAGAGTGGAACCACGGGTATATTTTTCTTCCTCTTCTTTAATCTTCCTTATAATCTAATTTCCTTCTCCTTCTTTCCAATATTTAAGTCCAATGTCGGCCTGAGCAGAGGATTTCCATACTGGCTAAGAGAGATCCCGAACATCACATTCCGTGCTGACAATGAACCATTCAAGGTGACAATCATCTTCAATCCTTCCTAACCCCAACAATACATACAAAAGTGTAAAATATACTGCAAATGTTTGACTTACATTTTTCCAATTTTGCAGTTCCACATGAAAAACTTTGCCAAGAGGGTCATTAATATTCTGAAAAAAGAGAAATTGTTTGCACCTCAAGGAGGACCCATTATCATGTCACAGGTATGGTCCAGTCTAATGAACTTCATAGAATAGAAACTAAAGTTTCTGGGTTTCTTTGAGTTAAAACCTTTTCTATTTGACATTGCAGATTGAAAATGAGTACAATTCTGTCCAATTGGCATATAGGGAATTGGGTACCCGATACATTCAGTGGGCAGCAAACATGGCTGTGGGTCTACAAACAGGAGTCCCATGGGTCATGTGCAAGCAAAAGGATGCCCCTGATCCAGTTGTAAGTAGATGTTATACATACACAAATATATATATACATGTATATGTGTGTATCTATCTCCAAAGCATTCAAACATTTTCTTTATAATGTTGGTTTTTGGACAGATCAATACATGCAATGGGAGGCACTGTGGAGAAACTTTCAGCGGCCCGAATGGTCCCAATAAGCCATCGCTTTGGACTGAGAACTGGACTGCTCAGTGAGTATAGGACTCCATGGCATGTTTTGAGTCTAATCCTTCCTGATTCTTGCTAATGTGGATTCAATTTCTGTTAAAATTCATGAATTCAGGTACAGAGTATTTGGAGACCCACCATCTCAAAGAGCAGCAGAAGATATTGCATATGCAGTTGCTCGCTTCTTCTCAAAGAACGGAACTCTCACCAATTACTATATGGTACATGGCTGTCTGAGATTCTAGTCACTCATAAATAAGATAATTCCTCTGTTTTGGTACAGATTATTTTCATGTTTGTGTTTTTGTAGTACCATGGTGGGACAAATTTTGGCAGAACAAGTTCATCTTTTGTAACAACTCGCTACTATGACGAAGCTCCTCTTGATGAATTTGGTTGGAATTTTCATTTTTTCTACTCTAATGACTTGATTATTTAGGTCATTCCAAGATCTAATTTTAGGCTCATTTTCGCTATTTTTTAAGGTTTGCTGAGGGAACCCAAGTACGGTCACCTTAGGGACTTGCACAGGGCTTTAAGATTGTCCCAGAAGGCTTTGCTTTGGGGGGTTCCTGCTGTCCAGAGGATTAGTGAGGATCTAGAGGTAAGCATTTCAATGGAGTTAAATTTCCCAGAAATAGTACCAATCAATGAGAGAGAGAGAGAGAGAGAGAGAGAGAGAGATGGTTACCGACAAGCTAAGTTGTTCTGCTATGCAGATTAGAACTTATGAGAAGCCTGGAACTCACATTTGCGCTGCTTTCCTGAACAACAACAATACCAAGTTACCTGCAACTATTAAATTCAGGGGTCAGGATTATTATCTTCCCCCGAAATCCATTAGCATCCTCCCTGATTGCAAGACTGTGGTTTACAATACCCAAACAGTAATTTCCAATCTCCTAACCTTCTGCCTATTTTCTGAAATTCGACAGTTATAAAGCAGAATAATTTATTTAGTATGCTTCTTCTATTTTTTTTTCTATAAACAGATCGTTGCACAACATAATGCGAGAAATTTCCATCCATCAAAGAAGGCAAGCAACCTTAAATGGGAAATTTCCCAAGAAAGTGTTCCAGTGATAGACCAATTATCAGTTAAAAGCAAGATGCCATTGGAGCTTTATAATTTTACTAAAGATACCTCAGACTATGCATGGTACAGCACCAGGTAATGATCATATCTTACATATGAATCTATCAATGTATATATAGAGAGAGAGATATAGATATATATAGATATTCTTTTACTTGTATCTGACATGTGCTTTGAATTTCTTCTTGCAGCATAACTCTTGATCGCCATGACTTACCATTCCGTTCTGATATTCTCCCAGTCTTACAGGTTGCTAGCCTTGGCCATGCCATGGTTACATTTGTAAATGGCGAATATATAGGTAATCTCAAGCAACACAGACAGACAGAGACATTCAAACATGTTTGTGTTCTATACTCTAATGGCTGCTTCTTCTTTTTTCAGGATTTGGACATGGAAGCAACATAGAGAAGGGCTTCGTCTTTACAAAGGCCATAAATTTGAAGCCAGGAGTTAATCACATCTCACTTCTTTGCATGACCGTGGGATTACCGGTAAAATTAAGAACTTGTAAAAAAAAAAATGTTGTGCAATATATGCACTTTCCTTTTCTATCTGACTGGAAATTCTTTTGTCTCAATGAAGGATAGCGGAGCCTACATGGAGAAGAGATTTGCTGGGGTTCGAGCTGTAACAATCCAAGGTTTGAGCGCTGGAACCATTGATGTCACCCTCAACAACTGGGGGCAGGAGGTACTTAATTACATGTCGAATTCCTTTGATTAACACACAAATTCCATAAATCTTTCATCAATCATCAATTGGGCGACTTCTTCAGGTTGGCGTAAAGGGAGAAAAGCTCCAGGCCTATACAGAGGAAGGATTGAGCAAAGTGCAATGGAGTCCAGCAAAAGGAGCAGGACCACCTCTCTCTTGGTATAAGGTAATACAACTAGTAAGCCTTCTTATAATACCTCCATAATGACAATCCCAAGCACAAAATTTTCCAAGAATTTTCAAGAGGAATACAAAGGCCGCCATTGGATTTTCTTGGTGCAGACATATTTCAGTGCTCCTGAAGGTACTAGTCCGGTGGCTGTCAAGATGACCAGTATGGGCAAAGGAATGGTTTGGGTCAATGGCAAAAGCATCGGTCGTTACTGGGTGAATTACCTCTCTCCTCTTGGGCAGCCTTCTCAGGCCGAGTAAGCAATGCACCCCAGAATGAATTTTATATATACATACATAATTTGGTGAAAAGTGTAATTAAGGATTATGTTTATGCAGGTACCATATCCCAAGAGCCTACTTGAAGCCAGAGAAGAATCTCCTGGTTGTCTTTGAGGAAACCGGAGGAAACCCAGAAGGAATTGAGGTCCAAATTGTCAACAGAGACAACATATGCAGCTTCATCACAGAGTATCACCCACCCAATGTTAACTCATGGACGAAGGATGGAGAAGTGATTCAGACAACTGTGGATGATGCCAAATCAGGAGCTCACTTGACTTGTCCTGACGGCAAAGTCATCAAGGTCGTGGAATTCGCAAGCTTCGGCGATCCCTTCGGCACATGTGGAACCTACGCCGAGGGAAAATGCAATTCTCCCAATAGCAAGAAAATTGTTGAGGAGGTAAAATCACAACTCCCTCTCCATAATTTTCCATTTCCTCAACTCTTATCTATCACACTGATCTGGTTTGTTGTTGCACTTTTGAGCAGCATTGCTTGGGAAAGAACACTTGTTCAATTCCTCTAACAAGAGAGATTTTCGACAACAAGAACGAAGATAAATGCCCAGAAATCTCAAAGGTACTAGCTGTTCAAGTCAGATGTTCCCATGATAAGTGAGATCAGAAGAGAATATCAAGATTGGAGCAGCAGCAGCTGGTTGTGATGATGATGGGTTTAAGATGAGAAGGCAGCAAACTTGATGGGTGGGGGTCAATATATACTTGGGAGAGCTTCAAGTTCAATTTTAATTGTATTTCAAGTATATACTTAGCACTTCAAAAGGCATGATGATCTGCATCCCTTCTTCCTTTTTGTTGTGATTGTTCTTCATGGTAATGCCAAAGGCATTCTGATGATTGATGTAATTAATCCTTGGATTGGAGATGCTAATTTTCCTCTTAATAGCTTCTCCAACCATTATTTTCATTTGTCTTTTTTTCTGAACAAAAAACATAAATAAAAAAAAGGAGAAAACAAAGTCTAAACTTCATTCCCCATGTCTATGGTAAGGTCAGAAAATGGAGGCATCGATCTTCAAAATGACCCAATTGTTTCGTACATTTCATTCAACTCCACCACCCTAGGTAAAGATGAACATTTTTCTAGGAGTCAATGAAACGAAGATTAAACTCTTTGATGTATGCTTGAATATATACAGACATATATATATACACACATGTATACTCTCTATTAGGTGGCTTTAAGCATAATGTATACATACAACATAAAATTGAGTCCACTAAATTGCCAAGCACCATGCAGTAAAGAGAGATGGAAAACTCTGGGCCTGACTCACAATTACAAGCAGCTGTACAAAATCTTTGAATTGGATGGAAACAGGTACTCAGTTAGAACAAAGACAGGCATAAGATGCATAGTATCCCCAACTAGTGTACGAGATTTCCGCAGTGGAAGTTCAGATATGACAAACTCTTGAGAGTTTTTGGGAAAAAGAATATAAGAGAGGGCACAAGATGATAAAGCTGATAATGGTGAACTTCAAACTGGTTAAAGAGAAGGGAAAATAGTAGTTTGCAGAACTTCTAAATTTTACATAAGTTATCAGCATGTAAATTGTTGCCAGAGGCAGATAAGAAAGGCACAGCAGTTTCCTCATTCATGTAGTAAGGATGCAGGCGTAACTATCAAATAAAATTGATCCAACCAACAAATCATGGAGGAAAAACTAAAACATCTAACAGCATACACTGGCCAGTACGATATTAATAACTATAAATTACCAATTTGCCCAGAGTAAGTCATAAAAAAGATTTTCTTGCCATTGGTCATCAGGAAGAAACATAGAACCACAAGGACCAAATAAGTTCAACCCACACTGCAAAGATAGCTCAACTCCCATTTCAATTCCCTTTTTTCTCCAGGTCCAAAACTCCTGCTTCAACCCCAATTTATAATGAACAAAAAAATGCCTCAAATCACTTGAACAGCACAATCGGATACATCCAGAAAGGACATTTTGCTGGGTGTGTTTCAGACAGATTCCCAAATTTTCCAAATCATCAAATTACCAAAGCCTTTGCAAAGAAATCGTAAAACGCAAGCTCTAGAATGGTTAAAAGGGGAAAGCAGGTGCAAGGGAAATTGGCCAGAACCTTTTTCTATTCTTTCTAAACTATTTTATTATTCTGACAAAAAAATGTTCAGTAACATGGTGCACCAATTAAATTTAAGAGCAGAAAAGAAGGGCCAAATACATGCCCGCCCATGTAAACCCAAACAACTAATAAGTTGAAATAAGATAAGAACCACCACAAATTCCTATTTATTTACATGCACTTGCAGCAGAAAATGGCTCCACGATTCCAATCTTCAGAGAAGCTTCTAGATCATCCGTACTGAGAAAGAATGACACACACAGTTGTATTTGAGAAGCTAAACACAATTACATTCAACAACTGGTAAGAACAAATTATTCAACGAAATGACGAACAAACTGCAAACAAAATGATTTGGAAAGCATATAATGATATTATATATTCCCAGAGCATCTAACCCTGCATGATCTACGGAGTATATATAATAACTGACCTCAAAAATGCTGCCCCTTAAAGCAAGGGCACCAAAAAGAAGCCGTTATTTGACCATGAACAGAAGCTACTTCCAACATCCAAATTAGCCCAATTGAGAAATGAACCCGAAACTCTTTCGACAAACTATACACAAATTAATTGGTTAGTTTTGAAAACTCATGACAAATCAAAAGATCCCTGCCCTTCACTTATTGCATAGAGTAGTTTCTTGTACATAATTTCCTGTTCAGAAAGAAAAATTGTCAGCGCATAAAAGCATAATGAACATGACACAAAACTATTTCCAGTTTGCAGTAACATCTATTCTTCTTTTTTTTTTTTTTTCTTTATTCCTTTTTTTCCTCAAATAAGATGATGAAAAACCACTTAATAAGCATCACGAAAAAATCAAAAGTGAACTTTATTTCACAAATAGTGTACCTTGGTGGAGTAGGGAGGAAGCTTGAGGTAATTAGCGCATGTCATTACACTCGGCAAGTCATCATCTGCAGATTCTGATAACCCAGTCCCATTGGCCGCTGTATTACCAGTTGCTGAAGAATGCTGCATGCAGACATGCAAAGCATAAATGCTATGAACAATGCAAGAATGAAATGATGAAAGCAAAGGAGAATCATCAAGGCCTCTGATAACAATCGTGTAGTTCTATACCTTTCTAACAATTGTCAACTTTGGGTTCAGCACTGCCAGACCACCAGGTGGGAGCCGAGGTGCACCAGTAACAAACTGACAAAAAGCCCGCTGCTGCTCTGGGGTGAATTCTCCCATAATCTCAAGCAACTAAAAACATCACCACAAGGAACCAAATGAATAATGTGAGAATCCAAAGGAACCATATCAAAGACAATGTCCTAAATCAGATTAAGGGTAGGGAAGTAACAAAAATAAAAAATAAAAAAGAGTACATTAACAATTGCAGGGCTTTTGGCAGTGTATCCATGATCAAATTTTATGTGATCTACAAGTGTCTCAGCCTGTAGAAAGAGAAGTTCAACATTAATCAGGCAAGTGCAAAAAATAGAGGTCTTAATTGTGACCTGTTACAAGGAAATCACACTAGAAAATTACCTCCCACAGCTCTCTTCGGCCACAAAGCAGATAGTCCAATTCATGTGGAGAAAATATTTGGAGTGTCGAGATGTCAAAGACCTAATAATTGCAGAGCCAAAACATAAGTATATATACACAAAAATAGGAAGATCTACAAGCATATATATAAACAAGAAAGTTCGCATTGAAAGACCACAAGAGTTTCCACCAACAGAAAAAATAAATAAATAAAGGGAGGGAAAGAGTAGGAGGAGGAAAGGAAGAGAGGAGGGGAACCCACGGTGGTGAAAGCCATTAGCTTCGGCAATTTATATATCAAGACAGCATAGTAAGCAATATAATAAAGAAAGAGAGAATCATTCACCAATCTAACACAAAAGTAACACAGCATGAAAGACATCTTAAAATCCAGTAAGTCCAGAGGAAGTTGCTAACTTGATTAAACCCAGTTCTAAATGCTTCCATTTGCCGCATAATTCCAAATTTGACAGTAGCATCAACCACTAAGGATATGTACTCCTCCAAGTTATTGATATTCACCTGAAAGTTCAACAATAAGAATTAAATTAAGAAATATCATCATGGACCAAAATTCAAAGCAAAGGACTGTGCAAAGTATAGAGATAAATTCAAGGGAATGTTAAGTACATTCTCTTCGCCTGGTTTCAGAGCGTAATCTGGATAGCCAGGGAGGGTGAAATCAAAACAGAGATCTTCAATTGGAGCCCCATGAAAATTTAAGTCAGCAATATCTTCACAATTGTGACCACCCATTGATTCCAGATGTTGTTTCCGGCAAATAATGGCTTGCAATTCTTGCAAAGTCCACCCAAGTTCAGCATCAAAAGAAAGAATGTCATGCAAATCAAGCTCCTGCAATGAAATAGAGAAGGCTGAATGTGTGGAGAGAAAGAGATACATTACGGCATTTTGCAATAGGAAAACAACATTTCAATCTGAATCAGAAGAAGTATACAGTTGGCACACCTGACCAAGCACAAGCTTGTAAAATGCTGTCGACATTGGCAGGTCCAAAAGTCGCCCATCTTGAAGAGCTTTGGCCATCACACGCCCTACCAGCAGGAAATATTCAACAACTTTGGGAAATTGGCTACCATCAGAAGCATCAGCATTGGAAGGCCAAGGACGAGGGAACAATCCAAGAGGAGCTTGGACAAGTTCACTATCACCAGCTGATCCCAGCACAGTGACATTTCTGATCTTCCCATTTTTTTGTTCATCTCCATCAACTTCCATTGAAGGTTTGTCAGATGAAAAATTTGACCTCCACATTCCTAGTCCAACTTTTTGTAAATCATGACTTAAAAGGGTGTAGAACTCCAAAGTAGGACCCAATCCAGTGCCAACTTCACCAAAATATTCTACTTCAAGAACAGCCTTTTGGCTTGAATACATCTCCATAACCTTTGCAGCAGAATCCAGAATGCGATTACGGGAGACACGCACTTTTTGGCGCTGTAACCTCCCAACCCTAACCTCTCTTTCGTTGATTGATCCTTGACCATCCGCACCCTGCTGCTGCTGAAGTCGATATAAAGCCCGTGACAAACCAAAAGCAGTGGAATAGAAGTATTGACGCCGAGTCTCAAAAGGAAACAAGAAGGGACATGCTTTTGTCAACTGGTAACACCATGACGGAAGACTCCCACTGCAAAGTGCAAGGGCATCCTGTATTTGTCGAGCCAATTTTGGAGTGAGCTTACTATTAATAAATTCCTCAGGAGGAACCCTGACACCGGTGGAACTAAGCTTATCCAGGCTTGAAATCTTGCCTTCAGCAAAATTGTCAGTCACTACCTGGACTCTCAATCGGGGTGCAAGCTGATTCAAACCCTCTAATACACGCAACAGTGCTAATATATTATAAGTAGAATTACTTTTTTCAAGATCACAAGGAAGCTCCCCCTGCAAAATACTATCAAGAAGTGACATTTGCTGCAATGAAGAATCAGTGTTAGAATTTGACATGGACCCCGCCTTGGTAGATTTTAATGTACTTGTAGAATTCAATGCTCCGACTGAACCCTTATCAGTCTGGCTATCTGCCCTTTGATACGTTATGGTATAGACATCACTCCACAACCTACTTCCATCACTAGACACAAAATCATTGCCAGTATACCTCTCCTCATCATCCTCATCCAGCACCAGCTGGCGTTGGATAGCTTGATAGATAGTCAAGTGCCTGTTAAGCTGCTTCCCACCTGCAGAAAAAATTAGTCTAGGAGGATCGTTAGAACCAAATAGAGGGCGCCCATGCCGATCCCTGCCTCCCCTGATACCTCTACCATTTGCAGATGCAAGCCCAGCCATGGCAGCAGCAGCAAATGACATTGCACCCCTTGAAGCAAAGGAGTTGCCACTCCTAAACTCAGTAGAATCTGAGCCCCTAATTGTAGCGGCTCTGCTACTAGAACCAGAAGCCGGGTTGGTCTGGCTATCACTTGTTGCAGGGGCAGTAGGACTATCCTCAGCTGAATCACCCAATTTAACGTCATGTACTCTCTCTGGCATGCAAACAGGAAGAGAATCATCCCTCAGTACCTGCAAATTGATAAGCAAGAAATTCATAAGGGCAAAGCAGAACAGAATCGCCAGTGGAACTAGTAGATTGTATGACCCATCTAAGAAAGCATTCATCATCCAGATCATAATGGTTTAACAAGTGGCTCCAAAAATGGCATGGATCAATATTTCTAACCATGAACCAAGCAATATCAAGTCACCCTTGCAATATAAACCAAGCAATTCCCAACCACCAACGGTCTCTCCCAATCATTCCATACATAGCACGGTTGGATAACAACGAAGAAACCCAGTAATGAAAACTACTTTCGTGTCTTAATTTTAGAGATCTCTTCCACTAAGGATGCAAAAGAGTGGTACACAATCAGCAATTGCTTTATTTGAATTTACTATGACCACCAGAAGCAAAAATTGGTTGATTCTTGTCCTCAAAAGCAGGAAAAGCACTCTAAACATGCTAACAAAATAAAATACCATTCATTCCAAACATCACTTAAATCTTTGGGTTTTTTTTTTTTTTTTTTTTTTTTTTTGGGGGGGGTGGGGTTGGTTTGTGGTAAAATAAATCAAAAAATCAGTAGCATACATCATCATGGTCGTCTTCGTCTTCATCCGAAATATCATCATCTTCAATCACTGCATCGTCAATCTCAACAGGAGATACGTCCAGATCCTCATCCTACACATCATGACATGTTAAATTCATATAGCAAGGCTAACAGGATTACAATAGTAAACAACATATAAATGGTACGATATCCTTCTATAATCTTGATTATCTACGTGTGTCTGACTGCAGCTAAGAAGCGCCAACACCGACACGACACGACACGGATATGCCGATTTTCAAAAAATGCCGGACAGGACACGGTGAAGACACGGTAAAAATATATGATTTTTATATATTTTTTATATGTCATATATATATAAGAACATTATTCAAAGTTAATAAAAAATACAAGATAACACTAACTAAAATTAAAGATAACACTAATTCAAGGCACTGTCAATAAATTTGCATAGAGTGGAACTAGAAATGATTAACACAAAAACAAAAATAAAGCAAAAATTTAAACCAGAACCTATTTCATTCGATCGACGAATTGAACATTTCTCTTCTTTTTTTTTTTCCCCCCTAAATTCAAGTTTTTTAAATCACAAAATATACCCCATCTTTTATTTTTAAAATTCGCAGTAGAACCCCCGCCGTGTCGTCCAAAATTAGACATGCGTGTCCAAGCTTTGTCCCCGGAGTGTCGGAAGAAAAAAAAAATTGCACACGTCTGACGATGTGTCGGACACATGTCCAACACGTGTTCCACGCATGTCCATGTCCTAGAAGTGTCCAACACGCATACGGGGGATTCGGTGGAGTGTCCATGCTTCCTAGGACTGCAGCAAAAAGTTTGGAATGACAAATTAAATTGTACATCATCATAACTAAGTGAGACCAACGAAAATCAAGTCTGACGGCATTGAGGAAGTCACGTCCACAGTTTATACATCCAGTTTATTTCATTTTATCTTATTTATGAACTTAATTTTATGAATAGGTCCAGCACATTAGCTTGAGTTAAAAGCTTACAGGTGTTAAATCAATTAAAAAGTCATGGATATAACTTCTCTTAAGCCACCTGACTTGTAAATCACTGGTACAGATCTACCTGCAAGCTACAGAGAAACTAACCTTCAGCAGACCTATGTCTAAATCAGATCACCAATGATTGACTGGAGACTGGCATGAAGTATTCAAAAGATTAGCATCTGGAATCGAGCAATGAGTAGTATGTGGACATCAATATAGGTGGGAAGATAGGAAGAAACTTTTTGCCATATCAATTGTCAAGAATCTATGAAAAATTAAGTTCCATCTTATAGGCATTAAACTAATGTTAGGAAGGCTACATTTCCATTTCATAGCAATTAGACTACTCAAAATGATAGGGAAT
Source organism: Euryodendron excelsum (assembly GCA_033060915.1). Classification (NCBI taxonomy): domain Eukaryota; kingdom Viridiplantae; phylum Streptophyta; class Magnoliopsida; order Ericales; family Pentaphylacaceae; genus Euryodendron; species Euryodendron excelsum. The sequence continues at coordinate 55,905,636 of CM065379.1, read as the reverse complement.
TGAACATCTTCAAAGTCAAAATAGAGAAGAAAACTAATCAATCTTGCTACTAAAAATCTTTCAGAAGTGAATACTTGTCACATATTAGAAGCCGAAAAACCGTAGACCAACAAAATTTTGAAGGGCAAATACTACTCCCCCAGAAACCTTTCAAGTCCGAACAATTGAGCAAATTCCACGCACTTAAAAAGACATAATTTAGTACAGAAAATCCTTTCCTTCCCAGAAATGTCCATAACCAGTAGCCATACCAATCTTCCTAATATCCTCAACTCCACTTTTAAAAGTTCTGACTTTCTACAAACAATGAAGCAACACAAAACCACATGCTAGAATCCTGCATGACTAATGGTTTGGTGAATTACAACCAAGTGGACAACACACTCCCAAAAATAAACGTTTAATTATTCAAACAAGATGCTCTTGCCAGTGACAAGTCCCAACGATGAAAAAACAACTTGCAACAAAACCATGCCATCACAATACTCAACCACATAATTCTGCCACTCAACAGGAATACAACACATGTTGCTTTAATGAGCATTCCAGACCACACATGGACAACATCATGTACAAATAAGAAGGCATGGGGGCGTAGAAAATAAAGAGCATCAAAAACAGATGTTCTAGGATGTTAGGAAAAAGTCCTCAGTAGAAAATCAAATTCGACAATTTTCAGAGGAACCAATCATGAACTATGAGAACTACAAAGGAGTTAGCCAAATATACAACCCTTTGGGCACAACTGTCAACTGACAACACTTTATTGTCACTTGCTGGCTAAACCTACTACTACCCATGCTATGCAGCTTAATAAAGTGTGGAATCAACTAAGGCAATGAACTCAATGGGAGGAGAAGCCTTGGAAGGGATGCTTCAAAGTTAGTTAACCAACATACCAAGGACACAAGTTAAGAACCAACCAGTGTGAATAAGATTCTTTATGGTCTTACTTCTTTCCATTGGTGTCTAAATCTTACAGACATAATAACCATTCAGAAATGATTAAGCCGTGCATTGCAACCCACCAAAGCTAGAAGAGCGGTAAATTCATACCACACTCTTCATCCGGACGCAGTAACAAAGTTCACCAAACTAGGGCTCAACCGAATCAACACTTCTCGCCGTTTTAACACTATGCCTAACATATTTTCATATTGAAGAACATTTACAGCATACCTCAGAACTTGAGTCTTCATTTACAGGCTTCATTTGTGCATCTTTATCCAGAGCTGCTCTTCTACGGGCAGCATTTCTTGTTTGAGGTCCCCTTGCCTCCTCCTGAGCAGGCTTCAAAACAGCCTTACCTTTCCCCTTTGATGAGCTAGCATTTTTCTCTTGTGGTGATTCCTTTTTTTCCGTGTTTCGAATATTAACAGATGATCTGGATCTAGTAGAATGACGACGAGTGGCGGAAGCAGGAGTAGAAGTAGATGGTGATGAAGCACCAGCTCCAGTAGGTGTGGTCCCAGATTCAGAGTTCCCTGCAGATGCTGAGGGCTTCTGCCCAGAGTCACTTCTTTGGACTCGGGGCCAAAGGAAGTCTTCTACAGCTGCTAAACTTGCTAATGGGTCAATTAATACAACATTGGAAGAATAATCACGGAGTGATTTTTCTCCTTGGACTCTACATAGACGCAACTTAAATGGCTGAGACAATGCACTCAGACCAGATGAGAGACGTGCATTTCCACTAGCTGACCGAGAAGTATGGCTCAACACAACAGGAAAGCGCTCTAAGGAGGACAAAGCATTTTGAAGCTTCTGAACTAAGACACTCATAAGAGCCACACTACCCTCATCAATACAGGAAGGGAGGGCAACTGACGTGAACGTCTTATATCTTCTGATTGCTTGTTGGCGAAGCTTGGGAAGGTTAGCTTCTGAAATTCTCTCCTTGGAGAAGTATCCACAAGAAAAGTAGCTCAGTAAAGCATCCACAACTCCACTCCCAATGAACTCAAAAGTGGACACACCATCCCCCTTGCTTAGTTCTGCAAGCATCTCAGATATCACCCCGACTAAGTTCTCTTTACTAGCAGAAATATCAGTAAAGCGAGACCCAGAAGCTTTAGACTTCCCCTTTGATTTAGTCTTTTGATCATCAACACCAGCATTCAACTTCATGCACAGATTCTTTAAATGTAGAAGATCATCTGTAACTCCAACTTCGGTGGCCCCAGGATCTGAAGGGAAGTACTTATCTTTGAAACCTTTGGCACATACACTGACTGCCATACGAAGACTTGAGTTGCCAGTAGGAATTTCTACTGAGCTTGGAGGTGAACCAATAACTGGAACTGGATTTTTTGGATCTTCAGTGGAGTGTAAATCTGCATTTGAGTTGCCACCGCGGCGCCGATACCGTCTACGTGATGTTCCGGGTATAGAATCATTATCCTTCTCACTGGAAGATGGTTGAGAAGGAGCCATATGAGAAGACCCAGCAAAAATAAGAGCATCTACAGCATGTACAACACCTTCTCTCACAAACACCTTAGAGAAAGTCCCAGGAAGTTTTTCCATAAGAATCTGTGCTATTTGAAGAGCAGGAACTAAGACTTGTGGATCTTTCCATGCTAAAACCCCAGCTAAGAAACTACAAAAAAAAAAAAAAAAACTCAATCAGTATCTAGAGGCTAAGCACTAAAAAGCTACATATAAATACGCATATGTATTACGCAAACAATTTATGAAAATGTAATACCTCGATATGTTTGTCACGCTTATTAGAGATTGGATCATATCTGCACTGCTGAAGTACATCAATTTTCCAATAACCGAGAGACATTTGTGACGCACAGGACCATTTACGCTGGATCCATATATCTGCTTGACAGACAATGCCACTACTGTTTTACTAAATACAGGAAGTAGGACTAGAGACTAACCAAATTCTCTGGAAACAAACCTGAATTAGAACTGGAAGAAGGTCCATTCCAAATTGCTGCAGAAGTTCAGGCTGATCATTTAATAACTTCTCGCGAGCTGAAACCTCAGTTGCACTTCCGTTTGTTTCTTGTTTGCCAGAACTGCTGACAGGAGACTTCTTCAAAAGAGATCCTTTAACAAATGGATTAGTGCTGGCTGGAAGAGATATGGTCCCTTGGGGAAGTGGGGGAAGAAGCTCATTTGCAAGGTTCACGATCTCAAAAATCTAAGCAGCAGAATGAAAACAAGAAGAACTCAGATAGGTGGCAACTAGGTTCAAAATCTCAAAAGTCAATTTATTAATAGGTCCGGGAAAAATAGAGGGGTAAATACATTTTACCCCGTAAGGTATGACCCAAAAACACAAACCCACCCCCGCTCCCCCTTCTCCCTCTTTTAAAAGTGAACACATAACCCCCACATGCTTTGGACCAAAGTACAAATTGGAAAGAAATTGTTGGAATTAATCGTGTGTACTACACACGCAGATTGAACCAGTGAGAAGTATTCCACTCAAAATAGAGTAATGGACTATAGAAAAAACGATTATAACCCTCAAAAATCTTTTACCCTTTTTTACTTATTTTCTTTCTCCCCTATTATTTTCCTCCTTTCCAAACAGCCATGGCAGACAGCTGAAGAGGGGAAACTGCAAAGCGCTCTTTTCAGTTTCTTCCTACGACCTCACTCTCTTCTTTCCCCCTCTTTTTTGTTTTCATTACTTTCTTCCACAAATCCACTATATAATACACATATACATGTACACTATATATACAAACACATCCAAGAGTCACATGAATTCGATGATGGGTTTAATTTGATGCCCAATTCTAAATACATTGTCAAAGGCAATGGTGGTGGTATGCATACAGACTTGGGTAGGTGTCTAACAGATGTACATATAGAAACATAGTTATGTATATTTATATATATATAGAGAGAGAGAGACAGAGAGAGAGACAGAGAGAGAAATCTTTGTCATAGTGTTAGTTTCAGGCAAGTATGAGCATGAATCTTAAAATCCTCTGATATCCATCCATGGAGGAGAAGAAAAGGGGTAGAAGATGTTCAGCCATGGCTGTGGGTGTTGCGGGTGGTGCCGCTATGGGTTACAGTGGATCAGTGGTTGCAGCCGTGGGATGAAGAAGGAAGAGGTAGAGTGTGGCCGGAGAGGGTGAGATTGGCCTGCAGTGAACTGCCATGGCCAAGACCCTCCATCTCTTATAGATATTTCACTGTGTTTCTCTAAATTATACATATATATACATACACACACAGCAAGCTTCTGGCGTAAAGAAAGAAGAAAATGGGAGAGCATTTTTGTCTTTTCACAGAAATCATAACTCTCAGTCCAATTTGCACTTCGGTCCAAAGCATGTGGAGGTTATGTGGTCACTTCTAAAAGATAGAGGGGTTATGTGTTTTTGAGCCATACCCCAAGGAGGTAAAGAACATTTACCCCAAAATAAAATGCCAAGTGACAGAAAGTTTTAAAAATAAGAAAGTTTGATCAATAATCGAAAAAGCAAATACAGTAATTTTTACAAGTATATTCGAAAAGATGAATCATATTATGAAAGGAACACATGACAATACTTACACCATTGAGGAATAACTACCTCTTTTCATTCACAACCTACCATTTAATAATAAAGACCACATGCAACTCATCACTGTAAACGTCAAATAACCTACTTATGGAACTCAATTAAACTTGAAGACAACAAACATATACACAAGAAGTGTTTCATGGTACAATAAAAAATTTTGTAATGAACAACACAAAGCTGCTATAAAGAGGAACAATGATCCAGTTAAAATACTCACTTTTTATATTCCAGTGGTGCAATAACAGCAAACCATTTAAAAATCCAAATATATGCACCACAGATCAAATTAAAGAAGATGTTTGGTAAAAGTAATGAGATCCAGAGAACCCGGGTTTCAGAAAGAATAAGAAGAATGCAGCAAGTACCTGTTCTGGTGGTCTACTTAAGGCAGGCGAAACTGAAATGCTAGCAACAAGGCCGGAACCTGATAGTATATCTTTAAGAATACTGCTTATCCCAAGGAGTAACAAAGTTTTCGCTCCCAAAGGGGACCCACTTGCACATGTGGAAAGCAGTCGAATTAAGCCCTGCAAGCCATTTAATCAAAACTAGAGCCGCCATATAAAAAACATCATTTAACTTGAAAGATGAAAGCAAGAATATATCTACCGTGTATGTAGGCGTGCTAAGAGATGCCTGACCACCTCCAGAATTGCTTGTGGAAACGAGTGAGGCGGCTTGTGTAACCAGTCCGTGATTACATAATTCATCCAGCTTTCCCGGAGATGAAGCAAATGCCTCAGCAATTCGAGTCAAGCAGACAGAAGCATGCTCTAACACCTACAAACAGAAGCAAGCACGCAAAGAACAGAAGAAACAACATCAAGAAGGAGATAAACCAACCGTGTAATTGACTTTTGAGTATGAACCTACAAAAAAGATCCCTCACTTTTGCATCATGATACTGAAGAAGGTTTGTCAACAAAGGAACAGCTTCCATCACAAAGTCAGATGCATCTGAAGGAAGTTTCTTGCACATATTTGCCGCAGTAGACAGTGCTACTCGCTGGAACATAGGATTAAAGGAAAAGCTATCATTCAGCGACGCTTCAAAATGCAGAAGAAGGTTCTCATCACATAACTAACTTGAAGTAAGAACTTAACCAAGGAGCTACCTGGACTCCTGTGGAGAAAAAGTCAAGATAAGAAAGCACTGCCATGAGTGCACCTGCTCTCAAACAAGCAGTTGGGTGTTCCTGAGAAATCTTCTTCAGAGCTTGAAGGGACTGTTGCCATGGAAAACAATAAGAACAGAAAAGACATCAGAAAGCAGAGCTTAAATAATACTTGAATTATATTGGTATCATGCGAAATGCTATCTAAAATATTGCATTTGTCGTATTACTGGTGAATCATTGAAACTTCCTACAATGTGCTCACTTGAGTTCGCATTTCAATTTTCCCTTTTTTTTTTTTTCCCCCTTCTTTTTCCCTTCCTTTCAACGTATTGGCTCACCTGTTCAGCCAAGTCCATGTACTCAATTGTCAGCAGTCGAGCAACGAAGCACGGAACTGCACCGTAATGCACAACCGCAGCACATGAAGAAGGAAGCACATCACACAGATGAGTCAGCGCCCTGGCCGCAAGAAGCATGATATCCGGATTGCTCTCGTGGTTAAGCAGCCCAACCAGTACGGGCACAAACGAATCCACTGAGAAAGTACTGAGTGACTCCTCAGTACCAATAGATAACATCTCACAAAGCTGTGTCAAAGCCTCAACCTGTCGCCCTTCCTCTCCATCGGCCCGCAAACCAGATAAAATCTTCTTGAGCCGCCCACTCTGGTGTGATGATGATGCCGATCCTATTGCCGATGATGGTAGCAAATCATCCAATCCTGCCCCCAATTTCCGTAGAAGTCCTTGAAGTGCACTACTGGCAGAAGTCAAATTCTGGTGCAGAATCCCAACACCACCTTCGCTGTCATTATCATCGTCATCTCCGCCAGCACCGTCTATGGTCAACCCCAAGTTCCTCTCAGTGTCCCTATCTCTATCCCTAACCCGAACTTCATGTTCTTTCTCCTTCCCTTTGTCCGAATTATCCTTATCCGAGCCATGATTCTTACCCCGTCGGCCACCAGACTCGCGACGGGCAGCAGACCCAGACGATTCGTTGGTCGAATCCATTGGAGTAGACGAAGCCAATGAGTCTTGGGATCGAGCAACGCGTGAACGAGTGGAGATCGACGAAACGACGGTTGTTTTAGTGATGGGTGCTGAAGATGAAGACGCTGCGGTAGCAGAGAGACGAGTTCGCTTGCTCGAACGGGTGGTGGGACCAGAAGAAGAAGAAGAAGGGGCTGATGAGGTGGCCTCCGCCCGCTTCCGGCTCCGAGTTTCCATACAAAACCTCAACCCCCCTCAAAACTGCGAACCGGCTCGCCGATGAACGGCGATCAAACGCTTCCCGATCCGCAATTCTTTATCATCATCTCCAAACCCTAATTCGCAAATTCAATCCAAGACAGAGCTCAACAATCTCCCCAAAACCCCCAGATCACAAACCTTATAACCTTCACCCAAAAGAAAACCTATAATCTAATACAATTTCGCAAATTAAATACAACTTTAACCAATATATAGAAAAATCGAAACCGATCGTTTAGGTTATTTGGTCTTTAGAGGTCGATAAATATATATATAGAGAGAGAGAGAGAGAGAGAGAGAGAACAGAATAACTGGTGGAGGCAGACGAGGTGAGTGTTAAACAGAAAACCCTAATCGATATGAGCTTTCCATGGCGGTGAATACCTCTTTGGTACAACCCGTCTTGATCGGGATACATGCCCTATGCTTTATAGACCTTAGAAAAAATATTCCGGGGTGGACTTATCTCGATTGGGTTGCGTTTGGACGGGTTTGGTACTTTCTTTTCCTGCATTCACACGCCTACTTTTGAAAGCAAAAACCTCTCCAAAAACGATTTTGGGTTTCGCCTAACCCGATTAGAATTATGGACCAGCATAAAATTTTATGTTCCAATTTTTCTTCATATTTATTTAGTTTCGATAGAAAAAAATATAAACATATTAGTCGAGTTCAACTCTAAACCCACTTTACAAATATAAAATTTTATTTTTACAAAAAAATTGTACAAAATCCTTTATCAAAGTAAAGGTATTTTTTTTTAGTAAAAACCATTTTAAGGGATAGAGAGAAATAAGTTTTTGTTGAGATGTTAAATAATTTTCCCTTTGAATCTAGCGCTCATTGTAGCTATAATATTATTTGAACTTAAAACATCGATAGTAAATTTATAATTATTATTTACATATTTATTTTTTAATTGAGAGCATTCATTCTTAAAAAGAAGTTGATGAAAAGTTTCTTAATTTCTTACCGCTCAAACTCAAGATTGTGAAAATTTGTTCATATCCTAAATTTTATATCTTATTTGGTAGTTTCTATTTATTGTTATTGTTCTTGGCCATAATTTGGCCTTGGCCAAAACAAAAACATCGCAATACAGGGTAAAGTTGCACGTATTCCCCTGGAGTAGAGTTATAAGGGGATATGCTATCCATTCCCCTTTCCATATTCCCTTTTCTTTTCTTTTTGTTTGTGTAAACAAACACGGCACAACTGATTCCCACAATATTATATCTATCTTTTTCCTTATCCCCTAATCAAACGACTATAAACAAGTGTTTGGATCATCATTCAAGACCATCAATTGGTGGTTGATGCTATGGCTTTAGCTAGGGAGTGTCGGTGAAATTTTCCTTCCCTTGCTCTTCAAATGTGGTTACAAGTTAGAATTTATTTGCGATAACAGTTTTTTTGTAAACAAAATGTTATATATGAGATAGTTTTGTAAACTAAATGTGGTGTGTGATAAGTTTTAGCCATCTTGCACCTTATATAAGATGGGTAAGCTATGGTTTTACTTATTTCCAGGAGAGTCTAGCTGACTATGGGATGTTATAATCATGCACCAGGAATTATGCTACTTTGAGTCTCCTCCACTACCTTTATAATCAATCAACAACAAAATATCACCATTCAAGGCTCTAAATATTATATGAATTGAGAAAATTTGAGATATTTTTGGCCATTTCATTCCATCAACAATTGAAACTTTCAACATTTCAATTATCTTCCATTTGTTTGTTATCCCTTTTTTTTTATATATAGGATTTTCAGCTCCCTCTTGTGCCATGCATCAATAACCAAAAAGTTTTGTCACGTGAAAATGCTTAGTGCCGCTTTTAAAGTTTGACTTATTTTTACCTAGTACCTTCAATTTCAAAATTTGATGAGATGAACTAAGTATAAAACTTTGGCACTTTACCCATTTCCATAACCTTCATAAAAAGAATATAATGAAATTTATTCACATGGGCAATCACATAATACAGAATGTATTTTTACTATCATTTTTGCCCTTACTCTGCTACGTATTATCTTCATTACTTTTCTCCACTTTTTTTTATATACTAGGTAATTAGACCAACTTGATCTCTATTTTTTTCCTTTACACTGAAACTATACTTGAGCTACCACAATTCAACACATACTATCATCAATTATTTTTCTCTTTCTAAAATTTCAGCTACATTAAGGTTTCACTTGGAACACGAATTTTCAATGGAAAAAGAAAAATGTGAAAGAAAAGTGAACAAAAATAAAGAGTATTTTTGTTTACTTTTTCTTCGTATTTTTTTTCCTTTACTTTTTTCACAAAAAATTCGAATTCTAAACAAAGTGTAACTCTCTCATTATTTACCCTTTTAAGAGCAGAGTCATTCCCTTTTTTTTTTTTAATTCGAAAGTATGGCCATTTACAACCACTTGAATCACAAACTTGCCCCCATTCTTTCACCTTCTCTATCTAAAGCCTACATTATTACAAAACCAAGAGACCTTTATACTTTCTATAAACTATAAGCCAATGCACGAAGCTCTTATTAATGTAAATTTATAGAGGATGAGGTGCACGCAATTTTACCATCACGCGTGAAGTTCATGTTACAATGAATAAGTTTATGATTGCATTAATACCTTCTCCTCTAAGCCACCATTTGTCTTAGAACAATCATAAATGATCCACCATTTTTCAACACCAAATCTCCTAAACAACCTTTTGCAAGAACAACAGGGTGGTTCATTAAAAAAGAACAATTGGATTCAAAGCCATACGTTGCAAAAAATATTTTTATAAACACATGAACGTTTGTGTCAATACAAAAATAGACTTGTTTGAAATGTGTTAATAATATGTGGGATCTTGTTACCCCAATTTTCAAAAGAAGGTGTCCAAACAAGGTTAAGACAATAATTGAAACCAAGGTTAACACAATAATTGAAACTTTTTTTATGCTAACCGTGCTGGTAAAAAATTGGATTTCATACAAAAGAGAAGTCATTTGTCCTATATTTTTAGTTAAATAAGGTAAAGTACAACATGATCACACATGAACACGAGGAGGAGGGGAGTTAATTTAGTGGTAGTGGTATCCAATTTATGATTTTGGTTGTGGGTTCAACCCATCTTTCTCTTTCCCTTACCTCAAGGCTTTGGACCTTTAATATACAAAAAATAAAATAAAATAAAATAAAGAAATCACACATTAGGGGTTTGTGTAATTTTTTGAAAAATCAAATAACCAAAAATTAATGATAAACTATGTACCAAAGAAGAAAAGTAACAGATAAAAGATATGTTTGGATGTTTGGTACTAGCGAAGAGAAAAAGAGAGAGGAAAACAAATAAAAATAGAAAAAAATAATTAAGTAATTTTTCCTTGTAAGATTGGAAAAAATAAATAAAAAAATAGGGAGGAAAAATTTATATGTTAAATTGTTTATTCTACATAATTTTAAATTCGAAATTCCTCTCCAAACCATTTTTTTAAATAACAAAGAATTTATTTAAGAAAGGAGGGAAATTTTTATTATTTTTTTTACCTCTCTCTTATTTTCTCCTATAAATAACAAAGAAGAATTCTTAAAAATGAATTTTCTCTTGTGCTCCCTCACTTCGTCTGATCCGGGCCGTCGGAATCCAACGGAAAACCATCCAGGTGGCAGTTCCCTGTAGCAGCATGGCCCACTTTACCAGACATCGACAAAAGCATCTCATTTGCGCTACGCAACAAGGCACAGTCTCACAAGCCATTTTCTCTTCTCTGATCTTTCCATCTATCAGCCATTCCTCTCGCCACGTAATTCGATCTGCCATCACCGCCCAATGGGCCCACTTGCCGTGACCCACACGCATCACCAAAGAATAGCGTGATTTCCGAAAAACCGATACAAGTTAAAATTCAAAATACTGCTTTGCCTCCCGTGTAGCTCTTAAAGTGAGTGAATGAATACGACGATCGATGTCTCTGTAGTACCCTCCAATCGAAAAGACTTCGAAGGGCATGTATAGATCTATGGAGGACTGATGGGTGATTTTTCTTTTTTTTATTCCTTCTGATTGAGTGTTTCTTTATAGAGTTCTTGTTTTGATTTGAGGAGGAATCGAGAAGATTTGGAACTGTTTTCACTGGGACTTTTTCGGATTTGGGATTGGTTGGAAAAGAAGATTAGGGGACAGAGAGAGCTCAAAGGAATAGGTTTTTCTGGGATTTAGGAAGAGAACAGTAGGAGTTCGTGGTAATTAAAAGGAGAGTAAAAAGATGGGTTTCATCAGTACTGTGCTCGGGTTTACCGGATTTGGAGTTGGGGTTTCTGCTGGTCTTGTCATTGGATATTTCTTCTTCATCTACTTCCAGCCCAGCGACGTTAAGGTCTCGCTCACTCTCTTCCCCCTCTTTCTTTGTGTGTGTGTATATATATATAATACAAAGAGACGTATATCGTTTTCTGTTTCCCAATGGATTTCTTTGTCCTTCTTTTTGTTTGATTGTATAAGGTATATATCGTGTCTGTGCGCCATTGTTATTTTGATGATGATCTAGTATACGTTTCAACCCCTTAAATCTGTGTAGCTATTTCGAATCTGTATAGCTATACGTTTGTCAGGGGTTAATAATTCGAAATACTTGCACAGATTTGAGATTTCCGCTATATGTATCTAGTTGTTGGAGAGAATTATCAGCTTATTTTCAAAGCATGTTCAACTTTGCCTTCTTCTTTTCCTTGTATTCTTACCAAGAACCAAACAGCATGGTGTATTTTGGTGACAAGCACTCGCACATTTACATATTACTTTTGATTGTATATACTCAGCATAATATGGGAATGTGGTTTAGCAGAATACTTTAGTTCCTGAATGGGTCGAACCTTTGCTTTCTTATCTTTATTGTTATAGCAGACTTGGCATGCATCCTTAGGTAGAGTGTTTCCAGCCGCTTAAGCTAGCAGTTGCTGGGCTCAACCTTGATTCACCACTTAACAAACTAAGAAAGGCAAAGTAGGAAGGCATACAAGCATGTTTCCAGAGGCTGCTGAATTGAGCTCTCTGAATTTTGCTCTCATTGCACTAGTTATTGATAGGGTGCATTGGGGGACCTTCTCTGTTTTATGCACCTCAATTTGTGTGAGCCATACCTGGTTACTATGGTATAATGGTGTGTGCTTGTCATTGACCTGGAAAAAGCAAAATGGGTGGATTACTGTCTGTCTCTGATTTATTGTTGAATTGATACAAGCACTTCTGTATACTGCACTTGAGAGTTGAAAAGGAGGGAGGGCTGGGAATGCCTACATGTTAACTGTCTTTTTAGAATCCTTTATTTCTTTCCCAGTGATAATGTTAGGGCTTTGCTGCATGTAGTCTGAAATCAAAATTGAACATTCGTTTTTTTCAATCTCAGATGACTGAATGTTTATTGGCTTTGACCATTGGCTTGTTCAGGACCCTGTCATTCGCCCATTGATTGAACAAGACTCCCGTACTTTGCAGCGGCTGCTTCCCGAGATACCCCTTTGGGTGAAAAATCCAGACTATGATCGTGTATGTAGTTAATAATACTCAGCAAAAGTATTGTTTTTCTGGTGGTTCACTGCATTGTTTTTTGACAACTTTTTATTTGTTTCTGTTCTTATAAAGATTGACTGGCTAAACAAGTTTATTGAGTATATGTGGCCTTATCTGGACAAGGTACTTTTCTTATGCAATGATGTTTGAATTTGGCTTGAGGATAAGATCTTCATTTTACCTTTTTTCAGTATATTTTCTGTTGCTCTTTTTCACCTAGGCAATATGCAAGACTGCGACGAATATTGCAAAACCCATTATTGCTGAGCAAATTCCAAAGTATAAAATTGAATCTGTTGAATTTCAAACATTTACTCTCGGGTCTCTTCCACCTACTTTTCAAGGTTGGTGAAATAGATGCACCTTGTTTATTGTTCCTTTTTTTTCTTTGCAACTTTATATTTTACAGCCCAATGCTTGTCTGAAAGCTTGATAAATTTTACATTTAGATTTTTGTATATATTAAATTTGATACTAAAGATTATTGTTTTTGTGCTTCTTATTACATTGATAAAACAGGCTTTCTTTCCCTAGCATTTACCTGTGCTTTACCTGCCTTAGACTGGGAGCATGAAGATCTCCCTGTAGAAGAAAACATTAAGTCATTAACATTTAAATCAATAGAAAGGAGAACAGGAAAAGAATAGCTACCATTTACTGTTAGGCTGTTTCAATGAAAAATATAGTATTGGAAAATGCTTTGTTATCTCCCAATGTGCTACCTTTTACCTTAGATGAAAGCAAGCCCACTTAAGACAAAATGAGAGAAAACGGGAGGTGGAGTAGAGTGGAAATGTTCAACACTATTATGGAAAAATAAAAACGAGTCTTGGTTGGTCTCCTTGTAGCAAGTGCCTAACTCGCTCTATAGATTGGTAAGAAGACTACCACTCTACATCCTTCTTTCAAAGGATGAGTAGGGAAGTTTTGTTTTGTAAAAATATTGTAGTTCATATTTGTCAAAGGAACTTTTTGAGAGTTTCTCTAGTTTATGGGTCTTATCTTGTTGTTGTTGGAATCAATTTAAACACTTCCCATTTTATTAGATTAATCTAGTTTGCATGGACTTGATTTGTCAACACCTCTGTTGGGCACAGTGTACTTCTTCTTCTTCTTTTATTTTTTATTTTTTTCTGTCAAAAGGTGTGGGTGTGCATGCACGTGTCAGATTATTATTTTGATACTGTTAGGACCTTTAGTGTTCGCTTATTATGTGGACAAATACACTGTATAATTCATATTCTTGAGCTTGTAGTTGAATCACATAAGGCAAACATAAGCAGAGAGCTTCTAGGATTTGAAGTCTAGAACTGTAAGTAGACTAGAATCCAAAGGCTGAAGTATCCAAAAGCTTGCTTGGCAGCTCATTGAACAAACATGAGGCAAATTGCTCACAACTCAATTCATCTAATGCCAGCTTGAGCAGATGCCGACATTTTTGAGTTTCCTATTCCGATGCGAATTGGAAATCGTGCCGAAAAGGAGCTTCGATTTTTCCTGACCTGTTCCAATATAAGTAAGAGTGCAGGCTGACCTAAGGTGGCTATAGAGCAGTGTTACCATAAAACCCTAATACCGTAGCACTTCACGTTTTTGGAACGATGTTTTGAAACATGGTACACTTCCGTAGCAAAACATTGAATTTAGGGATCCAATGTCTTCCTGAAATCATTTCTTCACCTAAGGAGAAAAAAATCAAATAACAATGAAAATCCAGGGTGAGTGGAATTTTAGCTGAAGAATATGCGAAAAAGGGGGCTATAATGCTCCTAGAAATGTGTTTCTACATGGTTAATTTGAAAAAAAAAGGACTAAATTTTATTGGGTGGCTAATTGTTAAATGAAAATTTCTCTACAAGTATCTTAAATTCTAATAATGTAACTTATACTAGTACCCCTATCATACCACATTTTAGAGCACATGGCATACAACAATCCCGTTCCTGTTCCATATACCAAAACGGTCGGCGTTTCAAGTAACAACTCTAAAGTCTAGAGACATCATAGAGAAACCATATATGCTGCGGGATTAATTTGCAAGTCTCTCTGAATCTCTTAGCTATCATTGAAGACTTTCGTGGAGATTGAAGTTTGTCTTGGTGGAATTCCGAAATGTTGGAGGACACAGTGTAGTGTGTGGTGGATTCCGGCGAGTGTCTTAGAGCTTGATATTTGATCATGCATTGAAAAATTGTATTGTGGTGATTTGACACGTCATCGTGGGATGTAGTCGTATAAGGAGAACACACTTACAAGATTGAGGATTCAACACTAGGAGGTGTGTGGATGTGAGTGTTGTGGTTTTTTAAGTGGTGTTCTTATATTCATTATTGATAGTGCTTGGTTGGCTGGAGTCTGGACTAGGTCTTCAGATTTCTTTCCGTTTGGGTTTTTTTACGTAGAAATCATGTCTTATGCGTTTTCGTCCACTTTATGGTTTATGCATATACTCTAAATCGTGTCTTTCTCAGATACATTGGCTGAAATTTAAACATTGTACAAATTTTCTTCTATACTCTGGGTAAAAGGTAGCTTTTGTCCTTTAACTATTTTAGATGAATACATATCTATGCAACAAAGGGAAATATTGAGACTTCATTTATTGTTTCCTTTGTTAGACATGCCTATCTGATTGTTTGCGATGCCATGATCCATGATGTGCTATGTCGAGCTAGCACTTCATTTACTGGGAAGTTTCCATAATAACAAGTAATAAATCAATTATGGGTCTTTTAAGAATGTCATGTGGATCTCATGTCCTACACTTTTTGATGTGGATCTCATGTCAGGGATAGCTGCCACTCCTTGAGAGGGACTACAGATTGCATTTTTTCTTTTGTTTGTTATTATTATTTGTTTTGGTTTTTTTTTTTTTTTTTTTTTTGGGGGGGGGGGGGGGGGGGTGTTCCTTCGGGGTTGGAAATTGCTTTGGCCTTTAGAGGTTGGTCTATATATGCATGTGCTCTATCAGCATCGTTGTCTCCTTCATAAGATTAATGAACATTTACCTCAGTGAAAATTTTGATCTAAGCTATGGGAGGTTTTTAGTCTCTGCCCATCTTGCAGACAAGTGAGGGATTCTACACCGATTGTGAGATACTTAATACTTAATGTAAATCGCAGACACCACCAATTTTGTTTTGGGTATTTTCTCATCTTCCATTATATCCTCATTTCACTTGTAATAGGAAAGGATGAGGTTCTATATCACAACATTTATATTTAGAATGTAAGCAGTAGATAATTTCCTCACAAAACTTTGCTCTAATTTTTCTGGGAATCTTGTTCTTGTCAGGTATGAAAGTCTATGTCACTGATGAGAAGGAGTTGATAATGGAACCATCCTTGAAATGGGCAGGAAATCCTAATGTCATTCTTGCTGTCAAAGCATTTGGCTTGAAAGCAAGCATTCAGGTAATGATTTTTTTTGGAATAATTTAAGGAAAATAGTTCACCACCCTTCCACGCACACAAGCATCTATAGGTCTTCACTGGTTATACTGAGTAGTGAATGCATAATTTTCTGGAGAATTTCAGGTGGTGGATTTGCAGATATTTGCTGCACCACGTATAACCCTGAAGCCGTTGGTTCCAAGCTTTCCTTGTTTTGCTAATATCTATGTTTCTCTCATGGAAAAGGTTTGTGCTACTGGCAGACATTATTATTTTATTTGTTAGGGAATGACTTCAGCTCTTGAGATTGTGTACACATTTTGAACAGTCGCACCTGCTATTTTATGGTGATGGAGCTCTGGCATTCTCATCATTGCCAAGAAAGTGCCTTAACAGGATGATGATAAAGCATTCAACCTTAGAACTTACATTTACCCCTCACATGTAATCTGAATGTTGAAGAAATTTCTATTTAGATCTCAGTATTACTGGAGAATAGATTCAGCCACTAAATGTTGTTTCCATTTCTTAGACCTTAGTTTGGAGAAGTCATTGGATTTAGAGATTCTTTGATTTTTTCTTCTTCTTAATTACATCTTTGCCTTTGCAGCCACACTTGGACTTTGGTCTCAAGCTCCTTGGGGCTGATGTTATGTCAATTCCTGGTCTATACAGGTTCGTTCAGGTACAATTACTTACAGAAATAGGTCTATTTTTATTCTCTATTTTCTCTCTCTCTCTCTCTCTCACACGCGCGCGCGCGCGCACGCACACACACACACACACACACATCCTCTCTCTCTCTCTAACACATACACACATGCACATCCCAAATGTCTTCTTTTGGCCGCAAATATTTGGGATATAGTGCTTTGTTGAGTTCAGCTGAGCTCTTCATTTGTCTTCTGGGCAACGTTCCGGAACATATTGTTGGAGTGATCATTGAATGACATAAAAATTTTCAATTACTGAGGAAATATGAATGAATGGCAAGTTTGGTTACATGTATGCCTAAATCTGCATAACACCATATATGGGTCTGCTGTATAGCTATACATCATGCGTGAAAGTCCTTTTAGTGTTGTGTCTGCCTTCTAATTTCTGACACAGATAATAAGTATTTCACCCAAGTATCTCTCTTGTAATCTTGCATTTCCTTGCCTAGCATAACTTCTATGAGAACCCACATCTACTTAGAGGAACTGTGTTCATTTTTTATTTTGAAACTGTGTACTACCATCTCATTCTAATTATCATGGAGGAGAAGGAAAAAAAAACTCATTTCACTAATTTGTTACCTGTTTCATGATGAGGTTACTATTTATGTTTTACATATCTAGCTGAACAACATTCTGAATGATTATATTTTGATTTTGGCTCTGTAATTGAAAATAGATTTCATCTTCCTGAAAGCAAAAAATTTTGAAAGTCAGAGTTGGCATGGCCTGCTTTGCAGGATCATTCTATAAATCCCTTGACAGCACTTAATCAGTTGCTTGAAGGGGAAAAAAATTACACGTTGGGGTCTAGATATGTGGTTTATAATGGTGAAATAGACATCTTATTTTGTGTCCCATCCACAGCAGCCTACTGTGCAAGACTCTTCTTCTTTTTTAATCTGGGACCTGATGGTTGGTGTTGGTCTGTAAGTGCTCCATTTATTGCCTTCATGCATTTTCTTTTAAAGAGGTAGGCGGATGACTTAATCTCTGTCGCTCGCTCATGCCCCCCGGGGGGGGGGCGTTGTTGGAGTGTTACGGAGAGACTTTTTTTTTTTTGCCTTTTCTTCTTCGAGCACTAGGACATGTTTTCCCTCTCATGATAAGCATTTTTATATGCAGTTCAGCCTTTTAAGTTTCAGGAATCTTAAAAGGCTTTATTTCTGCAGGAGCTTATCAAAGATCAGGTTGCCAGCATGTATCTGTGGCCCAGAACCCTAGAAGTACCAATCTTGGATCCAACAAAGTATATTCTTCCTAAATCCATTCTTTGTTTTCACACTTCTCCATGGTTATTAGACTTATTTTTTCAATGAGGCTATCCACTTGGAATTTGCAGAGCCATGCAGAGGCCTGTAGGAATTCTCCATGTGAAGATTCTGAGGGCAATGAAGCTTAGAAAGAAGGATCTGCTGGGTGCATCAGACCCTTATGTAAAATTAAAGCTCACTGAGGATAAGCTTCCATCAAAGAAAACTACAGTGAAGCATAAGAATCTGAACCCCGAATGGAATGAGGAATTTAATATGGTTGTTAAAGATCCAGAGACCCAAGCTTTAGAATTTCTTGTTTATGATTGGGAGCAGGTATATATTTACCATGTAGGTTAGAAGTTGCATCCCCTATTTTTATGTTGTGCCTCTCAAGCTGTTTATCCTTCTTCCAGGTTGGCAAACATGACAAGATGGGTATGAATGTAGTTCCTTTGAAAGAACTTTCTCCTGATGAGCCAAAAATTATGACTCTTGATCTCCTGAAGAATATGAATCCCAATGATGTTCAAAATGAAAAGGCGCGCGGGCAGCTTGTAGTGGAATTGACGTATAAACCTTTTAAGGAGGAGGACACGCCAAAAGATTTCGAAGATTCACATACAGTGGAAAATGCTCCAGAAGGGACACCTGCTGGTGGCGGCATGCTTGTGGTTATAGTTCATGAAGCAGAAGATGTCGAAGGAAAGAATCACACTAATCCATATGCACGCATCCTTTTTAGAGGGGAGGAGAAGAAAACTAAGGTATATGAATAACTAGAATGTCTCCTATTTTGTGTCTTCTTCGTTGTTTGAAAGTATCTTGTTAATACCTCTTATCGTTCAAAAATTACAGGCAAGCATTCTTTTACTGTAAAATTACTGACAAATGTTTACTATGGATGTTCAAATCTGTAAAACCTGATTGTAACCAAACTCCGTGTTAGATGACACATAATTTACCTCTCCTAGACTTTCGAGTATAAAATACTAAATTTTTTGTTCAACTCTTGCCTGCTGAGTGAACTGGTAAAACTTTTGTTACTGCCTCTTTTTATTTATTTCTCATTTCACTATACAGTAGTTGCAGTTCTATAGTGAACGGTTCCTGAACTGCATGCCTTAGTTCGTTGATATGTTCTTATTTTAAGGTGATATGAGTTATAATATTTTGACTTCCATCAGAATAGTGGACTAATTGAGTAATGTTAGATGCTGTGTTTGTGGCCCTCACTAATATTTTCATCTTTCAATTTGTACAGTATGTAAAGAAGAATAGAGATCCTAGATGGGAAGAGGAATTTCAGTTCGTGCTTGATGAGCCTCCCATTAATGATAAGCTTCATGTGGAAGTTGTGAGCACCTCATCAAGGATCGGCCTCCTACATCCCAAGGTAGAGACTGCATCCTTCACCTCCATCTAGTGTACATATCTTTCTGGTAACAATAGTTTCTTGTAAAAGGGAGTTAGAAAGTATACCACTGCTTTTGGAAGAGAGGTGTGGCTTTTAGATGATAGTTATGTTATAGTTTGTGGAGCACATTTCTCCACCTCAACTCACTTCATTGCTACAACTTAGCATTCAATTCGAGCAAAGTATAGAAGAGAATTCAATTTCAGTAGAGGTGGCAAAGTTTTCTAGGAATACAGATTGCCATCCATAGCACCGTTTTGCAGGAAACAAACTGAATAATTTCTGCACATTACTGGTAGTTGGGACTCCCTTCCAAAAGAAGCCAAATTTTCTTTATTTTCAGGAATTGCTTATATGGGCTGAACACAGCACTACTTTCCACTTTAGATGTATTGGTAGTGTAACACATCTTGTGGAACTTCCTTTTTGGATCTACTATTCTGTGATATGAAATTTGGGCTGATTGACACTTTAGTTTGACATGTTTTAAACGTCATCTGTACGTAAATTCAAAGTTCTAGCTTCTTGAATTTTGCAGCACTGTTTAAGAAGTAGATTTGATGGG
>CM065379.1:55848317-55880817 GCA_033060915.1 Euryodendron excelsum | reverse complement strand
GAAGACAGGCGGCCCTAATCGCTCGATCAGGAATGAGGAAGAGTATATACTCATGCCTGAAACAATGGTTTATAGATTTCAATTGACTTTTTACGGTAATTCTTTTTCTTTCCTTCTCAGCGTTGTATAGATTCTATGGAGTTTGATTGTGTTATTGTGAAAAGCAGACATCGAAATGATACAGTTTTACAATTATGAAAGGAGTTATTTAGGGATCTTCTATTGTTTCATACCTCATCTCTTCTAGTGGATGTGATTTTGGGATAGGTAAGGCTAAATGCTTGCTACTTGAGTGCATAATTTGCTATATAGTGTTTTCGTTGAGTGCATAGGTGTTATGCGACATAATTAGCAAAGATTGGCATCTCAGGATACGTGTGTTCGGAAGAGTGTGTTTGTATGTGTTATGAAATTGTCCTGTATCTTATGAGTCTTATCACCTATAGGCTATGTGTCACCATGCCAAGCTAGTTTGTAAATGCTTGAGCATGTGCATAATAAATTATTTGAAGACAAGCAACTACTTTAGGGAAGGCTATATGATTTGCGGAGAATAAACTGCAAGAACCTTTGACAAAAAATATATTTTTTTATTGTTGAATTGGAAGGCCAAAAGGTTTGGGAAAGGGTTTGGCTTTATTAGAGGTAGGTAGGGTAGGGTTTAAGTGATGAAATAAGGGCTATTAGCATTAGGTCGTTGTGAATAGTAATTTGTGAACGATGATTAAATATAGTGGAAGAGAAGAAGGAGAAAACTCGCGAAGGTTGTTAAGCATTACAAAAAGCTTCAATAGCCTTGTACAAAATCTCAAAATTCGACTCTATCAAACGGAACTGTCATATGCATATTTATGTGTTGTTCAGTTTCTCCTCACTTTAATAGGAATAAGACCTAAGAATATACTTGACTTTATATAGACAATGGTTAAGAGCTATGAACATAACTTCACCTATAATACAACCTTTAGATAGAAACTACGGATCTAGTTACCCAAAAAATATAAAAAAAATCCTTCTAAAACATAAATAGACTTATACAGCAGCATGAAACCTATAGGAACATAAATTTAAGATCAAATTGACCCTAAACTTAACTAGTCTGGGTCCTAAATATGCTGCTTACAAAATTTCAGGTTTGCCATTCTTCTTGTGTGCATGCTATGCATCTTCCTCTTCTTCTTCTTCTTATCGTTTTTGTTCTCTCTTTCTCTCTTTTGGTGGATGGATAGTGTCAAAGATTCATATATCATTTTTAATTCTTAATATTGGATGGTTAGATCAATGTAGTCTTTTTGAGAGTTATGTCCTTAATGGGACCTTTGTATTTGTTGATTTTCAGCTTTTTCATGCAAAATTTTCATGATGTACTCTCGTAGAGAAATTGCTGTGCTGCATCTCTAGAATTCACATGTTTGAAATAGCTGTTTTGCTTTGGACACTCTGACTAATTTTGATATGGTTATGTAATTTGAAGTTTCATACTAGTTTCTACCTTTTATTTTTCCTTCTCTTAAAAAATGGCTTGTAATTTTGATGGCCAAAGAAATAAAGTCTAAACATCGAAAATTTCATATGTGGACTGTTACTAGGTGATTATTAGAGGATTGAGAGAATATGTACGCGTATTTCTTTGTCTTAATTGTTACCTTGTGGAATAAAGAGCATTGACAAAAGGCGGAGGATACCCTTCTTCCTACATTATGTTTGATATAGCTTTGGATAGATGAAACCATTACATACTGCCTTACATATTATGGTTGATATTAGTAAAAGAAAGAGTCTGTCTCTTCTACCAAGACTCTGTCTATTATCGTTGATATTGAAAATTTTCTCTATTGAGTACTCCCGTAGCTAAAACCATAGGGAATGGAAGACACATTGGTTAAATGATAGTAAAAGTAAATCATTCTATCAGAAAAAAAAAAGACTAGATAAATTTGAAAAAAAAAAAAAAAAAAAGAGAAGTAGATTCAAAACATGGTTAGGAATTCTCTTGGTAGTAATTGAAACGGATACCTGCTGCTTGGTTAAGCAATTCTAACTGTCCAATATGAAGGAAAATGGTAACTTAATGAGGTGTCCGTTGATTTCGCTGGTAGGCTGGTTATATTCCTATATGCATCTCACATCATGCTATACCTAAGCAGTAATTACGAGGCAAAGATAAGACTGGGCATGAGTGCAAAATGCATGTTATAGTGTGTGCAATGCAATAGTGAGTGACAACACACTAATTTATCTGGATTTATGTTTTTTTGAGGCAAAGATAAGAACCCTGGGTATGAGTGCTAGATGTATGTTATATTGTATGCAATACAGTAGCGAGTGACAAAACACTAATTTATCTGGATTTATATTCTTTTTTCCTTTTTTCAAAGACAGAGAAAGAACATCATTCCTCTAGAATATTCTGAATTGATTTTACAATATGTTGATACATTAAACTGCCTATTATAGTGCTTTTTAAAATGGGTTGAGTACACACCGAATCCCACTCCAGGACCTTCATTTTCAATTGTAACAATTAAGCCCTTATACTTTTAATTTGTTGCAATATTAACCTTTTACTAATTTCTGTTTAGAAAATAGACAAAAAAATTCGCATATGACAAGTATGTTGCATTTTTCAAGGGATAAAGATGTAAAATCATACTTCTTTCTAGTAATCTATCACAAATTCCTTTTAAATCACTCTAATATTATGAATGTAATCAACTTTAAGATGTATATAATGTAATTAGGCTTTATGTAAAAATTCTCAATTCAATTCACATGCAATATATGTGAGACTTTGGGATGAAAAAGGGTTGAATTTTACATATTTGTCCATTTAAAAAGGCCAAGTGGTTATTATATGGGAATTTTTGGTTAATTTTTTAAACCAAAGGTTGACATTGCAACGAATTAGAACTGTAAAGGCTTAATTGTTAAAATTGAAAGTGAAGGCCTTGAAGTGGGATTTGATGTAAAGTGCAATAGTGCAAAGTGTAATTAACCCTTTTAAAATATGTCCATTCTCATAAAAGCCAATCCTGCTGCTTCATGGCCACCTTTATTGCATGCATAGAGGCATTATTGTTCTAATACAATTGAAACTGTCAATGCTTGGTTAATAATGAATTGTAATGGTAGTATAATATAACATGCAGGGTTCTTATCTTTGCCTCGTAATTAACAATATATGCAATATAATGGTTGGATCCAAAGGGCCAGATTTCTAGTACGTTCAATTTTCATTGTTTTATAAATAAAAAAAAGGTTCAATTTTCAGGGATCCAATGCATTGGTTTCTGGCTAATGATTTGGCAAAAGAGGGATATATGAGGGTCTGATTGGAATGCTAATAGAAGCAAGGTTCGCCAATATAGTGTTTGTTTTTTAGTACAAGATAAAATGAAAACCAATCGCCAATATGAAGAATTATCTACCTGCCTCCTTTTGTTTTCTCTTTTTCCTTTATGCAAGTAATAGTTATGTGGTCCATGAAAAACCAAAAAAAAAGAAAAATGTCGCACATGAATTATACATGATCATAACTATTACGATAAACATGACCTTATCAGGATTGCCATTGTTTTTCTAGATCACATTATTCTACTATGGCTCCCTGTGGGGCTTCTCATTTAGGAGAAATTTATAAGGGTATAATTGGAAGTAGACTTGTGCCTTCTGGGAGAGCTGTTCCTTACATCACTTCATGAATGCACAGAATGAGCAGACATAGTGCCAGAAAAAGCTTCCCCTCCCTTCCTCCCATCCCCATCCAGCCTTGGGAAAAATGAAATGTGTTTTATGGATGATCACACATGAGTATACACAATTTAATGATCTTTCACGGTACACTCTACAGAAATTGAATCTTGCATATTTACTCTTGAATATTGATGTAGGGGTGCCGCATCTAAGGGACATATTCTACCGAATGAGATTATCTGACAAGGATATTGTGGCGCTGTCAGAGGGACACACTTTGGTAATCATTTCTTTACATTACTTGAGGGAAAATAATAAAACAAAACCTTGTGTTTACATTTGAATGCATTGTATTGTTTGTTGATATTCTGGAAATATATATTTTACTTTTATGAGAAAATTCAAAGCACTTTCTGCTCTCAGAAGCAAAATTATTGCTTTGGCAATATCATTGAAATAGTGGGTTTCACATTTATCAAATTTGGTTGGTTTTCTGTGTTAGGGAAGCGCATATCCACAAAGATAAGGTTTTGATGGCCCATGGAGGAGCCTCTGAACTATGATAATTCATATTTCTTGTAAGACTTATGAATGAATTTGCCCATGTCTTGTGTCCCTTTTTCCTTAAATTCGGGGAAAAAAGGACTGAGTTTCTGTAGTCTATTTTACTATTAGTATTTGAGAACTGGGAGCTTCTGAAAGGAGAATCATAGGGGCTGTTGAAATTTCCAATAAACAAGGCTTTATTAGATGATTCTGAGTTCCGTCATCATGCTGAGCCGTGTGCACAAGTAATGTGAGCTTATTTCAACCAAATACCAATATAGCTTTGTCATCTTTAATCATCTGTGATGCTATTCAATTGATCCACTAACTAATAGAGGGTAAAGTTTGTCCTGATGTTGGTTTCACCGATGAAAGTAGATGAGTGAGGAGAGGCACTGCTTGAATGTTTCAGAGACTGTTTTAGGTGAGAATTTGCTGTGATACATATCTTTACAGGGATTGGTATCTGCATTTACAGGTCAATTGAATCTGAAGGTGGTTCATGTATGATTAGAGATGACATACTCTAACATAGACCCACCAAATTACTTGCAATGTGCTGGTTTGCAGCGATCTTTTTATTTTCCTTTTTTGAATGGACCAGTTTTGGCAGCCAAATTTAATGCGACTTCAATTAGGCTGGTTCCAATCGATCCTTGATTTGATTATTGATAAATCAGAAAGCAAGCCAAGTAATATTAACATGTTTTTTTATTGTTATATTTAATTGGAACTTAAATTTATGTGGATATGTGAAAAGAAAAGTAATTGGATTGGCAGGTTGGTATCTGGTTGATGTAAATTATTGGTTGGGACTGTTGCATCTGGCTAATCTAGTACGATCCAATCTAAAGGTACCTAAACCTGACCAGCTACTAGCTACCAGCAACCACGTGTCTTTCCATGCCAATTGTGGCCTCTTGGTCACTTTTTTTTGCTCGACAGCATCTTGGTCATTTAAAAACCTAATTAATATAGGGTACTAATTCTGACAAAGCCATGCAGAAGTTATGACAATTAGGCAATGCATTTGGAAAGGTGAATAGAATGTGCTTTGGTGCTCATCTATCATTTTTATATTGCCCAGCTATATTCATCTTTTAATTTACATTTTTTTCCATTCTTCATGCTGTATTAAATTTAAATTCTCACTTGGTTCATGCTTATTTTTGGCACATGGCAAGATGTGGACGCATTCTTTAGAGATTATGCAATATCACACAAGAAACTCTCTGAATTAGGTTTTTCTCATACCTCCTCTGGTGCAAGGGCAGTCATGAAGGACTGTGCCATATTGGCACAAAGTGCCATTAGTATCGCTGTTGCTGCTGCCATGGTGGTCCCGACCTACTTGTATGAAGTTCGAAAAAAGATGGAAGTAAAGAAGGCATCTACAATCACTCTATTGTATTTGATGTTCTCATTTTGATAGTGGTTACAGTAATACATACTGGAGGCCTCAAATACACTCTGGCCAGTTAGATGAGTTAGTAGAAAGATAATAGTCTATTTTCTTCCCCATGTTGTGGTAAACACTGGATTGCATGGATGATGCAAGCTTCTTATGATTAGTCTTTCATTCCCTTTCTCTGGAATCTATTGCAGATTTCATGAAATCAGTAGGCCATCTTTAAAGAAGGTTTTGGAATTATTGATGGGTTGTCTTACATGATTCAGGTTTGGATACTTGAGGCTTGTGCAGAAACCACTTAATGCTATTATTTTAAGGAATGTGACTTTTCGTATGTCCCATGTGCATATAATTGAGCTGTAAATCTTACCTAATCTTGTCAGTGACATGGCCTGACAAGCTGTGAGTGGTTTCTAATTTGACAGAAGGATGCAACAGATCTTATATATGTGTATGTATATTTAACGGATTAATCAATTGATGACTATTGTGCTTGTTTACAGCTGTGGTGAATTCAACCGACGAGTGTGACAAAAGGCTGTGAATGCAGTCTAAAAAGGTATGAATTTCACAATCTCTTATATACATAAATATATTCATATTTTTGGTCATGAGGATTTGTAATAATACAATCAGAGTTATACATTTGACAATTGCATGTTATTCAAAACTGAGTATTTCTTTTTTCTCCTCAGTCACTATTGTCCTCGCTACAAGTTTAATCTTGAGAGAATTTGCTAAGCCTTTTGGGGGCATTTCTGGTGCTATGATTGACATTTTTTATAAGGTTAGCCATTTCTGAAGCTTTGTCTACCATGTGGGTCAGTTGAAACAGACCCCCATTTGGACTAAAGGTTCAGTGAGCCTCACATGGGGTGGGAGGACAGCACAGTCAAAGAGGTAGGTAGAAGGGTTTTTAGGACAACCCCACAAGTCCTGTGCAATACCTAAGCACGTGACGCGCACAAGTTGCTGAGTTGGCTGTCACCTTAACTAATCAGTTCATTGCCTACCCTACCAGACATACTCTTAAATTTTTTGTTTTTTGTCGGAAGTAATTAAAAGGAGTGCTGAAGTCAGAAAGAGGATATGAGGGAGAGGCTTTCGAACTCTTATGAAGGTTAGAAACTTTGGCTAACTAGATTAACTTCAGTTGGTTTAAATTTTTCAATCAACTATATTAATCTCTACTAGCATGTTTGATTCTTTTCTTCCTTATTATTGGTTTCCCATGTGTAGTGTGTTGTGCATGTTGGGTTGGGATAGCGAAGGGAGTACCAACCCACTACTGCTTAAACAACCTAACAGATTGCAATCAATGCCATTCGGATCGAAAGGTGGAGTTCTGGTGGCAAATTCAATTGATTTTTCTAATTAATCTTCAAATTGTAATATGGGTTTTTTTTTTTCTTGTTTCTTTTTCTCTCATCATACACGGACAGATTTAAATGTTTCGTTGCTATTTTAGATTTTGAAAGCAGAGCTCTATGGATAAGCTTACTGGGTTCTTCTGAAGAAAGGATAATGGACGTGTGGGCTTGGGCATTGAATTATAAATCAAGCCACAGTTCAGCATCAAGGTGGGGCCAGTTTTGGATTAATGAGTCTTTTGATCGTGTAGAAATTAACCCACATCTACCAAGGATCAAAGAAGTCTAAACTCACAAATTCTTACAAGAAAAAATACCTAGGTTTTGGAGGGTTATGCATAGTCAAAAAGGCAGAGACGGTGTAAAGGTAGGTTAAAAAATACTCACATGACATTACACAAGTGGGAGCATTCCTCTCTCATCTCTCTCTCTCTCTCTAAAATTCATCAAAAGCAAGTTGATTGTAAGAATTAAGAATCATGATTCATGGGCAGAAGTTAGTTGCTGAGAGAGAGAGAGAGAGAGAGAGAGAGAGAGAGAGCATGTGTGCTGGTGGGTAACAAATTATAGGCAAATTGGGACGATATAACATCAAAAAGGGTGAACCTAACCTTCTCATCCCTAACCCTACTTATGTTACCTAAACTTGCACCACAAGGTTGGGTAAAAAAAAGAAAAATGGAAGGTGAACCAAAGCCCACATACAACCACAACCACACTCATTTTCTTTCATTTTCTACTCTTTTTCTTTTGTCATTCGGCCTTGAACCCAACCTCCAAGTCTTCTAGAAACCCCAACACCCCGCTCTCTCTCTCTCTCTCTCTCTCTCATGCATGATAGAGCACCAATAAAATAAAGAACCACAACTACCATCTCCATGCTTATGCACAAGAATAGACAAACCCACTAAGGACATTTTCTTTCTCGAATGCCCTCTACAACTAACTTACTAAAATAACAGATTTTATATTTCCTCGGTAGACCTAAAATTACTTCGTTTAGCATTGAAAACACCTTAAATTTGAATTATGTTGACTTCGTTTCATGTTTATATTAAAAATATCCAAGGCTAGGTGAGCTAATCCAAGTCACGAGCAACGTATATACGCGTGAGATATGATAATATGATCAAATAAGCAGCAACATAAACCCAATTGGCCGGCCTTATAGAAAATTGTATTAAACACAATACGGATGCTTAATTAGTTCCCACTACATAATATAATATGAGCCCTTAATTTATTCAGGTACTAGTTGTTCATTGAGTTAGGGAGGATTTTGAGGGGTGAGTACTGAATTATTAATCTGAAGTTTTTCAGAGTTTAGACAAAGGAGAGGCAGTGATCTCACACTTTGTCTTGCTATATATATATATACTATGCTTTACACCTACCTGAAGGTTACCCATAGTTAATAATGTCCCTTTAACTTATTGTATGATATATAGGATGATGCCAATATCATCAAAAGAGAGGCCACCAGCAACTCCCTCAAACCTGTCTCACCAACTCATATCTAGAAGCAATTAGGCTCACTGCATGCCTTCTCTCTCTCTCTCTCTAAAGAGTCAAAAGCCTATAAAACCCCATCTCAAGTCCTGATGAGAGCCGGCCTTGATGATTAAGCATCTCAAAAACTAGACCTTCGTTCCCACCATCACCACTGCAACCCAAAGAAAAAGAAGAAAAAAGAAAATATAAGAAAGAAAAGCAGTAGGCAGTAGTAGTTCCACTTGTTAATCTACTACAAATGGGAAGGTCTCCTTGCTGTGAAAAAGCTCACACAAACAAAGGAGCATGGACCAAAGAAGAAGACGATCAGCTCATCGCTTACATCCGAGCTCACGGCGAGGGTTGCTGGCGGTCACTTCCTAAGGCCGCCGGCCTCCTCCGCTGCGGTAAGAGTTGCCGCCTCCGGTGGATCAATTACCTGAGGCCTGACCTCAAAAGAGGCAATTTCACAGAAGAAGAAGATGAGCTCATCATCAAACTACACAGCCTCCTTGGTAACAAGTAAGCCCACAACACAATTTTAGTTTATATTACTCTTGAAATATTAAGTTTTTAAAATCTACAAGGGTTTGTTTTGGTTTTTTTTTTTTTTGCTGTTCTAAACATGGCCGGAGTGGGGAAGGGGGTCAGTTGCCCCCGTCCCCCCGAAAATTTGGGAGAAAGATTGTATATGATATATGTTTGATTTAGACCGTTTGCACAGTTTGTTTCTAGCGAGAAATATATTAATGGCAACTCTGAGCAACCAATCTTTTTCTTGGGATAAAAGTAAAAAAAAAAATTGATTGAACAACCCATCTATTGACCTACATGTAGAAGAAAAAGAAAGCATTTACACTACTTTTCACAGTTTGTAGATATTAAAACATTGGAAATTACTTAATTATCATCCTTAATTACTTTTATATGCATGTTTTGTTTAGTATTGATTTTTTATTTTTCATATTTGAGATCTTATATGACCACAAGCATACATACGCACAATAATTTTGTAAATGTTAATGGATTTTTTCTTCAATTGTCACATGTTTCAATCAAAATTAGTGTGTGGGTGGGGCTGTGTGTGTATATGAGAGAGAGAGAGAGAGAGAGGGAGGGAGAGAGAGAGAGAGAGTTTTGTGTTTATGTTTTTTTTTTTACTTTCGCTTTTTTCATGTTTGTTGAACTTGTGTAGCACTACGATTAGTTTATAAGTTTGTAATAATGGATTGTCCTTCTAAAGCAAATTCCTCCTGGTTATAGATGGTCTCTTATAGCAGGAAGATTACCAGGAAGAACAGACAATGAGATAAAGAATTATTGGAATACCCATATAAGAAGAAAGCTTCTGAACCGAGGAATCGATCCGGCGACTCACCGGTCAATCAACGAGCCATCAACGGAATCTACAACCATATCTTTTGCAACTACAGCTGCTAAAGAAGAAGAGAAAGTCATTGCTGGGTTCAACAGCAAAGATGAGAAGAGCCTGGTTGTTGAACGCTGTCCGGACCTAAACCTCGAGCTGAGAATTAGCCCTCCTTCCCAACACCAGCCTGAGCCATTGAAGACAGGAGGAAGAACTACTATTACCACTCTTTGTTTTTCATGCAGCTTGGGAATTCAGAACAGTAAAGAGTGCAGTTGTAGCAATAATGGTACTGGTAGCAGCAACACTGGACTTGACTTCTTAGGATTTAAAAATGGTGTCTTGGATTATAGAAGCTTGGAGATGAAATGAGGTTTGAAATGCGCTTCAATTATGTATCAAAGAGAGAGAAATGAGTAAAGAGATTGGTATTAGGTTGAAATCTCTTAATTTTCTCTTGCTTGTATGATTAATAGTAGTGCATAGTATTATTAATAGTTCCAGTACAGATGATCATTTGGATATTCATTCCGGAAATTCGATGAATGTTTTTAATTGATATCGATCATTGTTTTGCTCTCTTTTATTTTGTTTCCAGATCTTTAAAAGATTCATTACCCAAAATGTACAATTTATTTATTTCCCACGAAGAAATGATCTTCAAATTTACAAGAAAAAGATTAAAAAAAACACGAGTGAACACAAGAAGCTCTCTCTTTCTCCCTTCAGAGATCTTTCAAAAAAGCCAATTCTTCTGTTTTGCTCTCATTTTTTGGTTTTCTGTACCTTAATCTTTTATAGGTGCCTTTGTAATGAATCTTGGATGCATGTATATTGATTCATGTGACTTCAAGAATTTCAAGGCCACACTTCCGCCATCTTTTTTTTCCCATTACTTTTTCTTTTTCTAATTTGGGATTCTTGATGGGTTTCAAGAATTTCAGGGGCTTCACTTCCACCATCTTCCTTTTCCATTACTTTTTCTTTTTCTAATTTGATTCTTGATGGATTTGTCTTGTTTGAGAAAAAAGATTAGATTTTTCATAGATATATTGGGTTGGGGGGGGGGGGGGGGGGGGGGGGGGGGTGTTGTGTGTGGTGTCAATGGATAAGCTGTGAACGGATAGAGAAGGAAGGAAGAGGAAGAGGTGGGTAACCTATCTCTTCTCTTCTCTCCTCTTCCCATATAATAAAACCACAAAAAACATATAAAATGCGTGAAGAAACTAAAAACTATCCGTAGTACCGTCTCTCTACCAACCTAAGCAATTATTGTCTTAGCCATGACCTAACCAACCAAAGCCATCAGAAATGGAAACTCTTAACTGGGTTTTGAGATTTAGCTCCAAATTGTACTCTACTTTGAGAGAGAGAGAGAGAGAGAGAGAGAGAGAGAGAGAGAGAGAGAGAGAGAAAATGTGACAGATAATATTTTTTTCTTCTCCACTTGTCTGCTTGCTTCAACTCAAATTAGATTATGATTTGTAGTTTAGGGTTTTCAAGATTTATTTAGTGAAATTTGACCTTTGATTTTGTTTCACTTTTTTAAACAAATTGAAAAAGAAAAGATAAAAGGTTGCTCCGGAGAACATATATTTAAACACATGATAGAACAAAAGTAAATGAGAATATTGATGGCACATGACAATTTTAGGAATTCGGAATAAACTAATTTAAGTTTGTGAAGTGTCAAATTTTGCTACAAGAGATAAAGAAGAAAAATTCAAACTTTTAACATGGTATATAGCAAGTGTTGAGATACAACTACACATCAATGAAATCTGCTCACAATTACACATTTCTTCTCAAAGTGCCTATAGTTGCTGCACAGCCTTGGATTGACTTTGTCATGGTCCAGTGGTCAGACCCACCATCACAATAGCGAACCACCATATCATTTATTCATGGATTTGCCACTTGGAGGTCCGACCAGAACGACTCATTATTATTAGGTGTGCTTGACCATTCACTGGTTCTGGTTCAGTTCCATCCATGAGCCTAGCTGTTTAATTATCTTATGATAATAACAGTAATGTGGATGTCTTACCAACCTTGCTCTGAAAACCATTTTAATACGGATAACCCCTCCAAACAAAGGAAAAGAATCTGAATTTCAACCCTTGAAAATGCAATATATAAGATTCTATGGCATGGGTGACTGTGAACACAAGGAAACATGAATGGTAGGTACTTTGGAAGTAGAACCCAAACAAACAATGCCCATTCAGATTTGGAAAAGGGCGTCACTTTTCAAAATTTCAGCCTTTTTTTTCTCTTTTTCAAAGGTGTTAGGTAGTGACATTAGAAGCTTCCAAGAGAAATTTTATACCCCTTTTCCTCCCTATAGCTCACTCTCAATGAGAATTGTCCAACAAGGCTGTGTTTATTAGTATAGTAACTTATTATTGCTGCTCTCTCTATCAATAGGGTTAATTATTGTTCTACTTGTCAGTAATCTCTTGTTCAACTTCCACCAACATCACATGCCTGACCCCTTGGTGGTGGCCCCTTCTAGTTCTCCTTCTTGATCTAATCTTCTGCCAAATGACCCAGCATATTAATTTATGAAAATTGACTTGAAACCAATTTATAACCCATATTGTGCAGCATGGTTAGAGATCCAATCTCTCTTCTTTTTTCTTTTTCTTTTTCTTTTTCCAGATGATCATTTCATTTAGAATATATGGGACCACCAAATCTAACGGGTGAATAGTGGGTTTGAAGATCTCAACACCCTATTAAATAGATTTCATACTCGTATTGTGCAAATGTCAAATTGGAAAGATTTGGGTTATCCAAATTTGAGACACAAAGTTCCAACACGAGTGCTTAGTTTGGGGTTTTTTTTAAGGGTGGGTTAAAATTAGGTGGTCATTGCTAGAGCAAAAAAGGGCATTAAACCCATCAATGGAACCATTGATTTTAATTAGAGATTTTGTTGTGCTCCTAAAAGCAAAAGTAATAATGCAAAAAGGAGGGTCAAACTAATTTTATTAATTAGTAAATAATTCAAGATTTGGATGTTAGAAATAATTCAGATTTAGATGTTAGATTTATGGTTAAATGGGAACGAGTATGAGAATGGATTATTATAATATCATTTGTTCTTTACCAACCAGTTGAAAAAAAAAAAAGAACAGAAGAAGATAAAAGCAACTATTATTAGTTTTTGGTGTTTGTTTATAAGATTGAAAAGTGAGAACCGTGCAAGTATAGAGTAGTACCTACCAAACAACTAGCACAAAGGAGTGTGGAGTCAATGAACTGCATGTGAGGGTAGGTGGCAGAGTTTGTAAATTGGGCAGAGATTGAGGAGCGTATACGGAGTGGTTCTGGGACGTGGGTATCCCCACACGCTACCAACTCCGCCCTTTTTGGGCGGTAGTTGGCAGCCGCCCCCGCCGACGTAGCATCATGTGCTCGTTGCGGCTGTGGTGGTGGGTGGGTCCACTTCCGCCGTAGGTGAGCCCTACTCTCTCTCCCTCTCTCAAACACACGACAACCACCGCTTCTCTCTCTCATCACTCAGCGAACTTTTTGCCCTGTCAACTTGTCAAGGGAAGAGAGAGAAAGAAAAAAGAAGTGAGGGAAAAATGATAACCAAAGTGGTTTCTTTTATTTATTTAATTTTGTTAAAAAAAAAGGAAAGATAAAAAAAATAATAAAATAAAATATAAAAAAAAGTGAAAAAAAAATTAATATATATTTTTTTTCTTTTTTTTTTTTTCTTCTAAATTAAAAATTAAATAAAGAAAAGAATAAAAAATACTATTTTTCCTACGTTTTTTTTTTCTTTCGAAACAGACTGTTTGACGAATGAAAGGTTTTGAACTGTCTCTATATTCTACATCCACTCACCATGATCCCTGCAGGCTGCAGTGTGAGAAAAAGGGTTATATGAACGTAATTGTGTTAATTATAAATTCAACCTCTCTTTCTAAACAAATATAAAAACATGTCATTATATATATATCTTCCTTCTAGAAGCCCATTCTTAATTTTTTTATCTTGGAGCATTTGGGAACTCCTGCAGTCCTGCTTAGTAAAGTGGGTGGGCTCTTTGCCAAACTTCCAATAGGTAGAGGACATGCATGCATCAGTCTGTGGAAAATATAGAAGCGTTGCAATGTCGTCTGTTTTGGGTAAAAAAATGAATTAGTGTTTGAAACAAATGTTCAGTGATAAATAGCATTTATTATTGTCAATAAAATTTAAGTATTTTAATATGAGACCTTGCAAATAGACGGAAATAGTACCTAAAAGTATTAGTTTTATGTATTTTTTTTTGCTAACAGGGTATTTGGGCCAGCTTGCGCGCACCTCAATAATTTTGAAATCTGTGTAGTCCCTCCGTCCCATACAAATCAGGTAATTACCAAATCAAGAGTCTTAGGAAAACTCTTGCGCTTGGTAAGAGTCGAACCCCTAACCTCCCTTTAAGAGGCCATTGAATTTTTTTTTTTTCTTTCCAAAATTTGAGTCTTCCTCCACAATAGGGTTGAGCTATTCCTAACCTAGAGTGAGTGTTTTCCGTGTATTGCTATAAGTTTCAATCCAATCTTGTCAAGGTAATAGTGGTTTTTACTTGAGACAAATTCCGTTTGAAGAATTTTTATTAGGATTAACAATGACCCCAATGATAGGGTTGCGCATAAGAAATGTCAAATTATTTATAAAACTTGACAATTCAAGGCTATTATAATTATTTGGTATAAAGTCAAATTTTGTATATTAGATGAAAAGATGGTTAAAAATGTCACAAAGATTTGAGAATTTTCATAGTTGACAGTGGATAGGAAAATGTCATTTTGCTACAAAAATTGTACATAAAATTTTACTAGAATGATGTGGCATTAGAAACTTTGTAGTTAAGAGCCATCACGAGGGTTGGCCTGTTTCAAAATAAAAACCTCTCATTTAACTATATCATTATGTACATAAATTATAAATTTTCTAACTGTATAACATTATCTTATTAGATATATTGCCAATGGCTAAAAGGTTTTTTTTCTTTTAGACGGATCAAGACCCTACCTTGGTATCTTATTTCGAGAATTACCAAAACGACAATTGTTTTTACCTTTTCCAGTTTAGATAATAGAGTACTCAATAATTTGCCTTTGCAGTTCAGATTTTAAGAGTGAAATTGCAGAGCACCTCTAGTTTAGACTTTTCATTGCCATTGAATTATACCATAGACCATATCTTAAAATTTAATGACTCTTTTTTCTTTTCAAATTTCTCATAAATGTATATACCTTTCTTAGGAACATGGCTGGTTGATGATGACCTTGCTAGTTCTTCTTTAACTTCTAACCCCAAGTGTTCAATATAGGCTGCGTTTGGTACCAGCTTTTTAACTAACTTTTTTGAAACTTATAAGCTTAAAAAAATAACTTTTCTTGTCCATAACTTTTTGCTTTTTTATTTATTTTTATCTAAATTAAAAAGTTAGAAAAACTTGACTTTTTTACTAACAAACTTAAAAAAAAATTGACTTTTAAGCTCTCCCAAACGGGCACATAATATATATACATATATATATATATATATGAACCCACAAGTTGCAATCTACCAAGGAGGCTATATTAATTGGGCACTTATGGCATCCCCTAAGAGATCTAGATAATATTATTATAATTACTTTAATTTAGTAAGAATATTTATGGACAAGAAAGCATTAATTTATTTTTGTAGTTCACTGTTATTTAATAGAAAAAAAGAGAAATATGTTATTTAACAGAGAAAGAGAAATTCGTCATTTTTTAACATCTTTATTCATAATTCTGTCACATATGAATGGATCTAGTCTAACAACATAACACATTTAATTAGAACATTGTAATGTTAGATGTTAATTTAGCATATTTTAAGAGAAAAAAAGTTATTTTTTTGTGGGGGAGGGTGCGCAAGTATGTTCGGTGCGTAATATAGCAAAAGTAAAGCCGGTAGGGGAAGTTAATGAGTTTGGTGAGACATGATCATACGGGTAGACGGCTTTGGTTAGATAAGCATCACACCAAATTTCGAAATTTATACACACATAAATGTATAGAGAGAGAGAGAGAGAGAGAGAGAGAGAGAGATTGGGAAGTTATAATGTATGGGTAAAATGTGCAATTGCAATAGAGGATAAGTTTAATGGTGGTGGTGGTGGTGGTCTGCTCATGAGGGCGATGGATCAAGAAAGGAGAAATGACCTAACCATTTGGGTCAACCACCTGTCTTTTTCTCTACACTTAACTTCACTCCCTCCTCTCTAATAAATAAAATAAACTCAAACAAATGGGGTCCTCCATCCACCCCTCACTAACCTACGCCCCATGCCACTCTTCACTTTACAACATTTATTTTATAAATTCGATTTGAATCCAAATCGCCCTAGCCCACCCCCCATCTTCTTACATTATCTTTTGTAGACAATTACGTAAATGCCCATGTAAATCAACCAAATGGTATATACTATATAGTATATATATCTTATTATATCTCCTATGATATGGGTTTGATTAACAGATCTTAAGTGGGTGGGTGATGCGTGAATCAAACTGTGACCAAGACATGTCATGTCACGTGATGTTGATATCTTTGTTCATTGGAAAGAAAAAAGTAACAAATAAAATAATAATGACATAGTAATCAAATCCACCAAATAAAGAAAGAGAAAGTTGTTGAGTTGGTCTTTGAAGAGCCCAGTCATACATATGAATAAATGAAGTACTCACCACCCACCACCTACCTTTATTACAAAGCCTAGTAAAAATAAATAAATAAATTTGTCACAAAGATGTTTTTGATTTTGCTAAAAATAAAAAAAGAACGGGACATGAATTTGATATCACATTACAACTCATTTTGTGATGGCAAACACAAGCATTAAATATGTCGATCATAAATTGCAAATTTAAACAGGCAAACACAGCCTATGAAAGAAAGATATAAAATAACAGTTCGATAAACGAGACTCTTATTAGTGCAAGATTTGGGTATTTAATAGTTACTTTAATTTTCAAAAAGAGCTTTTGTTTACCATTTGTATTGAAAGCTTGGATTAGCTTTTTTGATATCTTGGAACCTCCTTAGATCTTCCAAATCTGAAATGAAATATGGCTACCAACCACCAGTATGATCTGTTCAATAACTCCTATTACTATATAATATATATGTTGTCAAAAGCAACAAAAATGTATCATATACATCCAAAGAAATATGGCAAAATCCATCCTATGAGAGAGACAGAGAGTATGTTAAGGCATTTCATTTTCTTATTTGACTTAATACTTTCTTAAGAACCTTGATGTATCAACTGCTACCAACTCTTGTTTTTATTACTCACTTATAAGGTTCTAGAAACATGCTTACTTCACTAGTTCTTCAACCAATAATGTTGGTGCACCATTTTCTTTTCTTTACTTCTTAAAATACAGTTAACAATTTAGCCATCTAAAAAAAGAAGACAAAAGAAAAAGAAAATCCATGATCAAGGGGTTCTCAAGAATTTAGTTTCATTGAAAGGTATATGTATATATATATATATATATAGTGGAGGAAAGGGAAGGGGGATAAATTTTAATAGTATGTAGTACCAAAGATTGCCAAACTCAGCTGCCCATTAAAAGCATAGAAAATATGCCCCCACATGCTCTATAGTGCCAACCTGAAGCACTAGCACCAACCCAATGGGTCCTTCTATAACTGTTGCATTGCAGATAGCCAATGGGAACCAATTTGCCAAAATTGTTTCACTGAGAATTGAACAATTTGGTAGAATTGCTTTAGATTTTGATGAGGAACTAAAAGTTGGGGTGCCAATTCTTGGGTTTGATTCCACACCATCTTGCTCAGGACCACTAGAAGGACCAGAATATATTGTTCTTATCTCCACATACCCATCCACATGGTGAAGGACCATAGAATGAACTTACACCCAATATTAGGTGAGAGAACTTCTGGACAATCTCTCATTCTTCAAACAGCTTTCAAGTTTCAAATTACATACACGCAATGGGTTCTTCTTCTTCTCTTCTCACCTTTGAATTCTGACCAGAAGCTCTGTTTTAGAAGAAACCTCCAAGTTCAGAGTTTCTTGACGCAAACACTCATACTAAATGAACTTACAGTCCACCACCCCATGAATTAGATAAGGAAAATGACCAAAAAAAAAAAAAAAATTATAAGACAGTGATATTTTTATAATTAGAAGTCATAATGATGAGTGTCTTGTTTTTAAGTAGTGAATGATTTTCATTTGAATATATCATTCTGATAATAAATTTTACATAAATTTTCTAGTTGTATAATACTACCCATTAGAAAATTTGAACAATTAACATTCAGTGCAGTTTGCCATTACTGATTTTGCACATCACTATACCATGGGTCTCACACTGGGAATTCATGAGACCATCAGTCAATGAGCTGATGGGCTGATGGGCCTCTAATACAAGATAGAAATTTTCTTTTGTAGTACGGCTGGAAGCCCAACCACTGTAAAGTATATATATGTATATATATCTTCTAATCATATGACCATAGTGGCATAGTTCCATAATCAAGCCATAAGTATATTCACAGACCCACAAGTCCAAATTTCCAAAAGATTGGACAAACATAAGCCATTATCAGACTAAAGAAACATGCATGTGCATTTGAAAGTTCTGAGGAGTTAATTACCACCCAAAGCACGCATAATTAATGAATCAAACATAATTTTTACAAAAGACTTATACCATATTTACCTTTTTACTATAGTCTCTTGGATCCCAAGTAGGATTAAAGCTTTCTGTTTTTGTTTTCTATCTTTGCCAAAGAGGGAATTAGAATTGATAATTTTGCTGCGGTTTATATAGAATCGCCTCTTGTTGTGCATTCTTTACTTTGAGGTTAAAGCTTGCTTCTTAAAAACTCACCATAAATATTTTTGAGGGAGAGGGGACAGGATCAAATCCTGCCATTACTTGGGCTAGACTTAGATACTTCCTTAGACCCCATTTACTTCTTAGTCCAATCCTTTCTAAATTACAAAACAAAAGCATTTTTGGGCTTCTTTTTGAAAGATCACATGGGCTAGAAGTGACTCTCAAAACTGGATTTGTTTTGATAAGTGATCATTCTAATGGAGGATGGGTGCATGGTGGGCCCGTTGGTGGTGAAACCCTTTGAGTGGTGGGTTCACCCCTCTTTGCAAGTTGTTTATTACAAAGAGTCATAGAGAAAAGACAATCCTATTGCTATCACCAGTGCCGGCTAGTTCTTGGTGGTGTTTCATTTCCCCGAACCAATGATCTCCTTCACGAACTATATGTAATCCACAAAATAATATTGTATAGGAAAATTTTATTTTATACATAACGTTTTCTTATTAAAAAGCAATACCAAAATAATATGACAGTTGTATTTTTATAATTATATGTGAAAGTAGTTGGTGTTTTAATTTAAAATATAAGAACAACAAATAATCACATCATGTTATACGGAGTTCTGTACAAAAATTTTGTTTGTTTAGTAGCATGCAATATTCAATTTTTTTACAAGCATTTAGTATATAATTTTGGTTTTTTTAAAATAAAAAGTAAAACTAAAAGCTAATAAATAAATAAAAATTAGTTAAAAAAAGTTGATAAAAAGCTGATTGGCCATCCATTTTGTCCAGAGTTTGAGCTGCCTCTTTATGTTCAACAACTCATGATAATTGCAGTCAACCCCCATACAATTTGTGTAACACATGTTGGAACAATCATTTTATCTGCAAAAAGGTTGAACCCTTGAGACCATAGATTGTGACCCGAATTTGGTAGGCCAGAAGAGTTAAGTGCTCCTTTTTCTCCAGTGGGCTTTCCATTATCTCAGGTTAATGAGATAAGTTTATAGCTTTTAGGCACGTTTCCTTCACCCGAAGATGTGCCTGTATGAAAGATGCTTAAGCATATAGATATTTTATATAAAATCCACAGTGATAGGCCACATCATTCTTATGAAATTTTGTATATAAATACTATTTGCAAAATATTACTTGGAAGTATTATATTTAAACAGTTATCGTATATATGAATCAAAATATGTAGTTTTCGAGGATGGAAGGTGGGATGCATAATTGTATCGATTAGGGCATTCTTTGGGTTTTTGGACGGTCCCTTCTCTTTGGGTACTGTTAATTGTGGTGGGAGAGTCAGCAAGCATTAATCTTTGTTTAGGGCAAAAACTTCAATGAGAGGAAGGTTGACCCTTTCGGATACAAGAGTGAGGCATCTTTCCAAATGGAGCGAAGCTTGCGCAGAAATGTATGTATATACCTATTTATATATACATATATATATATGCGCTTTGGTTTACTCAAATACTTCCTCATTGAAAGAGAAAAAAAGTGAGGAAACAAGTAAATCAGGATACATAGTTTACAGAAAAAGGGTGGTAGATCAGGATTTCCATTTCTCTGTAGTATCTCATAGTGGAAGGTTGATATGCTACCACGTTATGAGAGAGAAAACATGAAATGAAAACCACCCACCATGAGAAAAAAAAGAACAGATTACTTACACCATCCTTTCAAGTTAGGTAATGGTTCCCTCGATCCCATACCCTGCCCAAAGCTGGGACTAAAAGTTCTCAAGGTTCGGCATGAGTTACTTGAAATGTGACCAATACATATATTTCAGTGACCATATAAAATTGTGACTAACCAAAACATTGTATGGCATGCATGGTGCCAGCCAACCATAGGACTCATAGGAGTTCTATGGGGGTACGTGGTTAAATAAAACTAGAAAACACACACACATACACGTACAGATAGGGTCGGCACAACACTATTTGAGGCCTAAAGTGATATTTTCAAATGAGTCTATCTATAATTAGTAAATGAGATTTCTTTCAAAGTTAACTAGTGTATTGATTTTTTTTAATTTGTTTTTTTTTTCTCATCTAAACGGGCCCTTTTTCCAAAAAAAATTGTACAAATTATATAAGAGAATGGGTAAGCTTTAAAGTTTGGAGCCTTCAAAAAAGAAATTTATTTGTATATATATTTATTTTTCTTAAACCAATATTTTTTCCTTGAAGTTAACTAGTGTCATTGCATTTGGGTCTTCTTTTTTAATTGTTTTTTCCCCCATATGGACTGGTGCCTTTTTTTCTCCTACGGACTAGAGCATTTTTTGAAATAAGATGTATAAATTATATAGAGCTTTTACTATAGCATGTAAAGTTTTAAAAATTTTGGGGCCTCCAAAATTTTTTTATTTGTACAATTTATTTATTTATTGAATTAATTAATTGTTTTTAAAGTTCACTAGTGCATTTTTTTAGCTTTTATACATATCTAGATAGAGGCCTATTTTTCAAAAAATATGTAAAAACTATATAGGATTTTAAAATATTTGGGGTCTTAAAAAACACACACACACACACATATATATATATATATATAGAGAGAGAGAGAGAGAGAGAGAGAGAGCACTGTGAAGTTGCTAGGTGGAGAAGTTGCAAAAGCTGGGGTATCTCAGGTATCTTACCAGTTATTTTAATAAATTTTAGCCTTCTTCACAGGATCTCAGATTCTCAGGTTTGTTAATTTCAAGGTAAAAAAAAAAAAATAGAACACAAACAAAAAAGAAACCCACACTTTTGTTTAAGAAAAAAAGCGAAAAACAAAAGAATCAGAAACTTGTATGTATAGCAACACTGGCCAAGAATGCGCAATGCCAGCCTGATATGGTAGTAATTATGTCCTAATTAACACCTAAGACATGAAGATAAGAAACAGTTTGGACGGCTTTCAATGTAGGAGCTGCTCCTGATGCGTCAACTTCATGATGTCAGAACCTATTTAGAGAGAGAGAGAGAGAGAGAAGGGTTAGTGTGGATGTACGGACATACCAAAAAAGGAATGAAAAACATCAGAGAGTCCAGCACAGTAAATGGATAAAGAAGGAAACTTCTTCTACTATAGACTTGTGTATTAAAATAATGAAACGTGATTGAGTTGTATTAAATTATTAATGCTTGCCTGCAGATATTTATATATATATATATAATATACATATATGGCTACAGTCTATGCGTGTTCTACTTCTTCAATAACTAAATTTAACATCTTAATGGGCACCCAAACTTTACATAGACAATCTTGCAATGATTAATACTATATAATTAAAAATTACAAGTAGAATGATGTAACTGAATTGAAGATTTATCACTTTAAAATAAAAATATTCATCTAAATAGATTTTAATTCTAAAAAATTTATTGTGAGTTTTTCGTATAAAAATATGTAAGGACAGAATTTTTCTCTCTGAAAATATTTGTTTTGATTTTACCTGTGTAAGTTATCTTAATAAAATGGAAGAAATAAAAAAAAAAAAAAAAAAAGAGAAGAGAAGAATGTGTGTGTTTGCCATTTTTGTTTAGGAGGAGAATTCACGAAACATCCATAGTAAGGGGGGCGCATTAAAGCTAGTGCTGCCAAACGCGTAGCACGACCTTTCCCCAACTCTATAGAGATCGTCATCTTCCCCCTCTATAAAGCTCATTGCATATTTTAGTTGAGGTGTCCATCACCTCTCTCTCTCTCTCTCCTGTAGAATACAATTTCCTGCCAGCTTGTAACCATGTTACCAAGGAGTAGAACTCTTCCACCCAGAATCAATCATGGGGCTGTAAGACCATCTTCATCCTTCCATCAAATATGGAAATTTTCTTTTCTTTTTATAATATCTGGTCTGTTCATCTTTCAGATTGAAGAAAGGCAAGATATCAGGCACTACATGCAAGTGGAAGTCCAACCTAAGGGCAATAGTGAGACTGAAGCAATACACCCTGTGGCCAACTACTCCAAGTGCTTCGATGATGATGGCCGCTTGAAGAGAACGGGTAGAAAAGCCTTTTTTTTAGATTGCTTTCATTCAGTTTGGATGGTAAACTCATTATTACTTGATCTATAGAGAACTCCATTTGACTAGCAGAGTGTAAATATACACGAATCAACTCAAACATAGAACTTTAGAAAAACCAAAAAAAGAAAGAAAGAAGTCAATTTCATGAAGAAGCCATTTTCAAATTTCTTATTACACAATGGGGATTAAAACTCATCTTTATAATGGTGCAGGAACTTTTTGGACAGCAACGTCGCATATCATCACTGCTGTTATAGGGTCAGGTGTTCTATCTCTGGCATGGGCAATTGCGCAGCTTGGTTGGGTTGCAGGGCCTACAGTCATGATACT
Organism: Euryodendron excelsum; assembly: GCA_033060915.1. Classification (NCBI taxonomy): domain Eukaryota; kingdom Viridiplantae; phylum Streptophyta; class Magnoliopsida; order Ericales; family Pentaphylacaceae; genus Euryodendron; species Euryodendron excelsum. The sequence continues at coordinate 55,857,717 of CM065379.1, read as the reverse complement.
TTTTGCCTTTGTTATTCTCTACACTTCCAATCTCTTGTCACAGTGCTATAGAACAGGGGACCCCGTCACTGGACTGAGAAACTACACCTACATGGACGCCGTTAAAGCTAACTTAGGTAAAACAGAGGAATTCAGATTATAAGTACTAATAGAATTCGTATATATATGGTTATTGGGAAGCTGATTATCATCATCTTGATTTCTTGTCCATTTGGGTCACAGGGGGCCGAAAGGTTACAGTTTGTGGTGCAATTCAATACATGAATTTGTTTGGCACAGCAATTGGCTATACAATTGCAGCATCAGTCAGCATGATGTAAGGCTAGCACTGCCCATCTGTTCCTCTTTTCTTTTCTTTTTTCCTATGAAATGTTTTTTTATGCCAGCTTTACCTTTCCTGATATGATCCTTTATTCTAATGATTTTTTTTTTTTTTTTGTAATTTAGGGCAATAAAAAGATCGAACTGTTTTCACAAGAGTGGAGGAAAAAATCCCTGCCACATGTCGAGCAACGGGTATATGATAACATTTGGAATCACAGAGATTTTATTTTCCCAGATCCCAGATTTTGACCAAGTGTGGTGGCTCTCCATAGTTGCAGCTATTATGTCTTTCACATACTCTACAGTAGGTCTCGCACTTGGTATTGACAAAGTTGCGGGTAAAACACATGAACACTCTATAGCAAAGGGAACATATACACTTATATATATATATATATGTATGTTAATATTCTGTTGGTACAAGTGAAAATTTAACTTTTTCTGCAGAAAATAAGAGTTTCAAAGGAAGCCTGACGGGTATCAGCATAGGGACAATAACGAAAGCAGGAACAGTAACTTCTACACAGAAGCTTTGGAGAAGCATGCAAGCTCTTGGAGCCATTGCCTTTGCATATTCTTATTCTATCATCCTCTTAGAAATACAGGTACAAACCTTCAAGCTGGGTAAGAATCTTAGTTTCTCTGATTTGCTAAAAAATTTTAGTGCATTTACAGGACACTGTAAAATCTCCCCCAGCAGAGTACAAGACTATGAAGAAGGCAACTTTACTGAGCATCAGCGTAACAACAGTGTTCTATTTGCTCTGTGGATGCATGGGCTATGCTGCCTTTGGAGATGACTCTCCTGGAAATCTTCTCACTGGCTTTGGATTCTACAACCCATATTGGCTACTCGACATAGCCAATTTTGCAATCGTTGTCCATCTTGTAGGCGCATACCAGGTACAAGCCCATTAAAGCACCATTTCCTACTTCTGATTATGTAATCCCAAATAGAGTGGTAAACAAGCCGAGTTGAGCCGAGCAGTGAGTTGTTCACAGTGACGGACCCAGTGTTTTGGCAAAAGGGGGCAACGTGGGAAATTTTTTTTAGTGGTACATACAGTGGATGACCCGCAAAAAATGAAAATCACAAACAAGTAGTATCTAAAAATAAAAATGTTATATTTCCATTGAATTTTCTTTTTCTATCATAGATACTTAGGAAGGTGTAGGATCTAAGACAAATTTTCTCAACTTTAAAGGGGTAAAGTAACATTATTTGAATTTTAGAGGGGATAATGTACCATTTTTCATCTTAAACACCCAAAATATATATGATACTAGTGGAATTTTTAGAATTTAGGGGGAACCGTGGCCCTTGCCGCGCCTCCTATGTAGGACCGTCAGTAATTGTTCAAGTTTGGGTTGAAAATCTTAACGAGTTTAAAAATTTACTCAAGCTTGACTTGTTAAACTTTTGAACAAATTTCAAACGAGTTTTAATTGAACCGAGTTGGAGTAGCTTGAACTTTTTAGTATATATAAGTTAATCGAGTCAAGCTCAAAAAATTATCGAGCATTAAAATATGTTTAATCTTGACTCATTTACATAACAAGCTGTTCTCGAACAAGTTTTTAACGAGATGAATGTGAGCCAAGCTCGAGTAGCTTGGTTCATTTTACAGTTCTAATCCCAAATGAGGCACTAATTATTTAAGATACACATGCAGAAATGGGTATATGAATATAATATGGGTAATGCTATACAAACAAAAAATTTATACAAAATTTATGTACAAAATAATGTGTCTTAATGAAAGTCTTTCACTTTAAAATAAATACGGGCTACAATAACTTTTAATTACAAAACAGTTACTGTCAAATAATTTTGTATATAAATTTTGTATGATTTTTATTAAAGAATAACATTTTCCGTATAATATATACATATGATTTGTTTGTAGGTTTATTGCCAGCCCTTATATGCATTTGTGGAAAAATGGAGTGCAAAGAGGTGGCCGAGAAGCGACTTTGTGACAGCAGAATACGACATTCCTATACCTTGCTGTGGTGTTTACCAGCTCAACTTCTTCCGACTGGTATGGAGGACCATGTTTGTGGTGTTGACGACCATCGTAGCCATGCTCATGCCTTTCTTCAATGATGTTGTTGGAATCCTCGGCGCCTTCGGATTTTGGCCTTTAACAGTCTATTTCCCCCTCGAAATGTACATTTCTCAGAAGAAGATTAAGCGCTGGACAAGCAAGTGGATTGCATTTCAAATATTAAGTCTGGCTTGTCTGGTTGTCTCCATAGCCGCTGCAGTTGGCTCTGTAGCTGGTGTTGTCCTGGATCTTAAAACTTATAAGCCATTTAAGACTAGTTATTGAGAGAGAAGATACAGATAATAATTACAGTAGGAAATGAATTAGTATTCGAAGGAAGCCTACAAAATCTTTATATGAGTCAAGACTGAAGAGACTGAAGTCTCCTTAGCTTTCAAGAAATAAATTGTATCCCTGTTCAATCTTGGAATGTCTGAAACTTTTCATGCCACTCTTCTGCTATATGGCATTGCTAGATTATACTTATTATTATGTTTTACTTTTAACTGCAAAAGATTATTGTTTTCTGATGCGGATTCAAATAATATTGATTTGAGCTCCTCCATTAAAATTTCATCCTCCCAAAGTCTGGATATGGATTCCCCTCTTTTGCCCAATCCAGACTTTGGATAATGACAGGTGAGTAGCCTACAAAAATCATAAGATTGGTTTTCCCATTAGGCCATCATGGCCCTCTCAGTGGGCACAGGTGGAAAAGCACAAGGTGGTACAGCAGTAATGTTTCCTCTCAAATCAAGATGGAGATTGCACAATAATGTTCCATCACATATCAATATCAAGATTCCACCAAAGGCAAACAGCAACACAATAATACTTGGTGCCAACTTGCTCATAATGCAATAGTAATTTAATGAAATACATTAATGAAGTTCTCATGTCTTCCAAAAATGAAAAAAAAGGTAGAAATGAGACAAGGAAAACAATAACCTTTTTATAATTAAGAGCTATTTTTTTATTACGGCTTTCCTGGTTTAAAATAAATAACTTTTATTCAATCGTATTGTTGTAGTAATAAATTATATATATAATTTCTAATTATATAGGGGGATGGATGGCTTTCAAAGGTGTGGAGTCAGTGTCCGATTGATGGGTCGTTGCCCAATTCGAAGTATATGCATCCTAATTAATTGGTGGGGCACCTTTTGGATGGGCTATGGCATTTCGGCTACTTGCTTCACCCAGTGAACATAAAGCCCAATAAATCTGCATAGACCCTTGGTTAATTAAGGTCATTGGTTCTGGCAAAAATGGGCCTCCTTAAATGCCGACCATATGATCCACTGGCTAAGTATGAGGAAATGCTGTAGTTATACCAAGGCCCAGTCTCATGCTTCTAATTCTTGATCTTCAATCCTTCGGTTACGCACATTTTTTAGTTAGGACTATATCTGTATTATTTAAATAATATGATTAGGATAATATTATTATTTATTAGAGATATAGGTGATTCTATGAGTTATCTTGAGATTATAAATAATTATAAATGTCGTATGGCTTAATTAATGAAAAATATCAATTGTTAGACATAGGGCTTCTGCTCTTTGAGGAGTTATGGTTCTCCTCGAAAAGAACCGAGTCTTGGTTCATAATAGTGGTTGAAGTATAAAAGCTGTGATTCTTTTTATGGTTTTTATTTTTAGTATCCTTGTAATCACCTCATTTTTGCCCGTTTAGCGATTTTTGACCTGACCAAACTCACTCTCAAACACCACACGCACATTCAAACCCAAACTGGACCTTCCAAGCTCCAGTCCAGTCCACAGGTTGCTTCCTAGGTCCGTCAGGCTCACTAAAAGTCAAATGACCAAAATGCTCCCGAGGTATCATTTAGTTTGATTTAATCTAGCACACTCATCAAGAAGGTACCTAAGTCCTCAGAACAATAAGTCTACCTCTTTTAAGATTGTCCTAGATAATCTGGCATGCTCAGAATGCCATTCGAACCAATTTCGGACTCATTTCGATGACTCTTGGTCAAAATGACCATTTTACTCTTGGGCGCCACGATTGCTCTCGTCAACCACACCGGCTCTGGGTGTCAAAACGGTAGACCTCCAGGGGCACTCTCACAAGTATCCCCAACCTCCAAATTACCTTCCAATCAATTCTGGACCCATTCCTGTGTTTTTCGGTTCAAATAACCGTTTTGCCCTTGGTGGACCAATCATCTTTTTCTACGATACCAACTCTGGGTATCAAAACGGTAATCCTCTAAAACAATCTAAGTAGTGTTTCCAACCTTCGAATCCTCTCCCAGTCAACTCTAGACCAATTCCAATGTTTTTCGATTTAAATGACCATTTTGCCCTGGGTAGACTGGTTATCCTTTTCCAACCATACTAGTTTTGGGTATCAAACCGGAAACCCTCGGGCGATCCCGGGTGCCTTTATCCCTTTTCCAACTGGGCCTCGCAGCCCGACAACTTTCCAGATCAAACTGGAGCCACTAGGAGTGGCGCCCAGGTCTTTGCCTTATAGCCCAAGTCAAATCAAATCTTCAAAATCATTGTCATACCAAGGTAGTGCCACTCCTAGTGGCGCCTAGCCAAAAAATGGCTATGCCTCCTTCTAGTGGCATCACCTCCTCAAAATTTGCCTATAAATACAGGCCACTCCTCAGCGTATTGAGGGTCAAAAAAATTGCAAAGAAACACTGCCTCTCTCAAAACAGCATTCAAAATCTTCCAAAAACCCTAATTCTCTTAAGGCTCTCTCAAACCCTAGCCCCTCTAGCCCTAAGCACTAAAACCCTAGCTTCCTAACTCCATTGAAGGATAGTCCAATCCTTGAAAGCTCTTGAAGGCCATCTCAAAGTTCAAGGAAGTTGTCCATTAAAGCGGTCAAGTCAACAAGAAGATAAGGTATGACTCTATTTACTTTTCTACAATCCCCACTCCTTTTCTTCTCCCTCCTAGTCCACTTGGACTATTTTTCTATTTCAATCCCCATCTCCAAACTCTCTTTTTTTGCATGCTTGAAATAAGAGTACCTTGGGTCCAAGCCTATGGGAAGTTTTGAGGAAATCACCATGTCGGGGATATTCCTTTAGTCTAACTAATCATGGTATAATCTTAAGGCCCCTTGTAATGTAGTAAAACTTTCAACCTTGTAAGTTCACGACCCCTATACATTATACTTGTCATGTTCATACATTATTCTTATTTTCAAATACACAATCCTAGGGTGATTTTAACCTCCTCATAGTTAGGGTTTCCCTAGAAAAGTGACATATTCAAAGTAACCACTAAAATCCACTTTGGGGTTTTAAGACCCTAACTTGTTTTCAAAATTATAACCCTAAAGTGATTCTAGCCTTTTTATGGTTAGGATTACTTTAGGAAAATGGTATATTCAAAGAGGCATTCAAAGGCTAAGGTTTTAAGCTCTAAAATCTCTCTATCAAACCCCTCAAAATTCCACATTTAGATGATTTTTTAAAAATTGGTCTAAGAGTTGTTTTCTTGAAGCCCTAGAAGACCATGTTTTAGGAACCCTAGTTTTGTCCCTAACCTTCATTCTTGCATCATTGCATTCAAAATGATTTTCAACATTATTGTATCATGTTTTCAAAAATTGCATGACTCCCTTGAGTTGTTTTCCAAAAGTCACACATAAAATCCTAGGATTTTTACCTCAAATCTTTCCATTTTCAATTCTAAATCAAATATTTCCATTTTGGAAACCAAATCAAATCTTTCCATTTTAGAAACCAAATCAAATCTCTTATTCTAGAAACAAAATCAAATCTTTTATTTTTGGAAACAAAATCCAATTCTCTATTTTTGAAAATAAAATCAAAACTTTCATTTTTTCAAAACTTTCTAAAATAAAACTTTGCTTTTTCATAACTTTTCTAAAATAAAACTTTTGTTTTTCAAAACGTTTCAAAAATAGAACTTTTCTTTTTCAACTAAAAATCATATCTTTTCATCTTGCATCTAATCAAATCTTTCTAGTTCAAGGCATCTTTCCCAAACCCTAGGTTACTTCCATCTCAAGTAACTTCCAAATACTAGAAGGTCTAACCCTAGGTCAACCTAACCCTAATTGGTCTAACCCTAGATCAACCTAACCCTAGGTTACATTAACCTTAGTTCGTTCAACCTAGGTTAGGAGACTTCAAGATTGTAACTCTGAGACATTTTTTTTAAAAAAACTCCAACTCCAACCCAAAAAAGTTTTCAAAAACTCTCTCAAACTTGTCTCAATCCAAAATGGCTAGACACTTACCATTTTTCAAAAACTATTTCTAAAACGATTTAAAAAACTCACAACCATAAGGTGATCCTAACCTTTTATTGGTCAGAATTTTACTAAGGAAAGTGATACATCAAGTGAAACTTATAAGATTCATATTAGGTGTCACACTCCCAACCTAATTAGATATAATTAATGTCACATTAGGTAGGGCGTGATCGCATAAGCCACCGTGCCTGCGAATGACACTTTATCACATACCAAAAGATAAACTGCAAATTGACTCAACATATATATGTACAAGAACTATGTATCCATATCGTATCATATACTAAAAGTAAACTATAGGTTATTTACATCATTATAAATTTGTGACATAAAGCATTATATAAAACCAAGTCCCAATGGCTCATACAAAACATGGCAGGAAAGTAAAACAGCAAAAGCTCACCCCCAAGACTCGAAATCCCTAACATCAATATGAATGCCACCACAGCAATGACCAGGACTATAGTGAACCGAACTCCATCCTTAGCTCACCTGTCAAAAAGGTTTGTGTAGGCGTGAGTTAAAAGTCAACGTGCTCATGATAGATAACCAAATTCATAAAGAATGATCACAAGTTCCCATAATGCACATCCAGTAATAAATGATCACATCTAAGTATAAATGATTAATGTATGTATATATCATGAATGCCTCAATGCAATAAATGTATCACCCACATGTGCGTACAAGTTTAGATAACGTTGGCTCAATGCGTGATGGCTCGTTATCAAGGATGCCCCACATCGACACCCTTTTAGATCAATGAAATGCATTCTCCCCACATCGGTTAATCTTTAAGTCAACCCCACATTGACTAATCTTTAAGTCAACCCCACATCGGCAAAACCTTCCTCTATGAAATGCATTGGCATACAATATGAATGGTATGAAACACTACCTCATATATAACTTCATTAATATCACCGCATATATAACATCATCAATAGTACGTTATAAATAATCATCAAGCAATTCAATATGAACAAGACTATCTATATTCCCATAATCAATACCAATGTTCATAACAAGAAAAATAATATATTTACTTTTATATGAATAAGAGTATCTCAATTTTCATCTGTCACCGCACATACACACCACGACAAAGATCACTCCTTGAATGTCGTTGAAGGATCTTGCCCTCTGTTATCTCTTATCACTAAAACTTTGTTAGTTTAGGAATCTCAATTTGTAATTCTACCATAACACTTGAACATAATGCATACACCCCCAAACAAGCCATAGAACTAACATGATGTATTAGAAATACCATATGATAACCTCAATTAAGCTCTCAATGTAATGCAATAGCTGAAAAGTACCAAAATTCACTAAGTCCTCTAATCTGCCAAAATTGACACGTGTTTATTAACATGTACACAAATTCGTGAACTTATACCAAAAAATTTCAAAACTTTAGGAATACAAACTAAACATATCAAAGAATATTCAAAGGAAATTTTACATTTTTTGAACAATCCTACATATTTATTTGGTATTTTATAAAATAGGACAGTGCTGTAGAAGTGAGAATTCAGCTGCAGATGGTTCATCTTTTAGAGGTTCTTAACATAGGTAAACAATATCAAAATGATTTGAAATTTGGTACATATTATCATCCACATATCTAATGTATACAATAAAAATTTCATAATTTTTTGACAACTCTTACTTGGTCTAATGTTCTATCAAGCTAGGGGTCGTAGATTTGGGCATCAAAATTCTACAAAGACAATCTGAATTAAAAAATTCACCATAATTCAAAATTACAATATTTTTGAATAAAACCAAAGCTCAAATTACTATCATAACTCTAAGTTAATGTGTTGAAAAATTCAGCCACAAATAATATTTTTAGCTAAACCAATTCGTTATAAACATGAAGACTTTGGGCTTCCACCATGAAAACCTCCAACCACCCCTCTCTTCCATCATCTTCCTCCACCTCCTCTCATGACATCAAACATACTAGTATGTACTAAATCATAAAAAAGAAATAGATCAAGTAAAAACATGATGAATCTTATCTTAATTGATAAATACAAGTTGGATACAAGTTTTTTTTTTCCCTTGAATTCCCTTTGAATTCTCTTCTCTCATCTTCTTCTTTCTCTCCTTTCTCCTCTTTTCTTCCTTTTCTCTCTCTTTATCTCTCATCCGTTCGAATGGTGAGGAATCAACAAGCGCCTCACCTAACTTTCCTCTCCCAACTCCTAGTCAATCTAACTAACTTCCTCTCACCTAACTTTCCTCTCCCAACTCCTAGTTAATCTAGTTAACTTTCCTACTCAAGAGTTCACTAACTAACTCATCAATGACTCATTAATGATGAAGTGACACATGTCACACACACATGCACCAACATAATTTTACATACCAATTAACTATGCAATAAATGTAGTTAAATTAAATAAACTAATTCTAAAATATAATTAAACTAATTATGGAATTATGATATTAGAGTCTCACATTAGGATTTCAAACCTTAAATGTTTTACAAAATATTTTTTTAAACATCACATTCTTGAAACGACCTTAGGCCTTCTATGGTTAGGGTTGTTCAAGATCAAGTGAGATATTCAAACATGAGAAGTTTTTAATCCCTCTTTCTAAAAATGCTTTCTAAAACTCATGGTCTTGAAGGAGTTTACTTTTTTCATAACTAACCTCTTAAAGGCAATGAAATATCAACATGCCTTTCATAAGATACATAAAAATTGTTTCCCAAAATCTTTTAAAGACAAGTTCACATGAGTTTTTTC
>CM065379.1:55570817-55845817 GCA_033060915.1 Euryodendron excelsum | reverse complement strand
CCCAAGGGCTTAGTTTGATAGAGGAGATATCCTATGTCTAGAAACATACATAGGCACGGCCAGACCATAGTTTGATAGAGGAGATATCCTATGTCTAGAAACATACATAGGCACGGCCAGACCACAATCGAGCGGGTAATTAGTCACTATACCAAACAACCCTCTAAAGGAGCTCTGCGACGCTCTTTGGTGACGCTCTAAACAAGGATTGTAGACACTCTTGCCTCCAATTGGATCAATGTCTGGGCTATTGATATCATGCTGTTAAAATCCCTACGGCTTGTTGGCTTGAAACTATTTAAACTCAAACTAAATATGTCCAAATCTGACCATTTGCCACCCCTAGCTATAATAAGGCAATGAGCGTGGTTATTAGTAGTTAAACAATAAGAGATGCTTCCGTGGTCATTATTTGTTGAAAATTCAAAATGATCAAATGTTATATAGCCATTTAAATTGGAAAAACCTCACATGAGTCACATCTCCTGGTATTTTTATCTTGGCCAATTTTAAGTAAATACAATGAATCCTTAATCGTAACAGACATATATAATTATATATATATACACATCCACACAAGCCGTGCAACAACTTTTCTTTTTTTATGTTCTTTCTTTTCTTAAACCTCATTGCTTACTAAATTTTGCCTCTTCTCTTTTCGTTTCAAAATTCATGTATTTTCTTACTCAGATACCTAACCCAAAACTTACTTTTTGATACATATTATGTGTGACTCAAAAGGACAAGTTCATTGACAACAATTTGACCATTCGATCGTAAGCTCGTACCAGCTATGACATCATCTGCTCTGTTAATTAATGAAATAGAGATTTTCATTCTATCTTTCAATCATGTAATAGAGAGAAAATTGAAATTTTCAAGTTATTTATTTACTTTTATCTCCCAAGGCTTCTTCACATCACAATGACTTACAACGGACGTATACGAGTGAGGAAACCATTACTGAAATTAGTGGCATCAACATTGTAATCTTCCCTGAAAAGGAAAACAATAATTCATAGCAGAATCAGGAAGAATTAAAGGTAGCATCCACAGCTGATGTGCTGCCATGCACTCAAATATATATATATATATATATACATATATACAAATGCTACTCTATTAGGTAGGTAAGATTTATAGGCTGTTCCGTGACCCCAAAGATATGTATTAAATATTAACCAAAACACAAATCTGGGTATGAGATTTGCTTTTAGTAGGTAAGATCATGCTGAGTGCAAAACTCCACCTGGGTATCAGGTTTTATGCTTAGCTAGTTTATATGCCAGGACCCGTCTTTTTCTCCATATTCAAGTGACAAATAAATAATTGAAATATGACCCTCTGAGATCACCTAGAATATACGTACACCGTTTGATTTTAGCCAATAAAATTCATTTTTTTATTTGATTGATTGTTGATGAGTTTTTGGACCGTTGTGATGCGGATCAGTTAGGAGAGTGTAAAGAAAGATCCTGTTTCTGTTTAATATATAACCAACAAAGATCTTGATTAATGGAAAGTAGGTGAGTTTAGATTTCTTGTCTCCGAAATTAGTGCGTTAGGGATCACCCTTTCAATAGGAGCTTACAATGTCTACATCACTCCTACTAATTGTTAAAGGATAATGCTATACATTCAAAAAAATTTATATAAAATTTATATTCAGAATAATGTGGCTGAATTGTTGGCCTATCACTTTAAAACAAAAAATTCATTAAAATGCATTTTAATTACAAAATTATTACTGTCACATAATTCTGATTCAAAATTTTGTATAAAAATTTTAAAAGAATAACATTTTTAATTGTTAAAACTTAACTTGGTATCGTGTTAGATTTTGTGATGGGACTTGTTTCGGAAAATAAATAAGTACTTTGAATTTTGGTAGAAAAAAAAAAGATAAAGCTACACAAGAACCCATAAACACTTTACATCATGTTGTTTCAACGATATAGTTTGGGGATATAGAGTTGTATTGGCATCAAAACTCCCAAGCCCCGAGCCAAAAGAAAACTAGGGTATTATTTCACGAAATTAGCCATTGTGGAAATCCTAGCAATTTGCTGAGTTTTTCTCTAGATATGCATATCTCAGCCGTTAACTATAAAGGATAGCAAATCGTGATCCTTGAATTGAAATATTGGCAAAATCACCCACACCCACACCCACACTCAAAAAAGTGATAACATCATTTGTGACAAATACAATAACATGCAGTTATCAATTAATGTAATAACAATTCGCACGATGTACTCTTAATGTGTGGTTTAGAATTCGAATTTTAGGTAAGAAAAATAAAAATATATATATGATAAAAAAGGAAATAAAAATATTTATTTTATTTTATTATATTTTCCTTTATATATTTTTTTCAAACCCAGGTTCCTTTCCCTCTACTTTTCATAACATTTCTTATACATTGGCTATGAAAGAGAAAGGGGCCAAAGAACTTTCAAGCTAGAGGACAGTTTTAATAATGCCAATGAGTCATTCTCTCTATCTATGAGACAAAACGACATTTTTTTCTTTCAGAAGGAGCTCTAGATGTGATGTTGGTTTTAATTGTCATTAAGTTGCAGAGCGTTGCGTGCGGGACCTATATGCTAGTAGGACCCGAGCATTCATGCATGGGATTGATTGAGAAATACTAGGGGCCCTAGAGATCACTAAAATCCTATCTCAACTTAAATAACTGTTGTACAAATAATATAAAAACTGAATAGAATTATACGGTGAGCGGTTCCCCAAATGGCCAACTGGTATCCATTCTCCAGGCCAGCAGCTTTGATGCCAATACAACTCCATATAATAGCATTGAGCAGTAGATCAGAGGCAAACTTAGATGCCCTTAAAAGAACTTCTCTCTGTTTTTCTGTTAACAGAAAGATATATAATAAACACGGATCATATAAGAGATCTTCGAAAGTCTCTTCAAATCCAACCCTTTAGCTATTTTACGGAATTGGAGTCTCTTTTTCTGTTTCAAACGGCTCTTTACTCTGCTAGGTATTTTACATTTTGACGAAATAGCTCGCTACATGTAACAAGCATGAGACGCTTGTTTCTATTTGAGAGTGTTTGAATGTAACTTATTTAGTAACTTATGGCTTATACTTATGATTTTTTTTAAAATGTGTTTGGGTGAGTAGCTTAAACAAGCATTTTATGTCTAATCACATTTTTCGAAAAATTTATTTTTAAACGTAACTTTTTAAAAATAACTTATAACGTATAACTGCGTATCCAAACATTCTCTTTTTTTCCTCAACCAGTGTGGTTCTCTCTCTCTCTCTTACACTTTAAACCCCTTTCTCACCTAACCCAAAAACCCTTCCCTCACCGTCCCTCCCTCATTCAATCCCTATCTCAAGTCCTCCGATCTTACCTTTCCTTCTCTACAATAAATCTGACCCTCTTTTCTAAAAATATGATTTTATAAATTTTTTTTCTCGACATTTTTTAACAATATGTAATTATTTATTTATTTAATCTTTATTCTTAAAAATTAGTTAAAATAAATAACCAAAATAGAGAATAAAATTGAATAAATTTGTAAAAATAACTTATTAAAATGGAGTGTTCATTAGCTTAATAGATTTTGACTCGTCAACGGAAAGAACACCGTTGGAGATGCTCTGAGCCTATAAAGTCTGTAGCCTATAGATGATTATGCATTATGAACTTACAAGAAAAACAAAAAAGCAACGTCAAAATAATTAAGTACACAAAAGACACCCTCCAAACCCCCCAACACCCCCCACCCCCCGAGTTCTCTAATCCTACCCTCCAAACGAAAGCAACAAAACACATCAACAAAAAACAAAAAAAAAAAAAAAAATCTACTATTTGTAGCAGAGTTATGCTACCATAGAATGCAGTCTATCTCCGGATTGAAACTACCCCAATCAGATACCTACCCACCTACCGTCCGATACTCAATCAAGACCATACGATTGATTAAGATTACAAGGGAGCTAGTTGGGTAACCACTATGGGGCTCCGAACCACATGCTTTCCATCCAACCAAGAAAGTGACCCGAACACAGCACCCGAGTTATCCAACACCAGATTCTTGCTGTCGACCGTTATAGTCACAGCATAGCTGAGCCGCCTTACTCTCTCCGAGAACACCAGCTTCGGCGGTTTGACCGTCACTGTCACCGCCTTGGGCGGCTCGATCTTCACTCTGTAAATCGAGTTTGTTGGGCCAACATTCGTCGCTGTCCGAATAAAGGTCTTGCTTGATACACCTGCCGTTGCGGTCGAAAACAATGCAGCAATGGAAGGGTAGTTCAGATTCCCCGGCGACGGCATTTTCATTGGACAATTCACCGGTGATCGCGTGATCACCTGAATTGTCTTCGGACCATAACCAATTGAGCATAGAAAGCTAACATAATCGTTGTTTGTGAGATCATAAACAAGCCCTGGATCCATGGCGAGATCAAGATTAAGATTTCCGGCACCAAAATCGTAAGGAGTGGATGGTTTTCCCGTGGACTCATCGGTCATGGCTTGGAACCGATTGTCAGTTATGCTAGCAGTTGTCATCATTGCGGACCTAATCGCCGCCGGGCTCCAATCTGGGTGTGCAGATTTGAGCAAGGCAGCTGCGCCACTTACATGAGGACAAGACATGGATGTTCCAGACAGAATGTTGAATTCTGTTTTGCGGGTATCGGAATCCAATCCGGTTGGACCAAACGCATCGGTCCAGGCAGCTAAAATGTTCACTCCAGGAGCTATCAAGTCCGGCTTCAAGATCTCAGGGTTCAAGCCATTTGGTCCCCTCCCCGAGAATCCAGCCACCACCGGCGCTGGTTTGATCCCAATTACGGTGCCTCTGAAATTAAGAGTAGCCGTTGCGAGTGCAGACGATGCAACGTAGGACTTAATTGCGTCCCCTTCAACGGCACCAACTGCGCAAGCAGGAATAAGATGAGCGTCGCCGACTAAACCTTGGCCGTTGGAAACGCCATTCGCCAGAATCATTCCCACACCACCAGCCTTCTTCACCACCAGTCCTTTGGCAACTCGAGGACTGCTACCACGATCACAGATGACTATTTTACCCCTTACGAGATTGGGGTCTAGTGAATTTTCCATGCATAGTGAAGCAGTGAGTGCTCCTGCTTTACCGGGATAAACCAGAGGATACATTTTCCCACTCAAAAGCTGTCCGGCGTATAGAGACACACCAGCGAGCTTGCGTCCGTCGCCAAGAATTACATCGGCGGGGAAATTCCTATCAATTGTACCAGCTCCAACCGTCATAAGCCACGGCGCGAGGTTCGTGACGGACATTCCATTTGGCCCATCGTTTCCGGCAGATGACGATACAAAAATTCCTCTAGAAACAGCGCCGTAAGAGCCAATCGCAATTGGATCAAGATAGTATGGTGAAGAAATACCATTACCGTCTCCGATAGATATCGAGATGACATCGACGCCGTCGTTGACAGCAGCATCAAAAGCGGCGAGAATATCAGAATCGAAGCATCCGGAGTTCTTCCAGCAAACTTTATACACAGCCAATCGAGCTTTTGGAGCAACGCCTTTGGCTATACCAGGGGCGTAACCAAACATACTCGCCTGAAATGAATATCGCCCAGCGGCAGTAGACGCTGTGTGAGTGCCGTGGCCGTCGGCGTCTCTCGGGGATAGAAACTCAACGGTCTGGTTGATTCCGCCACCAATTCCTCCGCCGAGCCTCCCTGCCGCTTCATGACCTTTGTAGAAGAATCGAGCTCCAACAATCTTCTTATTACAATTCTTCGAAGTGAATTTGGCTCCCGTCTGACAAACGCCCTTCCAGCGACTCGGAACTGCGCCAAGATTCAGATCAGAGAAGCTACGCCTCTCCGGCCAAATTCCGGTATCAAACACCCCAACAATCACGTCGGAGCCGTAATCGGACTCCGACCAAAGCCCGCGCTGGTTTTTGAGGCCGAGAAACTGCGGGGACCGAGTGGTGTGTAGTTGTCTCCGGCGGTCTTCGAACGCGGCTAGCACAGAAGGGTGTTGAAGCGCATAAGCTGCTTGAGCCGGTGTCAGAGTAGCAGAGAAGCCATGGAAAACGGTGTCGTATACGTGAAGGATGCTTACAGGGTCAGCGAACTCGGAGCTGTACCAGTGGTAGTGAGTAGGGAAGATCGACGGCTTAGCGAACCTGTCAACTCGAAATATGTAAGTTCTCGCCGTCTGATCAACTGAAACAGCTAGGGTGGTGACGGCGAGGAAGAAGAAGAGTGAGAGGAGGAGAGATTTGCGGATAAGCAGAGCCATGAGAAAGCGCAGAGGTAGTGAAAGTGAACTAGCGTGAGAGAGTGTTTACCAACAGAGATGAATATATAAGAATAAATCAAAAAAGCGAAAAAGGCAGGATGGTCATTGCAAGCCGTTATCTTTGATTTTTTTGGGATGTGTGCACGTAAAATTGAATTCTTACCGTTGGATTAAATATTCTGCTGCAGCCAGAAGTTCTAAAGACCGGTGTATCATGCATACTATAAATCAAATATGGTAACTGCCAACTATAAAGAACACAAAGCGGGCTTTTATTCCTTGGTAATATTCTATTAGGCCACTCGAAGAAGGAAGAAGGCTAGACCCACATGCACTAATGCTATAGCTACCTGATGATGCAGTGGCCTGCATTGGACTATATAGAGTGCTTGAACTTATGCAAGGTAAATTAGCTAGCCTAGCCGACAGAGGTGTTTTGAAATGGTACAAGATTTGGCAGATTACTGAAAAATGCGATTCTAAATACTACCCATCGCGACCAGTCGTGATGGTATCCTAAATTAACGATTTTTTTATTTTAGTTTGATTTTATTATTTTTTATAATTGTTTGTAATTTCTTAATTTTAGTTGCAATAAAAGTCATTTCATGTCTTTTTCTATATAAATAGATAAGTGGGTTTCGTCCCAAGACGGCTTTTGATAAATAAGTATTGAGAAATTTATCTTATTTTTTAACTTTGAGTATTCTTTGTGAATCAAACAGTAGTTGATGCTTTTTATTCTGGTATTTTAAAAAATTAACATATTAAAAAAAAGTCTAATGTTCAGTATTTGTGTGCGAGTCAACGAACCTTACTTTGTTTATCACCATTTCTACACGCTTCCTATATTACTATCTTAATTGGGCATTTATACCAAAGTTTAGTTTTGGTATACTAAAGTACATAAAATTTTAAATTAGCGAATAGTAAAATGCGATACGTATTTTTTAGAATTTAAGTATAATATAAAAGAATAAAAATTGTAGACATGTATTGCATGTTGGTCTCTATTTATGTACAAACGTTATACAGTTTCAGTGAATAGAAATTAAATTATTCCTGCAAATTAAGTTCATAAACAATATTAGGATTAAAAGTCTATACTTTTGATTTTAGGTGCTAATTCTATTTAAAAAAATACAAATTTCTAAAACCTTTGTACAAAATCCCATCAAAATGAAATTGCGAGTAATGATGTTGTGATGACAGTTTCATAATTAATAATTATCACAATGGGTGTGTCCTAAAATTAATAAAGGTCTTAACATGTAATGAAAATTTCATAATTAATACTAATCACGATAGGTGTCACAATGTGTCCTAAAATTAATAAAGGTCTTAACATGTAATGACAATTTCATAATTAATAATTATCACGATAGGTGTCACAATGTGTCCTAAAACTATTCTTTTGGAAAGCTCAATTCATGAGATTAGTGTTCAAATTTATTTCTCAACAAACGTCTTAACATGTAATAGGGCAGCATCCACATTACATTAGTGCATGAACCATAGTTGCCGGAAAAATCATTTAGGAGGGGGAAGCACGTTTCTCCAGAAACTTGCTTTCAGTACCGATATGAAACTCGTTTCAAAATTTTGAGAGAACGTTTTGAAAATTATTGTTAAACGTTTAAGAACTCTTGGGATATTTAACGGAAACGCTTGGGAAACTTAAGAAAAACGCTTGAGAAATTTTAAATATTAATTTTATATATTTTTTTCCCTTAAGTTCTAACTAAGTCTTTATGAAATTATTCATGTAGGTTTTCACAAAATTTTTCAAAAGTCTCTATTAAGTTTTTTAAAAGTTTTCACTAAGTTTCTTAGAAGTCTTCTTTGAAAGCTTCTTAATAATATTTCTATATATTTCTCAATAATTTCATGCTTTCCGTATTCTCTTACCATTTTAGATATGTTTTCCGCTTTTATTTTCCGCTTTCGCTTTCTATTTTAACAGCTAGGTATGAATCGCACCTGCCATAATAGAATCCCCGTGAGTTACCTGTTAACCCTTCCTCTACTACATACATATATATATATATATATATCACACATTGCTTAGGAGACACACCTAACATTCTTGGAAGAAATCACATGCAAAATGTATGCCAATCCTTGACACTGGAATCTAACTGTATTTCTTCTTATGCTTTCACCAAATGCAAAGAATAAAAGAAGTTCTATCTAACATTCAATTACACTATCATATGATGCCATAGATGTATAATTTTACCCACACAAAATAAAATAAAATAAAAAAGGTAAACAATTATTCTGTCTCTCTAATTTTATCTTAGATTTCAATGTCAACTTTGATTTCTTCTATTTTGATCCTCTAACTTATAAAATGAAGTCAATGTGGTCCCTCATTTTAAACTAAGTTAAAAAATTAAAAATTAATTACACTTTGACTATATCAACTATGATATAGTTTCATTTTATTCGCTAAATTAAAAGTCATTACATTTTAACCCTAAATTATAAGAATTTAAGTTCGTATTAATGTTAATGGCAAAAAACTAAACAAATTAAACACTTGTGGCATTTCTTATAGGTTACAATATAAAATTTTTTCTGTCCCTAATTAACAAATGCATAGTCTCAAAAATCTCATTTATATTGTTAGGGCTAATAATTGGTCTCCACAAAAGCAAAATTTTATAAATTATTCTGGTCATTCTCTTAGACATTTTGAGATGATTTATAACACTTCATTAACAAATTTTTTTTTTTCTATTTGTTTTGGAGATTAGTATAAAATTTGACCAAACAAATTTCTAATATTAAATTTTATGATGGTAAAAATGCAACTATTTTAGTTGAATAGGGTAAAGTAATATTAAATTATAGTTTAGAAGACTAAAATATAATTAATATTTATTTTCTTTACTTATTTTGAAAAGTTGGACCACATTGACTTCCTTTTAAAAGTTAAAGGGCTTAAATAGAATAAATTAAAGTTCATGGATGACATCTATACTTTTATATATGCAAATGTAGTAAGAGACTCACAGGCCTTCAAATATCAATATCTATTTTTTTAAAAATTTTAATTTTCTAAGAAGCCACATGGCACAACTAGCTTACTTAACCAATTAGGCTCCGTTTTCCTCTCTTATATAGGAAAGTAAAACAAAATAAAATAATAATTAAACAAAAAATTAATTTTAAAAAATAATTAAAGGAGTTAAATTTGACAACGAAACAAAAGAAAAAAAAATAAAAGAAACATCTTTGGCAAAAACAATCAATCAAACATGGAAAAAAAAAACTTTCATATTCTATAACTCTGAAACATAATACAATAAGTAGTATTAGTAAATTTAAAATAGATTAATCACATCTCTAAAATCTCTTTCTAAATAGTAATCCTAAAAATTCTTAACTCGAAAAAAAAAATCCAATCCCAAAAATTTCTCCCTAATCCGACCGCCTCATCCATTATAAAATCTCTTGCTTTAATTGTCTTTTGTTCTTGGGAAGAGAAGACTCTTTAGAAAGGAAATTAATTTTCAAAAGATCTCGCATCAATTGAAGGTTAGTGCTACAATGAGTTCTGTTGCATAGCTTTAGTATTTCTCTGATAAGTTTTTTTTCTCATAAATTGGGGTTTTGATTCTCCTTTTGTGTTTTTTTTTTTAATGTATATGTATGGCTAAAATTTTCACAGAGAGAGAGAGAGAATCATATTTTTTTTAGACCTTTTTTAGTTTATGAATATGTTCATATCTTTGTTTGACCCTTCCTTTCTTGACATTTGTAGGTCTTCTTACAGGTATAATTACCAAAATAGTTTATATGTATTTTTTCAGTTGCATGTATACGTAAATTATGGTTTATCTTCACGCTTTATTCTCTTTCTGTGCTGACTAATGTTTTGGAGCATTTTTTTTTATTTTTTTTGGCATCGATATGTTTTATGGATATATTTTGTTACATTTTATAAATGAAGTTTTTATTTATTTAATTTAATTTTGATACTTTAGTGGTTATTTACTTAAGTTTCTTTACATTTGATTCTTTGTTTCAGGCAATGACACAAACACTAAAACCAACCATAGCTGTTTCTCTATTTTCATTTTCAATTGGTGAACTTACATATTTTATTAATCTATTGATGTACCCATTTCTACGCATCTCAGAAATTCGATTTTTCAGTTCTTTAATTATTTTTATTGATTTAGTGCTCAAGTATTCATCTTACTAATGATGAATCAATCTTAATTCATTATGTACTAAAATTTTTAATTAACAAGTTATGGTCTTTCTTTTCACGCAGATATTGCTGATATGATGAAAGTTTAAAGGCTTCAATGACTTTAGAAGACTTAAAGAACTATAAGTTGTTGGAGTTTTATCGTAAATGAAAGTTTGGTTAATTTTTGTTTCACTTAATTTTTATTATCTTAAATTTCACAATTGATTGGGGTGGTATAAAATTTATATAAACAAAGAATTCATATAGGATTTATCATCACAATATTGTGGTTGGATAAGAATTACTCACTTTAAAATAAAACACTCATCATGATAACTCTTAATTATAATAATGCCACTACCATATCATTCTGACAGGATTTATACAAATTTCGTGAAAGAATAGCATTTTCATTTTTAATGCCATGCATGGCCTCTCTAATTATTCGTATTTTGTATTTCTACCTTGTTAAAAAAAATTTCAAATTTATAGGTTTTTGTGACTTCCTAAACTCTCTTAATTCATCTAATTATTATGAATTCTTTTACAATTCTTCCATTAAATTGCACCTTTTAATAATTCTTTCCTAAGTTGCTAATGCTGAAGTTCTTATTAGGAAATCTTTCAATTTTTTCACTTAATTGATACCTTTTAATTCTTTCCTTAAGCTACCAATTCGAACATTCTTACTAGAAATTCTTCTAAAATTCTTGCTTTACTTCTTTCCTTATACTACTTTCTTCATTTGACAATTTTATTGAAACTCTCTAAATATCTTGCTATTATTAGAAATAGAAGGAGAATACGTTAAAATTAAATGTATAGTATTCATAAACCAGAATGTTTGGGGGTGGACTCAATATAATATTAGAAAACTATGTTGTAATGCATTCACTGAGAATATAAGTAGAACTCTTTAAACTTTAAATCTACAGGAGACAGTTTCCTACAAGGGTTGATGCATTTTTTTTTTTTTTTTTTTTTTGGTGTACAGATCTCTAATTGCTCTTGAATGGATCTCGATTAATTCTTAAAAAGTATCATGGAAGAATGGAAGGTTCTTATATGATTAAGCCAACTTTGCTAAAATTGTTTGGGATAAAAATTAGGAAGGTTAGCTATGACATTTTTATTTAAAAGAAATAAAATCATTAATAGAAAGATTTGATTGATCAAAATCAAATCCCCAATCAAAAATACTGTTTGAGCAAAAAATTTAGGCTCTTTCCTTTTCATGGACAAATTCTCATGGAAACTTGAAAAGGAAAAAAGAGAACATAAATTCAAAGTTTTCCTTCATAATATGAGAGAGATTGAAGGAGTATAAACTAGAGTAAGATAATAATACAAACACTAAGAACCAAAAGAAAGAACATTGACAGTATAAGAAGAAAAAAAAAACAAAAGTTATTGTCAATACTTACAATTCATGAATCAAGTAAAGTGACTTCTTTACACTCAAAATCTCATTCCATGGTTTAGAAAATTTTTAAATTTATAAGAGAAAAAAAAAACAAATAGATGGGTTCTCTTATCCTATTAACTAAAAGAAATCCAAAAACATAGAGTTTCAAAATTAAAGTCTGTAATTTATGTTGAAAATAAAAACAAATCATTTCAAAATTAAAATTTCTTAATCTATACAAAATAAAAACAAGTCTTCATTTCTCAGAGTGAAGACTCTATAATTTGTAAACAATTTCCATTCGCCAAAGCATCTTTCGAGGTGTACTCATGTTGTAGCCATAACAATCTTTACAATAAATGAATTTGTCATACTTTATTTAATGCTTAAATGAATCTAGTAGACTTTATTTAATACAAACCTCAAAAAAAAATTTGAGTTAGTTTGAAATGAAAAATTCATGGGTTTGAGTTAGAATTTAGAAAACAATTAAATATTATTTTGGAGCGTATTAAGATTTGACAATAAATCTTCATGGAGAATACCCCATATTATTTCAATTTATTCTAAAGTTTACCCAAAAAAAATTAAAGATAAGTGTTATGTTTTTTCTTTTATTTTTCTCTTGAAATGATAGTAAATTTGTCCATATGTGAGCACAATTTGAGGTTATAACTCTTACATATTATTAAAAAAAAATTAATTGGTTATATAGATTTGTGAGTTATTAACTTTCTATGATCCCGTGCATGGCGTGGATTAATACTAGTTAAAATCTAAAGTAAAGTTAGAGGGACTAAATGATTATTTACTCAAATAAAAACCACGCATTCTTAATTGTAAGAGAAATTTTAAATTCATGGTTAAATAGACGGTGTTCACGTTCTTTCACTCATATAAGTGGTCTTTAGGGGCAAAACTATGTGCAGACTATAAGGGCAGTGCTCTCCTTGAGTTTTTAAAATTATGTCTAAGTTTTAGAATATTTTAAATATTCATAACAAGAAAATACACTGTGGATACAATCGTAATAGTTGGGCATGTAACAATCTTTACATTTGTATGCTACATTTTGGATGTGGCTTTTTTTTAGCATTTTATGGCTGAAGCATTTGTCTTTTTAAATTGTGTTTGCCCCGGCTTAAAAAGCCACCTTTAAAACTAGTTTAATGTAATTTTTTTAACAACTTATAATTTAAGTTTATAATTTTTTTAAACTTTATTTGGCTCTCTACTTAAAAAAATTACTTTTAAAACTAGTTTAAGTTTTAAAAAATTAGTTAAAAAAAATGACTTTTTAAAATTAACTTAAGGGGTGAGATTGGGTGTGTGACTTATAAACTATAAGTTATTTTTAAAAAGTTACCTTTAAAAATAATTTATTTTAAAAAAACATAATTAAACATAAATTTTTTTTTTAAACCACTCATCTTAATATATTTTAAAAAATTTATGAACATAAATTATAAATTATTAAATAAATTACGTTTAAACACTCCTTTAACCTTTTAACGTATGACCTTTTTAAGCGGGAATTTAAACATCTCAAAATAGCATGGGAGTAATTGAAGTAAGCGTTAACACGTGCTTGGAAGGCGCGTGGTGTAGCGTTTACTTTTCTCTCCGCTGCTTTTACGAAAAGCCGGGAAACCCGACAGGAGGACAGTCAGAGAGACAGGCTTAGTTACATATGAAAGTTTTTTTGTTTTTGGCATGTAGATCCAGCTAAGCTGTCATATATATGTTGATCACACAGTAAAGAAAAAAAAAACACCATGAAGGTAATGAACGTGCCGCATTGATGACCTGGGCCACCATTCGCTAGATTGGACGGTTAAGATCTGCTTACGCGTGCATCTACTTTGTCGTGGCGGACATGTAATCATTTCAGCCTTTGTTTAACTCGAGGGTCCCATACTCTCTTCTTGACATCATCCTCATTTCTCCGGTGATCCCCTCCTCTCTCGATACGGTGTTTCTTGCTTGGACGGATTTCGAATGCACCCATTAATCTACAATTTATTGCATTGTTATAAGTACGGATGTACAAAAAAAATTAAAAATTTTAAGAATCGAATTTATCAGGCTTTTTTAAATTAGTTTGGTTCGAATCTATTGAAGGTTTAATTTAATTCTGAGTTTGTATTTTAAGACTCGACCCGATCCGATTTCAAGATCCGATTAAAAAAATATATATAAAAAAGTACAAATAAAACTCATTTGTATATATATAATGTTGGGTCTTGTTAATATGTATATGTATTCAATATATACAAAATTTTTTATTTGTACTTTATTATTGTTAATATGTATTTACATATTGTTATTTAATTATTTTAAAAAAATTAAAATGGATTAAACCTAACCCGAGGCATCAAACTAAATCGAACCAATATGTTCAACTCTAAGTTCAAAATTTTAGAACCAATTAATATCGAATTGGTTTTGGGTTCAGCATAGATTTGAATTAACCTGAACCATGCACACCTCTATTTATAAGAATAAAGAAAATGTTGAATTTACTTAATACTATAAGAAACTCTTCATTAAGTTGCAAGTTTTGACTCGTAAACCCAATCACTCGACCCAGTGCCGATTTGGGATCATATTTGTGGTAGGTGGCTCCATTGTCAGGGCGATGCAGAAGCTAGAGCCACAAAAATGTAAATATACAAAAGTTTCGCGGATGTGCTTGATTTAGAAGGGTTTTTGGTTCATTTACAAGTAATTATTTTGACAAAAATCAAGATTGTCCTTGCAATAGAACTAACCTTAACAAATGTATATGCATGGTAAGTGAAAAAAATCAACATAAATTAAAGTGCTGAATGTCTAATGTCTTCCTATGTGTAATTGGTGGGTTTGGTGGTGTGGTTCAATAATTAGCTGCTATCTTTTGCTTTAAAAGGTCAAGAGTTAGTTAAGCTTTCACCAGTTTGATTGATTAAACTTTCTCTTCCTTTACATGGTTCCAGGGGACCATCCTTTTTCTTGGAGTCTCATAATTATGAAAAGAAGATATTCAGCCAGTTTAATTACTTGCATTACACATAAATTAAGGACTGTATGTCTAATGTCTTCCTATATGTAATTGGTGGGGTTGGTGGTGTGGTGCAATAATTATCTGCTATCTTTTTGCTGTCGAGAGTTAGTTAAGCTTGCACCAGTTTGGCAGATTAACTTTCTCTTCCTTTACATGGTTCCAAGGGACCATCCTTTGTTTTGGAGTCTCATAATTGTAAACAAAAAGGTTTTTCAAGTGCCATGATTTGCACGTACAGTGGCGCAACATTCGGCCCTAATTTAACTCTTCATATTGAGAGCATTTATGTTTCACTGGGTATAGGAATAATATCTAAATTTCTGATTTTCTTCAATGGTTAGTGTTGCGTAAAAAACTATATACGATACAATAAAATAGGAGTAAACAAGTACAGAATATAAAGATTTAACGAGTTTCAGCAATCCATGTAACTATCTATGTTCTCAGCGTCAACAGAGTTCTTTTTTATTACTTCTGAATAAAAGTATACAACTAATTAAGATTACACGAATTTAAATGAAATCTTAACTTTGAATACAATGACAAAATTTTCAAAATATTCATTCCATACTGCAGGGGGTTACGCCCCCTACACCCCTTAACCTATTATTCTAACCTAGGTGGACAAAATCGGATTACCCATCATGGGCTCCACTCCACTTGATGCGCTCACTCTCCTCTCGCTCTACTCCGCTCCGTTCCGCCCATGAGCCCCATTGTTCCTGAACTTAGTGCATGTTTGATAGGGCTTAAAAGTCAAGCTTTTTTTAAGCTTGCTAGTAAAAAAGTTAAGTTTTTTTTAACTTTTTTGCTTTTATGATATTAGTTTAGATAAAAATAAACAAAAAAAGTAAAAAAGTCAACCCATAAACTGTACGAAACGCAGCTTTAATATCAATAATATGAGCCACTAACTCTAACAATTAAGTTTTTTCTTTTTGCCTTTAAACCGATTATTTTTTTGAGCTTGTGTAACACTATAGCCCAACATGAACCAAGAACCCATTTGATACAGTTTTTTTAAAATTTTTTTGATTTTGTGTTTTTTTTTACTTATAAGCTAAAAAAGTTAAATTTTTTCAACTTTTAACAAGATAAGATAAGTAGAAAAATAAAAAAAAAATTCAAAATATTGACTTTTTTTTGTTTGTAAGTTAAAAAAAAATAAAGTCATAAAAGCTTTAAAAAAACCTTACCAAATGAGCCCAAGTAAATGGCCATAGGAGGCGTCAGGATTGTTTGAACTTGCCTGGACTGGACCAGGATTTTGATGCATGGGTCCACCTAGGACTGGAGTGGACTGTGCAGAAGACACTCTGTACTGGTCAAGGACAGCATGGGCAGAACCTGTGGTCCAGGATTTTGATGCATCGGTCCACCTCAGACTGGACTCGACTCTGGAGAAGCACTCTACAATGGCCCAGGGAGAGTAACAGATTCATCGTGCCTGGCCCAGCTTCCCACCGAGCTCAGCAATAATTGGGGGAGTATTATCTCTTTGAAGCCCACAGGTGCGTGGAAGCTGTCCCTCATTATAGTGTCCAAGCAACTTAACACATAATTGGATCACTGTATTTATTATCCAAGCTATGTTATTAATTTCAATAAAAGTACTCTTTGTCAAGGTCCTCTATGAGCTATATACTTCACATTGTCTGTTTTGTGAATTCCCTAGTACGAGAGTGCCTGTCTTTGATTTAACTAGAGAGAGGGTTAGTCAAGGTGCACGTAAACTAACTCAGATACCTTTAATCGCATAAAAAAATACACAAAAAACAAAAAACTTACATTGACAAGATATTAGAACATCAAATTGGAAAAGCTTATCAGAGTCAAAGGCCTAATGTCATTTATCATTAATCGAAACCATATCCACATTCCATAGGGTGTAAGGTAAAATAGGTTTTTGATATGGCCAAGACTATCCAACACTATACCCCATTGAAAAGGCTATAAGATTGTGACTCTCACGTGCTTGCAACAACCACAAAGCAATGCACGTAACAGTTTCGTTATACCTTTCACGACTCGTTTAGAAATAACCAATTCATGGGAGGATTAGTGCATCACAAGAGGGATTCTAACGAATCCAAGTATTTCGAGTTACAAAAGTATGGTCGTGGCATATATTGTCTTTTCTGAATTGTATTTCTTGCCAGCTATCTGGCATTAGGTGTATTGAGATCTAAAAATATTTTGTGATGAACGTACAAAAAAGCCTTCTTTGAATTTGCTTCAGAGTTTTAGACTTTATTTATTTCTCTCAGAGGGGCATGGCTTGCTTTGGTTTTGGGATATTTCATTTAACATGCTTATATGATTCTCAGATATGAGTGTCCGACGCTTATGGACCAACAGAAAAAGTACAACTTGTAAATCTAGCATGGAAAACCTAACTTCCCTTCCTTTGAAGTGCATTTATCACAACTCCCCGAGTCACTAGAAAGAGGTTGACAGGCCCACTACTTCTTCATGACCCATTTATCATATTCATTCGACCTGGGGCAAAAGAGAAGTCAACTTCAATACACCTATTAATTGGCTCCATGCCCATGATATGTATGTATGAATGATGACATTTACCTCTACTGGAATTTTGACTTTGGGGGAGGCATCATTGAGGTGGTGGTGGTGGTTGTTGTAACAAGACAAGGTGCATTATTGAAGCATAGAAAGTTGCATTCATATGCGAAGAAGAGATGGAAATTGTGCTTTTGATAACATAAAAAAAAATGAAGTAAAAGATACTTCATCGATAAATCCGGACATATCGAACATAATTATTAGCACAAATCATAAGTTATTGCACAAATCATGTGTGAGACTAAGTAAGGTGCCGAATTAATCAATAACGGGTTGCTCTGATTGTTTTCCTTTGGCCCTAACCCTAATGACATTGCAGGGGTACGGATTGCATCTCTCTATATTATCAGGAGAATAATGCTATATAAATAAAAATTCATACAAAATTTTTATATAAAATGATGTGTCTTAATGAGAGTATTTTATTTCAAACAAACACCTATCATAATGACTTTTAATTATAAAATTATCACTGTCACATCATTTTATATGTAAATTTTATATGAATTTTTTTAAGAATAATATTTTGCTACCCCAAAATGACGAAAATTTGAGTACATGAATCATGACAAACCATGCATGTTGAAAGGAGTCTTTTGGATCCTAATGTATCTATATTTTTTTTATCCGCAATAAAATAAATGTGATATTTTTATAATTATGAATTAAAATAGTTGGTATTTTGATTTGACCCATTCTATATAAAAAAAAAAATTATGTACAAAATTATGTTCATATATCATTATTTGTTTTCAAAATATCAGGCCTTGGGATGCAGACTTCTTTGTCGGAGCTAATACAATACCAAACATCTTAATGCTATTCCTAACTCATCATGTTTACATACCTAACTATGATGATTAAGGCACAGTTACATAAAAGGCGCTTTGTCGTTGTCGTTAAATTAGCACAGATGAAACAATAATCATTATAAATTAGAAGATTAACTTACATCAATGCAAAAGTTAAGAAAAAGCCACACAAAAAAATTAAAAAAAACTAACAAGAAGAAAGCGCCACTAATATTGGAGTATTAGAGGTATATGAATCCAAATTGGCATCTAATTAATTAGGCTTTATTTGGCTCTGTCCTTAATGACATCCATCCCCATCTCAGTTGGGTCCGTGGCCTGGACTTCGTAGTGGATGCCATCTAGCACCCTCCTCAGTCCATCTTTTGAGGTTGCGTATAGCATTTTTGCTCTAATTCTTGATGCCGTTGGAGCCCTGCAGAAAAAAATTACAAAATAAAACAGGATTAATTAATGATCAGCATTTTTTTATGATTTAACCTCTATCATTGGATTCAAATCGGATGGTTGTGGTGGAAAATGATTGTTTATATATGAGCATCAATATGCCAAGAGTATTTATACGAGCAACGTTACCAACATAGGAAAAATTATTATATTCAATCATGTGAAGCCTATTATGATTTAAGTATTTATAAATTTCATTTACGACTAGTCAAAAATACTAAAATCACTGTAAAGTTATAGTGGTCGTCAAACTGAATAATTTATCCTAAAACAAGAGATTAAGTGGGCAACTTCCTTTTTTTGCTACTTGAGGTGTTCGACCGACTTTTTCTTTGAGTTCATGCCACCGTGCATCCTAACTATATGAAGTTAGAGATGTAAATTTCACTCGGGACTCATGGGTGGCTTGAGCCCAGACCAAACTCACTTTCTTGTAGATGGATTTGGGCCTTACCCTGTAGCTTGAGTCTCATCCAAATTACAAACATATAATTAATAGTTTATAAATTTATAATAATTAATACTTTATAAGTTTAATTATTTTTTTAATAATTTATATAAGCTAACTAATTTTTTAATTTAATTTAACCAATATTGATTATTAATTATTATTTTACAAATAAATTACTAATTTTAAAATAAAATTTTAAAAAAATTGACCGAATTCTGTCTATAAAGCCCGAACACAACCTTAGGGTTGTGGGTTAGGCTTGAGCTTAGCATTTCAACTTTTGGTCCAGCCAATCCAAAAATTAACTGATCCTCCAAAGAGTGGCCCAAGCCAAGTGGGCCACGACGTGAGTCCGGTTGAATTAAATTCATATCTTACATGAATAATATGAATAATAGTGAGACACAAATAAAGAGATTGGGCAGGAATTGAAATCAAAGATTGTGCATCGTAAAAATGCAACCTTTTTAAATGAACAAATAAAAAAAACCCATAATTAGTCATAAGCTGCGGTATTTTTGCCTAATTTTGATTGAATTAAATTACCACATTACCCTTATTGTGTGCCATTTGATATGTTTCATGGACAAAATGGTCAATTAAAAAGGGTAGAAATAATGTGACAACCAATTATCCAGAACGATAAAAAAAAACCAAGGTGTCACGGACGGACCATGCAATGAAGAAGATCTTGCTTTTCCGGCAATTGTCGACGGTGACAAAATCGAAATCAAAGACAGCGTATCGGCGATCGTCGTTCGGCAGAGAGGCAGCGAGATCGTCGTAGCTTTCGCCGGGCCCGCCAACCTTATCGACGGTCACCAACCGAGATCCTTCATCGATCTTGAACACGATGTACTTGTGCACCTTCTTCCATTTCATCTCCATGAACGATTTCTTGCACTCCTCAGTCACCCACATGCCGGTCGTCGCCTGTAAACATAACCCATGCACCAAATTCATAAATCAACAATTGGTAGACAATTATCATAGATATATATATATATATATATATATGTTTGTAATCATCCATATACCATTTTGAAAGCCATGGCCATGGTTGCAATTTGAGTGAAGTCGCTGAGGTATGGGCAATAAATTGAGATAAGAGTACATGGTGTCTGCGTGTTATATATAGATGTAGTTATTTGAAAATGCCAGAAATGTTGGAGTAAATTACGAGTTAGTCCATACTATATCTGCTTTGCGGTATGTACTTGTTTAGTCTAAATGACTAGATTGCCCTTAATCAGTGTCTTGGGAGCTGTTTCTCCCCTGAGCATGTATGTGGGTTGTGGGGGAGAAACTTGAATGTTTGTTCCTATAGGAATGTCGGGTGTGTTATAATTTATGTATGTATACAAACTGATAAGGCACATGCATGAACTCAATGTCTGGTAAAACAGTTCGGTGGTTAAATAGTATGGAGTACTTAGTAATTATTTTTATCAAATGATAATATGTGGCAAGTGAATATATATACCACTAAACTATTTTGTAGGGTAATAAAAAGACTTTCAAAACAATATTCTATCAAATTTTATTACGTGATATTTTTTTTTTTAAATACCATAAATTTAAATTAGTGATGTATTCACATGTGTCACGGGTTGCCACCCGTGGTACGTCGAGAGCCGCGAGGGACCTTGGCGTGGGACATGTCTGAGCATGATTGGCCGGTGGCATGGCAATCTCGTAATTTGTATTTTTCATATTTATTGGATTTATGGATTATGACTCCTCGAGGGGGTAGGATGTTTCTTCCTATCAGTTTGGAGATGGCTCAGAATGCTATTATAAGGGGGGGCATGGTGTTGACTCTACCACCCCCTGGTGCTACCGAAAGGGACAGCATTCAAGTGAGTCCCCCAAGAGAGTGGGCGAGACTTGGGGGCCGGCTGTGGCACGTGGCTGCAATCCTCATGCTAGTCAAGGGGCTACATGGGCGGCATTGTGCCCGGTGGGGCAAATGTTGAGCATTAGCGTCGAGGATGGGGTTGTGGCATTCGTACCCGCTACGCCATAATTATAAAATGGTGGGGCTTATGTCCATGACTGATTGGACCTCGGTGTGCACACTTGCATGCCGTATGTCTCGTGTGCACTTGCGCATTGGGTTCACGCTTGTGCACACGGCCGCTTGGTTTGGCTAGAATTGGTGTCGTGGGGCACAATGCTGTGGGCTTAACAATCGCTATTCGGTGGTGCCTTTCCTTGCGGGCAATCTTGACGCGGGGCGCTAAGAGCTTCAAGGATGGAGGCATTGTGCTTAGCGGGTGATGCTTGGTGAACGCGTGCATGTCTAGTTGCACATGGCCATCTGGCTTGTGTTTCGAGAGGGACTGGCGCCAAGCACATTGCTTGCCGTGTGTGCGCGCATTTGAATATGGCGTTGCTATCGCCTATAGCTTGGGTTGCCTTATGACTTGAGCATCAGAGGTCCGTGCTTAAAGAGTTATGCGAGGCATTATGGATGGATCCTGGACAAGCGCATAATCTTATGCCTTGGTGTTTGAGTTTGGCGGGACTATTGCTTGGTGCATAGTCCCCTCACGGGTGTATTCCGCTGCGTATGATCATGGCGGGTCGCATTAGTGTCACCTTGTGGTGCCCGGCCTACCAGCCCATGACAACATGTCACGTGTTATTATTTGACATGGATGAATATCAAGTACTCAGTACTACTTAACCACTAAACTTTTTTTTTTCAATGTCTAATATGTTAGACTATCCATGAATTGATCATCTTATTCATGTGAGGAAAAGGTGTGAAGTTCATCCCCTTCTATCGTAGAATACAATGTTGGAGTCTAAAAGTACAGCTTCACACACACACACACACACACACACACACACACACACACACACACACACACACATACATGTATATATCCATGCAGGGAATACGGTGGTCCATCTCGGATCGCACATCCACATTCCCATATCTCATTGCTCCTCAGAAGTCTTGGCGTAAAAGCTGACATTGGATAGAAGGCCACCCCAAAAGATGGATAGTAATAAATTAAAAGAAAAAGTAAAAGCTTCTTGGCATAAGTGATTTAATTACCAATTGCATTTGGTAGGAACTTGAAAGATAATTCATTCTTCTCTTTAGGTTCTTTGGCCCAAGTTCTCTATCACCATTTGTTTCTTATATATATATATACATATATTGTTACTTGGTGCATGTAATTTCGATGTTTCAAATCCCCAAGCCTGAGTTTTCCCATAAAAGTGTCTAAGGAATGTGGCAGGTTCGACCAATACAGTAGATTAGTTTATCCCATGGAATAGCGTTGCAAACAGTTCTCTGTGCATTTGATCAGATAAACATGAGTAGTTGGACTTGTATGAGAGAGAGAGAGAGAGAGAGTTTACAAACACTAGAATCTAAAGATGGGGGAGACATGTCGCTCATAGGGGTGGTCCTGACCTGCTTTGGAGTAGTCCCCCACAAATTGCCCTGTTAGAATTCAGCTTCTTTCTGATGGAAGGAGTCAATTTGGTGGCGAAGCTTCCTCCTCCTAAAGTTACTGATTGATGGGAACAATGAATCATCTGGGTGTCCACAATTAAGTAATTTATGGCCATGGTTGAGTTGGCATTCCTAACCTGCTCAACCTTGTAGATAAGAGCTGTTTCCTAAGCATTTAAATCTGATATTGACTTCAGGATAACTGGAGTAGCCTCCTGATTTATATGCAGCAATAAGCAATTATTATACAAGCTTCCTCTCTGATTCTTTCAATTGCCTTGGTAATGCAGCCACTGGGTCAGTTTAACTCAACACCACACTCAGTAGAGTCATGGCCTACAAGCCATGTTATTAACATATTCACAATCCAGGAACAGTGCATGCACCTCAATCTTCTGACATTGCAACTCTCTCTCTCTCTCTCTCTCTCTCTCTCTCTCTCTCTCTCTCTCTCTCTTATAACTCAACTAAAATTAGTCAAATGATAGGGAAAAAATGATAACACTATCTCTGGTTAAGGTAATCTCAGTTCCAGGAATTGAACAAATAACTTCCAGGTGACTCCTCCATCCATAGCTGGTATTGCAAACCGGACCTGTTTTGAAAGAACGTAAATTAAGTAGCATGGACACTTGCCTCAAAACTTGTCAATTTTATTGGAATAACCTCAATTATGCACAATTCACCAATTGGCAGTTCTAACTCCTCAAGGAACACAAATTACAGTCTGAACATAACACAATTTTAATTCAATTCAATGATGATTATACACTGAGTGGAGTTGCGGGAACAAGAGACGATCTATGGTTCCTACTGATGGGAAGATGTACATAAACTTCATGAACCTCCGGTTTAAATACCTCCCCCCTATCCCTGTCTATGGCATAGCACACATAGACCGTATCAATAACATTGTCCAGTACATGCACAAAAAATCCAAGAACCACAATGAGCAGGATCCATGCCATGGCAGCCACAAAATACGAGCCCGCCCCAAGACTGCTGATGGCGTTCAATATTGCACAAACCTACAGCCAGAATCAGAATTATCAGAAAATGCAACTTCTAGTTTAAATAATAGAGGAAACAGGAGCTTTTGGTGGGCCAACTAGGAAATATATATAGTCAGAGAGGTAAAACATAACCAAATGAGATATCTTTATGTGACTAAAGTTGGTTATCATCCTTTTAGATTTTCCAGCTTTCCTTTTTGAAAGTCAGGCCTGCCCCTCCTAATCCAGTGAAATATTAAGGATCAAGCACTTAGGATTTATCATTTATTGCCTCACCAAAAAGCACTAAACGTTCATTATAGTTGAAGCTTTATCTTTTTCAATTGTGCAGATCCACCCTTGATCAGCCTCCCAAGAAGGACGCAACATAGGCAACACTCAAAATAGTAAAACTTTGGAAGCACAGTGAAGAAAAGTACTACTCACCACAATTGCATAAACTGCTGAGATTACAAAAATAATTCCAAGTAGTAAACGAGTGGAGACAGTCTCTACAAAAACAGCTGAGAGAAGGTTGCGTTTTAGAAGTTCGTATGTCATCCTTGCAGAAGTGCAGTAAGCTTCACCAGTTATAGCCACAAAGTTGATGGTGAATTTGTTAAGGAAATCAAAAGCTGCCAGTAAGACATTAACACAGCACCGAAATATGAGGTTCACCATCCCCGAAGCATCTTCTTGTCTTGCACTATCAACCATAGCACGCACCACACGAACAACACAAATAAGTAATCCAGAGAAACATACTGTTCCAGAGGAGGGGCCAAAGGCATTTCTGCAAGTGTTTACAAAAAATCATTAGAAAGACAATCGTGTCGGACGGACCACATAAAAGTGCAAGGATGATTGCATCAAAAGCACTGCACAGCATATTTCTGCAAAAACAATTGATAAGGTTGATTTGTGCATCCCATAAATGTCAAAATTACAAACCTTTTCTGGAACTAGATTTACATGCTTAACAAATTCTACTAGAACTATAGGGTCAAGTGACCACCAAATTCATGGTTAACCTGCACTGCTAAAGTTTGATTTTAAGACATGGTCGCAAGATCTTGGGCTCGAGTAAATTACAGGTGCCACTCCCAAATGGGAAGGTGTAGGCATCAACAGTGGCAACAGCTCCACCAAGAAGGAGCTCACCAAACTCTTAAACAGGTTGAACCAAAAGGTGCAAATATGCATTTGAGACTACCCTTTCCCCCTTTTTTTTTTGAGAAGGGATCAATTACAAGTATAGCTAGCAAGGAAGGAGAGTTAGCAGGGGTGGGGGGGAGTTAGTTAGTAGACTAAATTTGAAAAAGTTGAAATGATAGGAGGGGCAGATATTATCTGTCTTAAGAACCATGCTCTTGCCGCAAATCGAACCCCTTTATGATCCCCAAAAAATGCAATACCTACATCACATGGCATGTCATGCCAATGGTGCGATCCGTTAATTATCTATATATATATTTTTTTATTTGGTCACTTCAGTATCCTCTCAAGCTATCCTAAAGGCATATCTTACAGGGGATAAAACCTTCAAACAAGGGAGGCATCAGATACGTCTCAAACCATGATATCACCTAAAAGGCGGATTTAATCTCTGAAGTACCTATTTAAAATTCTAGTTCAAAATTACTACAATGCAAACTGCAAATTCACAGACAATTCAATGCTGACTCATTTGCAAGTGATTTTGATGATACACATGTAGAAAGGTGTATCTCATGGACATACAATCATGAGTACATGTTTCCTTGATGCAAAGAAGTGACATAGGCATTGAAGATCACTTCATTAGAAACCTTATCACTAATACATGTTATAAAGGTGTCAAGTGTGACTCATTAACCATCACATCTCCATAGCCCTAAAGCAACACATCACAAAATGCATATCATCCCAAACCATTATTGTACAGCTACCCATTTCCAACCAAAATTTGAATCTAACCCCTTGAACTATCTTAAAACGTCTTATCAGATCTTAAAGTGGATGCAAAGATGAAGAGGGAGGGAGGATGACAAGATTACCCATATTTCAAATTAGACTAAATACCATTCAACTCAACAAAGATTTGCTCAGCTATCTGGGTAGCACCCGCGTGTACACAGAATGTCACATTTTTCTTTTATTTTGTTTCCACTTCTTTCTTTCTGGCATTCCACTCTATATATAGCATGACAGGCACAGCCTTTCTTTCCACCAAGACAAACCCAAATAGTTTGCCCTTCCTCTAGTCCCTTTAACAACTTCAATATGAATCTTCAAACTCCTAGCTAATGCAATCATGGACTTTGTCACACATGGCCAAACCACATAGGCCAATTTGCTTTAGTCTTTCAATCATTATTAAACCAAAATAGAAAAATTATCTCATGAAAGAAAGTTCATAGCAACTTGTTTCTAAAAATTCATTCAAGAGGTGATCATCCTACAACCAACCAATTAAGCTTAGATCAGGAGGTTACCTCAGGGAATTTCGTATACTCCGCCTTGGAGTTGAATCATCCTTAGAAAAGTACCACTGGGCAATAGTCCCACTGATCACATAAACCTGTGCTTCAACCATCGCCATGGCTGACCACAACATTGTAAGAATTGCCAACGCATAGTAAGCAGGCACCCAACTATCTTGCTTCCAAATACAATAATACTCTCCGCTCTTCTCTCGTGGCACAATCTTCCCATTGTGGTTTGCAAGTACCAAAAATACAACAATGGGCACATAATAAACCACCAACCCCAAAGTCAAAGCTGGAAGAACCCCAAACAAACCCAAGTTCCGCGACAAAGCGTGAGATGCAACCTCAATTATCCTCACAGTCAGTTCAATTCGATGCCAATTCACCACAATAATCCAAACAATCACCGCAATAACCAAAAACACAAACACAAGTACTAAAATCCGGTACGCCAGAGGGAAATCATCGCTGCAAGTTGAGTCAACAGTACAAGCAACAAACCAATACACGTTAAAGAAAATTGGGATGATAATAAAGAAAGGAAGCGTAACGTAGACAATCTGTTTGGTGTAATTCTTGAGTAACAAAAGAACGCATAGTACAAAAGGCACGCTTAAAATCAAAGTAATTACAAGGGTCCAAACCAAACTCGTCGAAAGAGTCGAGTTCAAAGAATACAGAGAGAGAGAATCATCGAAAAAAAACCGAGTGGATGATGATTCTTTGACGCAAGAAGTTGAATTGGAGTCGTAGACGTAGGAGGAGACGCTGGAGGAATTAGGGTTCCGATTGACGGAGGCGAAGATGCCGAAGCCGAAGGTACAGAGGACGAAGAGAGCGAAGAGGAATAGGAAGGGGAGGTCTTTGATGGGTCTGGGGCCATAATTGTAGGAGATCTGAAGGTACTGAGATTGGTCTGGTTCGGAGGGGGTTGGGTCGCTGTAGAGAGCGCCGGGTTCGTCGATTGGTGATGGGTAAGGTTTGGAAAGGAGGGGTTGGGTGATGGGTGAAGATGAGGGGTCCTCGAGGGTTGAGGGTTGGTTTTGTTCTTCAGTGCTCCCCATCTAGAAAGAGAGAGTGTGCACAGAGAGAGAAGGAAGAGAGACTGCGTAGGGGTTTAGAGAGAGAGAGAGAGGAGAGAGAGGGCGAGGTGGTGCGGCATGTGTTCACTGATCACCTGAGCTGTGAGGATGATTATGATACTGATTAGGAATATGATGAATCGATGATGATAGTCGGTCGTTGACTAATGAAAATCAGGAATTTAAAAAACAAACAAATAAACAAATTGGAGTCCGTCGTCGGACAAGTATTCTCTGCAATAGTCTCAGACTTTTCTTTTTATTTAAATTCTTAATAACATTATTTTTTTATTCAAGCAAAACGTTCAGTTTATGCCCTTCCTACTTGTTTCCTCGACTTTTCTTTTTATTTGGATGTTTAATTTTGAGTTAGACAGAAAAACACAAACTGCTCAATATTATTAGCTATGATAAGAAATGCGAGGCTTGCTCCATGCCATTGGGTGGGCGTAACCCATAAAACACAAACTCCGCCCGAGCCCAAATCCCATTGGGTGGGCGTAACCCCACATATCGAGGCTTGCTCCATGCCCCGCCAGAAGTCCAAGGAACTAGAAAGAAATTTTAAAAATAATTAAAAAATATAAAGCCAGTTCAAAAAGCCTGAAACCCTGTCCACTTGACCCATCCGAAGCCCAACACATCCTTAGGGTTGTGGGTTGGGCCTAAGACTCGGGGTTGGAATATTTAGCCAGCCCAAATTATGGCAGAAGCCTCAGCGGCCTGGGCCTAATTTACGTGTGTAGTGTCGCATGGTAAAATGTAAGGTCAAAACGAAAATGGAACCAACCGTGGGGCAAAAGGTAATCATCCAATAAAAATTGTAACCTCAAAAGAAGAATGCTACCCTTAGATGCCAACTCAGCTAGAACCCAACAGCTACTAGTGAGCCCGAGCCAAGTTGGGTGTCATCAACCGATAACTGACTATCAATTATGACCAACAACTACTAGTGAGCCCTAGCCAAGTTGAATGCCATCAGTCAGCGACTGATCATCAATTATGACTGGCTGTGAACAGCTCAACCTTTTGGCCGTGAACAGCTCTTAGTTATATTTTTATTAAGTACATTGACGTTAAAAGACTCCAAAAACAAAACTTGCAACTGAGATTTGAAGGAGAAACGTGTTTTTATAAGTCGTAGACATGTGAACAACTAGGCTAAGGTCGACACCAAACTATGTGTCTGCTTTCCAGCTATGAAAGGAAAAATATAATACAAGATCTTACAAGAAGTCGTATGTGCCTTCTGCACATGACACCAGCTACATTCAATGACAAGAACAAATACAGCAAGAATGGGGAGTAGCATCAAATGATTTTGACTACCATGAAGAGGTGCAGCAACGGAGACAGATGGCTCGTGTTCGAGTTGATCTTAATACAGTAAAATCCCAAGCAACACAATCTTTTCTGAGATGTATTACGCTACTTAAAGTCTTTCAAATGGTGAAAAATCAAGTGAGAATATATTTAACCGCTGCTGGGCTTTAAGATTATAAACAAACAAACAAACAAACAAACAATATCTATAGCTACACAACAGAACTCAATCGGCTCCATTGTCAACTAAACAAGCACTAGGCACCGAGTCTGTCATTAGTAATTGAATACAATTTTAGTTAAATATGTCCTACACAAAATATGTTAGATGCAGTGAGAACAAACTCTTCTTCTCAGTGAACTAATGGATCACGGCAAAATATACACACCAGGCATTTGAAGATAGTATCTTTCTTTGGTTTCTCTACCGGAGACATGTATGGACCAGTAACTGCAAATACAAAAGACAAATTACAGTGTCTCCGTAAAAAAGCCAAGCAGTTTAATATGGGAAATCAACTTCCATGGATGTGATAACGGCAGAACATAGTCAAATCCATTACCTACAACCAGATTAGCATTATGAACAAAAACTTGCTGTCTTCATTGTCACGAGGCAATTGTTGAGATCCTGCTTCCCTCTTCCCACTCACTCTTAGGTATCTCTCCAGAATCAGCAATAATTACCTTTTTCCTAGGTTTCCCACTGTAGGTCCCAGCTCCCCCCTCAATGGCATAGACAGCATCCATGCCATCAATAACCTTGCCAAAGACAACATGCTCCCCGTCTAACCTGAAAAGTTTTACATGAAGATCATACCACAGATCTGGAAATTGAATGGACTTGGCTCACAAACCAACTTGCATCTAATTGTAGTTATGCATGACCTGTTAATAGAGATTGTCAGTGCAAATGATGATACAAGATCATACTAGCTAGGCCATATAATTTGGAGAAGACCCACCTTCTCTTCACTAGGAAGGAAACAACAACTCCACAACACAAAAAAAAAAAAAAAAGGGCCGGTAATCTTAGCCATGCAGATAAGTTAAAACCACATCATTGTCAGATCTGAATCCTTACCTTGCAAATAAATAACAAGCTTGAGTAAAACTATACCACAAATTCAAGCATACTTCATACCATGTTTATTAATTCCAACATGGTTGACCATGCCAAATGCTAAGACAGCTCCAATTAAGATTGGTCTGTCAGTGTCAGAAATAGTGGAAAGCACACTTTGAAGATCTGAAACTTGGAAAATTAGATTGGGCTAACTTCCCTAGGAGGAGATCTTATAGCTCTGCCTTATTACCAAAGAATATTAGATGTATGCACCCAACAATTTTGTTTACAGCCTAGTATCTCAATTTAACATAATGCCAATCCACGCAATAGCTTACCAGCTGGCCTTGACAGTGGTGATAAAGAATTGTGAGCCATTGGAATCAGGTCCTGAATTCACCATAGATACAACTCCTGAAAAAATACTATGTCAGAGGAAAATGATAGCAAGAGAAACCTAATACTCAGAAAGATCTACAGCTCCAGGCAAATCTCATGTAAATTCCTGTATGATGACTACACAATAAAGAAAACAGAACAGTGAAATATATATATATATCAAGCACCTGGATGTGAGTGTTTTATCTTAAAACTCTCATCAGGAAAGGTGCCACCATATACGGATTCACTTCCCTTCCCATCACCATAAACAATATCTCCGCCTTGAATCATGAACCCAGGTATTATACGATGAAATGGTGTTCCCTTGTAGTGTAGAGCTTTTCCACTGGCACTCTTGCCCAGCTCCCCTGTATTTAAAAAATGGAGGTTATATGCAGCAGTTCACCACAAAAGGTGGTTCTAAGAAGACGTAACATTAAAAGCTTCAAAACCATGTGAACTGAGGAGATGGGAACCTAAATACCTGTGCACAGAGCCCTGAAATTTTCTGCAAAAAGAACACTCGAAAGGTCAGGCAATTATGTAATGAAGATAAACCAAGTCTCAATGTAGGAATGAATAGGTATCATTTGGCCACAAAAATATGTCTGTGCAACAAATGCCAACAGGCAACAAGTAATCATATAGCACCAATAAAACATGGCAAACTACTCTCTACTGAGGCAAAAAAGAAGTCTAATAGGCTATGAAAGCCTAAAATGATAGCTATGAGTTCCACAATTATCAAGAAGTCTTCTTGGTCCAAAGGAA
This sequence comes from Euryodendron excelsum, assembly GCA_033060915.1. Lineage (NCBI taxonomy): Eukaryota > Viridiplantae > Streptophyta > Magnoliopsida > Ericales > Pentaphylacaceae > Euryodendron > Euryodendron excelsum. The sequence continues at coordinate 55,815,026 of CM065379.1, read as the reverse complement.
AGTGTCCATGGTTTAGGATCTTTATTTGCATTTACTCTTAAGTTAGGAAGTTGCTTATCTTTTTTTATTTATGTATTATTTGTTTTTTACAAGCTGGTATTTTGGTGATTATTGGATTTGCTAGACTTGGGTTGTAATATGGACCTGCGGATCTTATTTTGGTTCAAAGATCATTATATGCGGATTTTGTTAGGTCTACAGTAATCTTGGTAGTCAAAAAGTCAAAATTTCCAATTCTGAAGTCCTAGCAATAGTTTTGAGGAGGATTAGAGACCAGCCCATACATGCCAATGTAATTTCCCTACAGAATAAGACTAGAGTTTGGAGAATTTGATATTTGGATGTTATGTCATGAACGTATCAAACAAAATATTTTGTGATGAATCCTAAACATTGCGTGGTTGAAGCTTTAAGGTATGTGACATTCCTAGCCTTCCTTCTTCCTCCTCTTTATCTTCTTTTTCTTCTTCTTTCTATCCAACAAGTTTATAGCACCCTATGCCCTGCAATCAAATCTCAAAACCAACTATTTTCGACCCTGATATCTTCCTTTATCCATCCGAACAAATCCCTACATCCAGACTTAAACCCTCACAACCAAAACCTACAACAAAAGGCGAAGGTAAAACTCTCCTCCCATACCAAAACATAATAAACCCTAACCTCTCCCCATATCTTTTGTACTTGATTTAACCCCACAGCCCATAAATTGGCTGCTGCCCAGACCCTCAAACCACAAGTTTTCAGAAAATCAGCAACCCAAGAGTTAGAAAATCCAGCCTGTTTTGCTTCTTCTTCTTCTGCAAACCATACACTTGCACAAGTTTTAAATTATCACAATTAAAGGCATATTGAAATAATAAAACAAATAAGGGCAAACTACATTTACCTCCCTTGAGATTTGAGACCATTACAACCCACCCCCTGAGGTTCTAGAAATTACATCTCCCTACCTTGAGGTTTGAGGCGAGTTACATTTTTATCCAGATATTAAATTTTTTAACAGAATATATGTGATGTCAGCAAAAAAAACAGATTTATTACTTAAATTGTTCCTAATGTGCATAAAATGACATAAATAGGATTTTTCTTTTGCTTCTAAAATTAATTTGTATGTTAATTTTTAAAATTTTTGTTTTTTTCTCCAAATGTTAAATCTTTTTTCCCCACGTGTGTTGATTTTTTTTATAGTATGTAGGATCTATTTGTCATGTCATAAGCAAAAAAAAAAATTTATTTGTCATTTCATGCACATTAGGAACAATTTAAGTAACGAGCCTGTTTTTTTTTGGCTAACATCACATATATTCTGTTAAAAAATTTAATATTTGGATAAAAATGTAACTCACCTCAAACCTCAAGGGAGGGGGATGTAATTTCTAGAATCTCAGGAGGTCGGTTGTAACAGTCTCAAACCTCAAGGGAGGTGGATGTAATTTGCCCAACAAATAAAGTTCTTTCTCCAGTTATAGGTGCATGAAAAGTTGCATGGTGTATCACCCTATCTGAATAGAGTAGATTAAGGCTACACTTATGCAATTATAGATTCACTATCTCAATCTTCTATTTAATGAAAACATAAGAACCACCTGTTCGAGCACTAAAAGGCTTATGAAAAAGAAATAGAACAACACCAGGACAATACACCACAATCAATTTTGCAAGAGAGAATATACACACACATACACACACACACACACACATATATGTATATTCATCTAGGAAACATCACTTCATTTCAGGATCCTGATAAAATATAAAAATGCAGAACAACGAAGGCATACCAACAGTTTTCGGTACAACTTGACCATATAATCCAATTACGATTCTCCCTGCAAAAATTCAGGTGCAAGTTCAAATTTTAACAAAATGGGAAAAGGAAAAAAGAAAAAGGAAAGGTGCAAATTTTCAAAATCAGTCACTATGCGAAACTGAAAAGAGCTATAACATTTTCCCATTCAATATGGCCTGGCATGTCCAATCATACTTTCATGATAGTAGGAAACAAGTAGAAATCCAGCAATGAATTGGAATAAGGTGTACGTTAATTATGGATAATGACAAAACAGGAAGTATCTTAACAAAATTAGCTGATGCTGAAGTCAACAATCCGGAGTTATAAATATGCTAAGAAATTAACAGCTGACATGTAAATTATATACAAAGATAGAACAGATTATATGGAAACTTGTTGCCTAGGGAGCTTATGAACCATTAGTAGTTGACAGTTGCATTACCTTTTTCAAGTTTAAAAGCCTGATAAACTGGTGTTCCACTTCTATTGATAGGCTCTATTCTGTTTCACATTGTATTCAAGTTGAGGCAGGTATGTGAGGAAGTCCTCTACAGCTGACGCAAGTTTAAGATTGGGCCCCCCAATCCCTAAACAAACTAAATTATGGTCCTCGTGACCAAAGCTCAATTGGGGCATTCATAATACAATAGGTGTCCAAAAACACCATAAGAGTAGCAAAAAACAAAATTTTCTACTTATCCTAGGTTCCCAAAACCCCAGGCCCATAGTGAGTGGGGCATCAATCCAGCTATACCCTATGGCCATGTTTGATTGAAGGGATGGGTTAAGGGGGATAAAATCTCCTAGGATTGGGTATCTCGGGAGATTGTATCTCGAGACTATGTACCTCATCTCATGTTTGGTAGGACACAAGATAAGTTGGTCAGATACGTGTTCCGCATTTGGTAGGACACGTGATAAGTTGGTTAAGGATAAGTACTGAAATTGACAAATTTATTGTTGGGTCATCATATGGCCTTCTTTGGACATAGGTCACAATAAAAAAAAAGGAAATCAATAGTATATAATAATAATTATATAAAACATGTTAGTATAATGGTACTATTACTATAATGTATTGAAATATTAATTTAAAGTTAGTATATCATATCAATATAACATTACAGGCCGACTATACGAAGCAAAGCTTTGTAGACTCGACAAGTCACTTATAGAATGCCAACAACTAAGTGAAGACCTTCCACTTAATAAGGGAAGGGGGGAGGGAAGCGAACTTAAGCCCATGGCTTTCTAAGAAGCTGGACCCAATAATCAGTCCTCAGATGCAGCCATCTCTTTCTTTCTGGATGTGTCTTCTGAGTGGTAGTTCTACAATTAATATAATAAGGCAATATTAATATAATTATATTATATATTAACATAAAAGTGCCCTTATCCCACCAAGGCCTCTATCTTGAGATGTGGTATCCCACCCCTCACATGGGATGTGAAATCCCATCATGACAAGTTACCATGTTCTCCTTTGTTGCACCAAACATGGGATAAGTGGGGTCACAAACAACTTATCCTATCCCACCCCTTTATCCAAAAATCAAGCATGGCCTAAATGCACGTTTGTATCACAGGATAAGTGGGTGGGATAGGATAAATAATCCCTAGAGCCCACTAACCCTTGTTTGGTTTGCTAAATGAGGTTCGGCCCATTTTTCTGTACTAGACACCATATCCATGTATATGGAATAAAACTATCTCGGGAAAAGAAGAATAGGTTACCCCAAAGGGTGGGATAAATTTGGCACTTGATCCAACCGTAATAAATGAATGACACCTATCTTATCCCATCTCCAATTGCATGCCAACCAAACACCAGAGGAGACCAGATTGAGGTAGAAATTATTTCAGGGTAGGATATCCCAGGAAAATTATCCCAGGAGTTATATCCCCATTATCCTATCCCTTAAAACCAACACATTATTCCATTTCTTAAAACAAACACAACTCGAAAGGATGGACAAGAGGCACCACTAGGGCGCACTAGCAAGTTAAGAGGACAAAAAGATTATTAAGAGTTATGAAGATCACGTCACAATTGCATAATGCTTCAACAAATTCTAAACAAATCCAACTAGTTTCTACTCCCAAACCAGTCGTAGTACATAAGGTTTAAACAGTTGTATAATGCTTCAACAAATTCAAACAGGCCTAACAAGATTCTATCTTAAGCTAGCATACCAATCCCCCAACCAGCAACTATGTCCTGCCTAGGCTCATTCTTGGCCAAGGGATTTTCTACACCTATATCAAGGGTTTATAGACGAGAGTGTGAAGCATGAAGCCTTGCTTGAAGCATTGAAGCCTACTAAACACTCCTGTTTATGAACCCCTGATATACTATTCTGACATCCCCTCGGCCTAGAATTAGCTCAGGTAGGTAGTAGTTGGAGGCTCCTTGACCTTTTTGTACAAAAAGATATTGATCTTTTGCGCAATTGTTACAACATTGTTTCTACTTTCATGCCAAGCAACTCAGACATATTTTAGTTTATTGGAAGTCAAATTATCCAACTTTTTCCACTTCCAATCCTAAATGGTAGTAAAATTATCCAACTGTTTCCACTTCCAATCCGAAATGGTTCTACAGTATTCACTCTTGTTGGAGGCGTGATCATCTGAGTATTTGCTTCTTATAATGGCGAATAATCTATTTTAGCAAAAACACTCTTTCCATAAAGAGATGTATGCATTTTGTTGTCATGTATAGCCCCGAGAATTGAAAAAAGAGTAACTCACCACAATTCACAAGAAGAGTAGCACACAGAGAACCTATGATTAATATTTTAATCATTTCTCATGAAAAATAATTGATTTGAAAGTAATGAAGAAAGAGGAACAAAAATCCTTAAATTTCAAAGGAGCTAAAGAAACGAGGTGGTGACAAAATAAAAAAATTGAAAACAAAAACCCTAATTACCAAAAAAATGAAACCTAATTCTGATTTTTAAAAATCTAAAACTCACACCAAATCAAGACAGTCTAGTTATTCACAGATTTCCAAAACTTTTTAATTCCCTAAAAAATTAAAAACCACAATATCCATCATTTAAGCATAACCACCATTCCAATAGCATGGAGAGAGAAACAAAGAAAACTTGCTTTAAGAGAAACTAAATACAAGAGATGATACAAGTAAAAAGTCCATGTAACAAGAACAATCTTACTCTTGGATGCTTTAAGACTAGATCCATGAATAGGGTAATGAATATTAAATAGGGATCAAGTTGAGTCAGAAATTCACAGTCAAACCTGAAGAAATTAGAATGTTGTGGCATGTGAAATGGAAAAATGATATAAAAAAACAATTCTAAAATTAAGTTTGTTCGTCTATATATGAACATGGCAAATTCTCTTGCTTGGAGATGCCACGCCTAATGCGATTTCCTAAAGCACCCAAGACCAATTACAAAATTGAGTATGACTCTTCCAGGAATTGGCTACCTGTGCAGGCTGTAATACATGATCATTGTTGGCTTTCTAAAATTATAACCCTGGCAGTAGAAATCTCGTTCTATTGAAAACAGGCTTATAAGTAGGATCTGATTAGCCTAAACAATGAAGACCACATTCAATTTCCCAAGGTACCAACTTTAGCAACCCTAACTTTTACAGGCTGTAATACATGATCATTGTTGGCTTTCTAAAATTACAACACTGGTAGTAGACATCTCGCCTTCTATTGAAAACAGGCTTATAAGTAGGATCTGATTAGCCTAAACAATGAAGACCACATTCAATTTCCCAAGGTACCAACTTTAGCGGCCCAAGGTACCAACTTTTGCATTTTCCTAAAGGAACCTCTCTGAAAAGACCCTTCTGAAAGAAAAAATGGAAGTGGATCACCAATTTCTACTACGTCCTTGGCTATTATTAACCTCATAAGACTAAATATAGAAACATCATGTCCCTTCAAAAGGGGAAAACTATACATCACAAGTTCTTTAGCGGTCCCCTAAGCACAAAGTGATTGTGAAATAAATCATGACTTCAGATTTATCATATGCACAAAGAATCCATTTGAGATTCAAGAACCATGTAGCTTTACAGTTAGCAATAAACCGATGACGACACTTATGGTGGCAAAGGAAAATTTGTAAAATTGCCATCAAGAAAAAGCTGAAAAAAAAGAAAAAAAAATAAAATCTAATAAAATAAAAGATCAGCGAAACCAAATCAAAAAATCGAATAGAAGGTTTCGTATGGAATATTCTCGCCTTTGTAAGTTGGAGGAGTGACTCCAAGTAACTGAAGACAGCAAAACATTCTAACAGAAGTGAGAAATCAAACAAAGAATCGATGCAGATCAACCAAGAGTACAACGATTTGAGAAGCAAGACCCAAAAGCAGAATTCATAACCAAACATTTGAGCTAACAAATTTAGCTACTAACCACAGTTTATTCAAAGTTGACATGAAGGCTCCATACCTACACGTTGTTTATCAATATCAACATCTATAAATACCCTGTGTGTAATTTCATGCACCTCTTCCACCTTCCCTTCCTCCTGAGTATAAAATTAAAGAAAGTAGTTCAATACACTAGCAACTTCTAGAAAAGTAGAGAATCATCAATACTGAGAGTAAATATTATCGTGAACAAAATGACTCTGCAGTAAACAAAAAGAAGTACTTCCAAAATTCAAGTAATCCATTATAACGGCCAACAGAAGACATTCAATTAGATTAATAAAAAAATTAAAAAATGAAAAAGAGGCACAACCTCATCTTGATCATCACTTGAAACCGATGACTGGCTGAAAACCTATTGAAAAAGAATAATACTACCTTTCTAAGACTGCAAGATACTTTGTTAGAAGACAACTGTTGGTACTTGATGGTCAGATACCAGAGTGTTACTCATTCAATGGTCCAATTTCCAAGATCATGGAAGTGGAATAGGCTGGGTCATTCTCTAAATGGAATGTGACCAAGCGTTTAGGTGGTTCATGGTCTAACGTATGCCTGTCAAGTTCATGATTTGACTAATATTACCTGCCTCATAGTTTTTCATAAACCCATCGCTCACTCACTATTTATTGATCAGTGTCACCAATAGAAGGTGCAACAAAGACCTAGGATTCTGGGAAATTATAAAGATGGACGTGTAACTTATGCCTCCCAACAACCTTACTCTAGGACGTATGGACACTCCATTTAGGGTGCCATATCCGTGTTTTGGACAAGCAAGTATACGTGACCTGAATTTCTATTTATTTATTTTTCAATGGACACATCTAGGATACGAGGGAGTACCTGTGTTACCATAATACTCTACTACCCTAACGAATTACGTTTTTTGAACAGCGGTTCAAAACATGGTACTTTAGTGTTCCAAAACGGTGAATTTAGCGATCCAAAGAGATCCCAAACTTTTTTCCTATTTATATCTTTAAAGGTTATCTAACGGAGGAAAAAAATTAATTATAATGAACAAAAATATAGGAAGAATAGAATTTTAGCATAACAATATGCAAAAAAAAATGGGCTAGAACACTCATAGAATGTGCTTTTAGATGATTAATTTAAAAAAACATAAATTATGTTTTATTAAATGTTTGATTATTAAAAAAAATTCTTCTAGAAGTACTCTAATTTTAATAGTATACTTTAATTTTAATAGTATATTTTATAGAAATCTACCCTACCGTACCATATTTTATAACATGTGACGTACCACGTTCCCGTTCCTGTTCCACGTACCGGAACGATCTGGGTTTCAGGTAACATGGCGAGGGACTTATATTGGATACATCTAGGACACTTATTGGAAACATTTAGGACACTTTGATGATCTGTGGACGTTAAATTCATATACATTACACCTAAAAATATATATAATTATATTTCTTTTACCGTATCCCTACCGTGTTCGTGTCCTCACTTTTTGAAAACTGCCATATCCCGTGTCCGTATCCATGCTTCTTAGACCTTACTTTTATGGGATTCTTATAGCCCCCTTTCTCCGATGTTTTGAAACGGAAGTGCAAATCCTTCTGCAACCCTCTCCTGCCTTGAAAAAGAGGTTTTCAGAACATCTTCACTAAACGCATTGTCCCCTGAAGTAATTCTCTCTTCCCAATGTCAGACTACTCGTAGGCTCAGCACCATGGTTCAAACCATATATATATGTATGAATGCGTGTGAGTGTGCACTATGCATAGTGTCAATTTATTCACTGAAACTACAATCTGACACTGATCTGGCTTGCTAGAAATCAAAAACCCAAACTAAGTAGAAACTAAGCCCTTAATCCAACTTAGCGATGGCAACCTTCTAAGGCCTCCATACAATAGCAAAAGAACAAGAAAAAATACAAACTGACAAGGAAACCACAAAAGAAGGCCCCATCTTTTTTTTTTTTTTTCTGGTCTTTCCTCTTGCTTTATTGGTTTAGCAACTTTTGGTGGAAACCAAAGGGATTGAGGTCCATAGATCAAATTATTTCGTGGATTGGATTTCACTTGACTATCTATGGTTCCATTGCATGTGCTCGGGTTAGAAGATTTGTATAAATTTGTCCATGCTATCATAAAATTGGTCTAGAGCTGTTAAGTTTATCTACAGCTTATTCATTTGGGCAGAAATTTTGGATATCAGTCAAGCTACATGAAAGAGAGGCAGTTGATTATACTATTTGGTGAAGGGGTGGCATATCATGCAATTAGTGATTTCTCCTTGGTGCAAACTTCTTCTTTATTGATTGGTTGTCCGAGCTCCTTTTGTGCAGGAAGTGTCTAATAAGATTGAGTTCCTTCCTTCGAATTTAATTCACTACACAGTGACAAGACAAAGATATTGGCTTCCCATTGAAAGAAGTCATCATCTACAATTCTATAACAAAAAATTCAAAGAATGTAAGTTTTGGAGAAAGTTGCAAATACTCATATCCTGATGAATGTATAACACAGATTCCAAGCGAAACATGACGAGATGTAAGACTTCATTCGTATACAGAAAAGCATAACCAACCCCATCATATGAAGTCAGAAACCCCAATCAGATGAAACCCTTCAAAATCTTTGTTACAAAGCGTAATTCATAATTTAGATGTATAATGCAGCAGAATTCAATCCAATCAAAAGAAACCCTAAGTGGCATTCGGATCCCATACCACCGAGTTCCAATTGTCAATTCCGTCCAGACAAACAACAATTCTAGACCGAAAACCCAGAATTACTAAATTATGACGGTGTAAACAATAGTATATGTAGTGTATATGTAACCAAGGAAAAATGGGTAAAGAAAGCGTACGCGATGGGAGGTCGAGAATGCGAGAATGATGAGAATTGAGGCGACTAGCAAGACAAGAAGACATCGGGGTTGAACTAGAGCTGAGATCTCCCGGCGCATCGTTCCTGCCTTTCCCCCTTTTTACTATTCAACGGTGTCTCCTTTCTTGGTCCATTACCAATCTCTCTCTCTCTTCTCTACTTTCTCTCTCTATACTTGAAAACACACGTCTCTGTCAGTCGCCTCTCAGAGGATGCAATTGCTTGCTGACTTTCCAGTTCTGAGGTTCATTAAATGTCATTATCAACACTTCTGGCTTCTAGGGCTTTCAAACTATAATTACACCGGCGGACCGGCGGTTAATGAATTTGTGGCGTGGATTTAGTAGGGGAAACCATAGAGTACTATTTGACACATCTTTAAAAACAGACATTACTTCATCAGGACCGTAGGTCAGGACTAGAATTTTGAGCCATCGCGAGTCATAACATCGGACGGTTAAAGCGCAACCAAGACAGTAGTGGGCTTGGACATATTTAAAGATGGGCTTGAGGAAGCCAGGGATTTGGAAATAGAATAAATTAGTGCCCTACTTGCTTTGCTTTCTCTATCTTAATCCAGTGAAGATGGCATCTCCAGAATCCCAGATTGGGCACCCAAAAATAAAATAAAATAAAATAAATTGATTAATGTTTCCTCCCAACGACTTTTGTTGCCTACGTAATCATAACAAAACAAATCTAGAAAAAAAAATTTTAATTATACATTTTTATTTTTATGGGTAGCCAGACAAAAAAATAATAATTTTTACAATTACCTACTTTGTTTTTCGAACTCAACCAAAAAATAAATAAATTTAATTTTATTTATTTTATTTTATTTTCTTTTCTTTTCTTATTCGTTTTCTTTCTTTTTCTTTCCTTAACATTTTGCTTTACAAATTCAAGATCTAACTCTGGTACCTACAAATTGGTTTGGCGGTATGATGCAGGCCTCAAATTTTTTTAATTAAGCTTATGACTATGATGTTAACTTGGACAAGAATCTGGCTTTGTCTGGGACTCAATCCTAGTTTACCCTAGTTTTCTTTCCCTTTCCAAAAGTCCCTAAGCATTGAATATTTTATGGAGGGCCAATGTTGGCTATTTCCAAGAAATCGCTTTCCCTTAATGGCACGGCTGCTTTCAAATTCTTCTTTAATTAATTTAGTAAGGAGCAAAGAATGGTCCACAAGAAAAGGACCATGGCAACTTGCATTATACAAAAAAAAAAAAAAAATAAAAATTGTTAACTTGTGTTTTTAGATTATATTTTGTTTCGTTGTATAAATTATTAAAAATTATATTTTTTAGTGTTAAAAATTGGAGCACAACTTTCAAAATTTTTGTATAACTAAATAAAATATACTTAAGTATAACCTAAAAATACATATTAGCATTTGTTTAAAAAAATATATAAAGTTAGTTGATTTCAGTTGGTGTGTTTGTTTAGATGTGGCATATGTTTGTGGAAGATATTTTTGGCAATTCCTTTCCTTGTCATATAGATAACGGTTGCCAAGCATAGCTTTTCAGAGAGCCATTGAGAAATAGGAGATAAGATTCCCTTGTGATGTGACACAAGGATTGGTGGTGTCCCTTGGTTGTGGTCCGAGAGAGAGCAGACTTCTTCCCTTCCTCTCGTTAGCAAGTAAGCTTAGGTTGTGTTTGGAACTCGTGAAAATAAAAGATAAATGAATGAGAAGTATGTAAGAGTGATAATTGAGAAAGAAATTATTTTTCTCTTTTTGGGTTTGCAATTTCAAAGAAAATAATAGAATGATTATTATTTGGAAAAGAAGAAATGTGAAAAAGGGAAAGTTTTTCTTTGAATTTTTTTTTTTCATATTAGTAACTAAACAAAGAAAGGAAAGAAAATTATTATTTTTTATTTTCCTTTTCTTTTCATAATTTCAAACACACCCTTAATATAATACCCGGTTTTTTTTAAAGCGGATTCTTATTGGGGTCAACCGATGGGATGTGGAGTGAACAGCATATTGGAGGGGCAAATAGAAACCAGCAATTGGAAGACCCATTGTGAGAATACTCAGTGCATCAATGAAGTAGTCCATATTGCTCTCTACTGCAACAGGGGGGATGACTTAAATTCCCACTACATGGTTGACTTTTGTAGCATTGGATGGAAAATATATGAAAAAAAAAAGACAGAAGGGATCAGAGGAACTAGAGGAAATGCACTACAATTATGATGATATTTTAGATCCAAAATGCTGTTTGTTCACTTGGTAAGGCAACTATTATTGCCAAGAAAAAGTGTTGACTTTTGTATGCACAGGAGTGAGCCTAATCTAAAGTAATGGTGTATAATTATAAAAATTAGAAACAAAAAATTTATACATAATGAGTCATGGATACTCCTTCCGGTTCTAAGAAAAGTGACGACCATTCTTAAGAACCAAAAAGATTGAGCTGAGGGAATGGGTGGGGGGTTTGAAATTCGAACCCCTAACTCTTGAGCAGAGCATGAAGGGCCAGTTTAGAATTTGGAAAAAGGAAGAGAAGGAAAGGAAACATACTGTTTACTATTCTTTCTTTATTTGTTTTTGAAAAAAATATAAAAGAAAAATGAAGGAAAAGAAAAGAGAGAAAGGTAGATTGATTTCAAAATTTTCTTTCTTTTTTTCTTTACTTTCTCTTTTCTGTCATTTTCTTTCCTAAAATTCCAAATAAGCTGTTAATTACTGGCCAACCTGTGAACTCATATTGTCCATAACCTTAAAAATGTCATATTTATTAAATCATACAAAATTGGTTTTGTCAACTCGCAAAAAATTGACTTGGCTCCAGTGCTTTGGTAAAATCATCGACATTAACGCTTTATTTGAATATTGGAGTTGTAGAGGGACTGATAGAGAAATGAAGTTACTATATATGCGTCAAATTTTGTAGGATAGCGATGAAAAAATATTTTTTTACAACAAACAACAATTCATTTCTTTTATTTTTTTATATCATAATCAAATAAAATAAATAAATTTAATTTTCTCTATTTTTTTCTTTTTTAATATATATTTTTTATTTTTTTCATATATTCAAGATTCAAATAGAGATTAAGTTGATCACAATTTTGAAGTGAACGTGTTACTTGCACATAATTTTGATTTAAGCTATATTGTTGTCTAATTTTTATCTATTTCTACTTAAATGCACAAAAAAACTGAATAACTCGTGATTTTATACAATTGGTTAGTTGGATTCTAGTAGAGGAATATTTTTCTTTTTTTCAATTTGAAATTCTAGCAAAAGATTGATATGGATAAAAAAAAATAAGGCAAGACACATATTAGCAATGTTAAAAAAAAATATTATTTTTCAAAAATATTTATTTAAAAAATTTTACTAGGACAGGGTGATAGTAACATTTTAATAATTTTATTAAAAAATAATTTTTTCTTCCCCCTAATAAAGAATGCGTACTTGTCTCTATCTCAGCAAAATATAGTATTCACGGAAAATACTCTTTAAATTAAAGGCTCCAATTCCAAAGCCAAACTCTCGAAGTCGTGGTCTTTCTCTGTTTCTTTCTCTTCATTACCCACCATTCAAATCTTTGCTTTCGGACTGTTTGGTCCCAAAACTCGAAATCTGTATGGGTTTCGAACTATCTCCGACAACTCGCGCCGGGAAATGGCTGGGTTTTGTGACCGCCGTTTGGGTTCAAGCCATCTCCGGCAACAACTACACCTTCTCAAACTACTCCGACGCCCTCAAGTCCCTCATGGCTCTCACTCAACTCCAACTCAACAATCTCTCCGTCGCCAAAGACGTCGGCAAAGCCTTCGGCATCTTCGCCGGCCTCGCCTCCGACCGCCTTTCCACTTCAGTTATTCTTCTCATCGGTTCCATTGAAGGGTTCATCGGTTACGGCGTCCAATGGCTTGTTGTCAGCCAAAAAATCAAACCTCTACCTTACTGGCAGGTAAGCACAAAATCTGAAAATCACCTTCTCCATTGACAATTGAACGAGCAATATACAATCATATATTCACATATATCAATATTGTGCGCAGATGTGTATATTTCTGTGCATGGGAGGGAATAGTACCACATGGATGAACACTGCCGTGCTTGTCACCTGCATTCGAAACTTCAGGAAGAACAGGGGACCGGTTTCGGGGATTCTCAAGGGCTATGTGGGTTTGAGTACCGCCATATTCACCGATCTATGCACTGCTTTGTTCTCCGACGATCCGTCAACTTTCATTCTCATGCTCGCAATCGTCCCCTTCCTCGTATGCCTTACCGCCATTCTCTTCCTCCGCGAAATCCCACCTTGCTCTACGTCCGGCGAAGAAAAAGAAGAGGTTCGCTACTTTGGAATCTTCAACGCCGTCGCCGTCGTCGTCGCAGTTTATCTTTTAGTATTCGATGTCACTGGAACGCACGGCCGCGCGATTTCGCAAACGTTTGCTGCCATACTTCTCATCCTCTTAGCTTCGCCATTATCGGTCCCAATATACCTTGCACTACAGAATTTAATCCGGTCCGACTCCAAATCTAATTCAGATATCGAGCGTCTCGTGACTGAACCCTTATTGGTCCAAGAGACTATGCCAGAGACGGAGGAGAAGCCAGAGTTAGTGGCGGCGATGGAGACTGCAGCGAATGAAGAGGAGGGAGTAGTGATTGAGCGGAGGCAGCCGGTGATCGGAGAGGATCACACGATTTTGGAGGCGTTTCGGACGGCGGATTTCTGGATTTTGTTCGTGTCGTTTCTTTGCGGGGTAGGGACGGGTCTGGCGGTGATGAACAATATGGGTCAAATGGGTCTGGCACTCGGGTACGTGGATGTCTCCATCTTTGTTTCGCTCACAAGTATTTGGGGGTTCTTCGGGCGCATCATTTCGGGTTCGGTTTCGGAGTTCTTCATCAAGTAAGTTTAATAAACAACTGCACCAAGTAGTTTCTTCCTCTGGTATTGCTAGCTTTAATCATTAATTTAACTTTCATTACATGCTTTTACTGTTTGAAGTACATATAGGATGACCCAAAAACTCATTGCTTGGCCCCAAAGTTATCAGAATAGAAAGTGGGGAGACGAACAAAAAGAGAATGAGAATCGAAAGTGAAACTAAATGGGAATCGAACTTTTGTAAAACGAAAAAGAAATCTTTAAAAACTCGGGAAACTTTAGTTCATACTTTATAAAGTATGAAGAATGCTTAGTTGGAACTTTGGTTAAAACAATGTTTTGAAGAATGACTACTTTAAAAAGTTTTCATGTTCTTGTATTTTTTTTACTTCTTTTTTTTGTAACGTTTCGTTTGTAACTCAGATTTTTAGTTAAAAAATAAAGAAAAAAAAAATGATGGAAAATAAAGCAAACTTACTCTTTTATTTTGTTACATTTTCTTTTTCTTTTTTTATTACCGAAAATTCAAGTTCCAAACATAGTGTTAGTTTATTTGGAGTTTTCCTTCAGTATTCTAAAAGTTTCCCAAACATCTATCTAGAACATTTGCCTAAAGTTTCTAAAAAAGTTTTGTACCCGGATCTGAAAGCACTTGTGTGAAAGCGCGTTTTTCCACTCCAACAAAGTTCGATGCTAACTATGGTTTGGCCAACCCATGAGCTCAACAATTTCCCGGGGATATGGTTTCCATACCTCTGAATTTTGTCTTGGTATCAACTGTGGATGCCCTGAATTTGTTATTCTGTAGTCATGACGTCTCATGGTGCTGGTGATGTGTAGCCACTATAAAGACAGTATTATTAAGATATGCCCATGAAAGTTATTTGATTAATCAAACAATTGGTTGAAAAAACTTCCATAAAGAAGCAGGTAAAAACTTGGGTTGTGAAGCCAATTGAAAGAAAGAGTGACGACTAATGAAATTGTTGCCTTTCTCTATATTTTAACCTGATGCAAGTAGCCTAATGGTCAAACAGGCGAGCACAAGCATTGAGCCTGTCAGTTTTGATGCTGTTTTCATAATCACAAGGGCGGTGATTTTCTGTGTTTTTTTTTTTTTTTGTTTCACTTTAATACTTTGGATGGTTGATGTATGAGAGTCAAAAGTGGGTTGGTGGATGAAAGCACCAATTATCTTGAAGGCCTAACTTAAGAAACGGGCTGGCCCTCTCGAAGTTTGAAGAAAGGGCTATGATAGTATCATCACTGGAGAATTAGGCTAAAATACCCCCCACGCACTTATGGTGGGCATGCCAAGTAATCAAATGTTAGTCCCTATTAGGAATATCTATGGAATACATTCCTAGAGCTAAAAATTTAGAAGAATTGTTTAAATTATTACTTCTTGACATTGTTTATCAATGTACAAGCTGATGTAAGTGGATGCGCCGACCATCTAAAGAAGATATCTCAAGCACAATTTTGTTGGCTTCCTCATAAAGTCAGAATAAGTATGGACCTTTTGAAAGCAAAAGCTATACAAGCAAATTGCCAAATTGCTAAATGGTACAAAACATTATTGCGATGGGTTCTGCAGAGGATTTGCTTGATATTGAGTTTTTTGTGGCTTCGTATAGAACATGGACCACCAACCCATTAGTGTGGTTCACCAAATTGAGGTTCTATTGCTTAGATATCATATACGATAATTTCTATCGATATTCCATACAGCCCCTCTGCCTTTTGCTTAGTCATAAAAGATTTAACTGGGATTGTCTCATGGATCTGTTCTAATACAACACGAGCAACAGAGTTGAAAAATTATTCTTTTTACAACTATTAATATAAATCTATAACCAAGTTGAAGGTTGAACCTTCTGGGAAATTATTTAGCATTCATTCTGATTTGTTGCTCATTTTGTTTTCTGCAGGAAAGCTGGAACACCAAGGCCTCTTTGGAATGCAGCTTCTCAAATTCTTATGGCTGTTGGATACATTGTGATGGCCATGGCTTTGCCTGGTTCATTATATATTGGTTCAGTAGTTGTTGGGATATGCTATGGAGTCCGTCTTGCTGTCACAGTTCCCACCGCCTCTGAACTATTTGGCCTCAAATATTATGGTCTCATCTACAACATTCTAATCCTCAACCTTCCGCTCGGCTCCTTCCTCTTTTCTGGCCTGCTTGCTGGTTTTTTGTACGATGCACAGGCTACACGCACCGCCGGAGGGGGCAACACATGTATAGGTGCTCACTGTTACAGGGTTGTGTTTGTAGTCATGGCTATTGCTTGTGTTATTGGGTTTGGTTTGGATGTCTTGTTGGCAATGAGGACAAAAAGCATCTATGCCAAGATTTATGCAAGCAAGAAGTCAAAGAAATCAATGGCAGCAGGCATCTGATAGCCGCTAAATGCTCATAATGACACTTGAATGGGAAGAGATGAGATATCTAATAGTACAGCTCAACAGGGAACAACCATACTTGTGCCATTTCTCTTTGTACTTGGATGCCACAGGTGGTCCTTGGAAGGTTTTAGAATAAGGAGGGTTGGAAGATCTTCAAGATGTAGTGCAGGGCTTTAACCCAAATGCGTTACCCACAATGGAACTAAACAACATAGAAAATTGTAATAGAACTTTCTTCAGAAAGGTAAATGATGAGCTACATAAGCAATATATTGATTTTCCTTTCCCGCAATAGGCTTTGATTGAGGCTATTACATGCAATAGCATGCTACTGGAGGCCCACTACTTAGACCAGACTTGATTTGATTCGTTGTAGGGATGGGCATGACACGGGTCTGTGAGTTTGCCCAAGGCTCCTAATTTTCATATGGGCTTGGGCTAGTTGAATTAAATGGATAACGACACTGCCTTTTCGCTCCTTTAACAAAAAAAAATATTAGGGCTCTCTCTAAAATTCTCTGACGGAGGACAAAATCTCTCAAGTATGGGCAATGCTTGCTACCCTGTCACAATAGCAAGCTAACAATACCAACCCTCTTAACAGACCACACAAAGCTGTTCTAGTCACAGGATTACCATGTTGGAATGGACTTTGCCCTCAGTGTTTGTTCAAATTGTACCAAAAAGAGATACTCATGTTGTTGTTTGGTTCCTAGGAAAACGGCACCAAGTTCACGTGAGCAAGAAAGGACCTACGTGCCCAACCCCACCGCTTTGGTGGAGACTTTGGAAATGCGTTTGTTAATGCAATTTACATTCGCATCAGAACAAGAAAAAGAGACACACAGATATGTGGATGGAATCACTCACGAGTCAACTAATTCCAGACCTATATATGTATATATATATATGTATGTGAGTAATGCCATACACTCATTCCATTTCTCAACCCATTTAAGCATTTTCCTATATGTAATGCTGCTCTTGCGTAACATGTGAGCACCTCTTAGCAGGCATGGAGCTACTCAGAACCCCCACTGTTTCCCTTGTGACCCCCACTTGTCTCGCTCTCTCTCTACGTCCGTTTCCTTTTAGAGTTTCTTGAAGAACAGAACCTCGTAGATGATGTATGTTTGAACAAACTCGATTCATTCACACTATATATAACGCGTATTCTTTAGCTGTATGAGTCTGAAGCTAATGTGTTCTACTCAGAAAGAATGAAAGGCCCTTCATCTTTTTGCCTCTGGATGGTCCTCTTCTATGCTTCTTCCTTGGCTTCCCCTTACGGTTCTCTCTCTCCCTCTCTCTCTCTCTCTCTCTCTCTGACACACACACACACACATCCATTTCGCTAATGTTTTTAATGGGGTTTTCAAATCTTCTGTCTTCTTCGCTGCAGATGGGCCTCTATACGATTCTTCTGCTTCCACAAAGGTAAATAAGAAACATTGGCTTCTCTATATCTTTCATTTTTCATTTCATATAAAATGTTTCTTTTGCATAGAAATTCACAATATGGATTAGTGACAATTGCTGTAATGAGGAGGTTTGGGAGTCCTCTCTGTGATGACTCTTCCATGGTTTTTACTTGGTGGATAGTGTAAACAGCAACCGGAGGAGCCGTTTTATGATGGAGGGGTCCTCAAAGGCCAGGCTCTGGATGTCGAACCGATTGTTGGTAACAATGGAAGCACAGTTTATTGGCCAGCTTTTATGTTGCAAAATCTCACCCAAGGCGCCATTTACTGTTTCTCCAGTTGAGTTCCTTGGATTTAAATTTTTGGCCAAATTTATTCCTAGCATGCACAATTTAGATAGGATTAAGAGTAATTATAAACGACTCAATCGAATTACCTGTAAATATTTTCTAATAGTCCTCAGAGTAATGGTCCAATTCAGAAGAAGAAAATTTGCACTGACTTGATTCAATATAATAAGCACCATGAACTTGTTTGATGGTTTTACCCTCTCATCCCCTTTGATTTCATATCCTGTGGACGGTACCATAGTTACCAAGATGCTCTCTGATGAAGGGAAGCATAAAGGAAAAGAGAGTCTTGATGAACGCATTGATTTGAGCAAGAAATACCGGAAACTAGACTCTTTGATTCACACATCATACCAACCATAGCTAGCCTACTACTCATGAATAACCATTCTTTAGTGAAGTTTTTTTGATCTGCCACCAAACTGAAATTATGTGATTTGTGCAAATTTAATGAAAATTACAATGTGTTAAAATCATTGGCCGGCTCTCAATAGGCTGGGTCAAGATAAATGGTGCAGATTCAAGTCTTGTAAGTGCAAGCCTGATGACAGACGATACAACCTACAATTGCATAGGGACTGTTGTAGCCAAGCAAGGATGCTGGTCTTTTCTCAAAGGTGGATTCGTATTAACTTCATCATCGAATTTGTCCCTACTATATTTTAAGGTGGATATGTATTCAAAATTTTATTAAAATGCATGCAAATTCTCAATATAGACTGCTATATGTGCAATGGGCAACCTGTTTGACAATTTCTCCTTTTTGTTTTACAGAATTCAGATAACAGAGCTATCAATATAGAAATTGCAAGCGCTTCTTTGCAGCCCTTTACCAAGCAGCAATGGAGAATGAATCAGCAGTATAAAATCAACACTGTAAGGACTGGAAGAACTCCATAGGCTAGCTTCGATTTTCACAAAAAAGACAGCATAAGATTGACAATAATACAACTCTTAATACCACCCATTCAAATTTGAAACCGCTACAAAAAATCCTAAAGTTTTCTTAGAGATTAGAAATCAAAGGCAATACTGGGTTTTTCGCCCATTCTTTCTTTTCAGGAAAGGAAGCGTGCCGTAACAATTCATGTGTCAGATGGACAAGGAGACAGGTTGGAAGGAGCCAGGATTGTGGTAGAGCAACTTTCAAAAGATTTCCCATTTGGATCTGCTATAGCACAGACCATTCTTGGAAACGTTCCTTACCAGGTAAGTTCAGAAACATTAGGAGAAAATGATGAAATTGAAATGTCACTGGTTTCATAAGTTGAATCCTTTTCTATGTGCCCCATGATCAACTTTAGATTGCAAGCCGAAAATTTAAGTTCTTTAAATTGCTTCAGAGTTGGTTTGTGGAGCGATTCAACGCAGCAGTTTTTGAAAATGAACTCAAGTGGTACGCGACAGAACCTAAACTGGGGCAGATCAACTACACCTTAGCAGACCAGATGTTGGAATTTGTTCGAGCACATCAGATTATTGCCAGAGGGCACAATATCTTCTGGGAAAAGCCTAAATATACACCAGAATGGGTTCGTAACCTTACAGGTCTCGAGCTGCAATCAGCAGTCAGCTCCCGCATACAAAGCCTGATGAGCAAATACAAAGAGGAATTCGTTCACTGGGATGTCAGCAATGAAATGCTTCATTTTGATTTCTATGAGCAAAGGCTAGGCCACAATGCCACCTTACATTTTTTCGAAACAGCACATAAATCAGACCCATTGGCGACGCTGTTCATGAACGAATTTAATGTGGTGGAGACTTGTAGTGATGTGAGTTCCACTGTGGATGCCTACATTTCAAGGATGAGAGAACTCAAACAAGGTGGAGTGTCCATGGATGGAATTGGCTTGGAGGGTCACTTTACAGTGCCAAACCTTCCTCTAATGAGAGCTGTCCTGGACAAGTTGGCTACTCTAGGACTTCCCATTTGGCTTACAGAGGTTGATATTAGCAGCACAATTGACAAGGAAACACAGGTACATTTTAATATCAGTGGAGCAATTTGTATGCATGTTGATTGAAGCTAACTTTATTTTTTCTTCTCTCTTCTTTTTATGTCTTTTTCAGGCTATTTATCTGGAAGAAGTACTGAGAGAAGGCTTCTCTCATCCTTCAGTAAATGGGATTATGCTGTGGACTGCCCTGCATCCAAATGGGTGTTACCAGATGTGCCTTACAGATAATGAATTTCACAGTCTTCCGGCCGGCAACGTGGTTGACAAGCTCCTGAGAGAATGGCAAGCTGGGGTTGAGCAGGGTCAGACAGATGAACATGGTGCCTATAGCTTCCATGGGTTCTTGGGTGAATATGAAGCAACTGTTACATATGGCAACAGAACTGGAAAGTCAACTTTCTCACTCTGTCGTGGTGGTGAGACTAAACATTTTAGCATTCAACTTTAACTGTACTAATTGTGGCCTATCAATGGCATAATTACACATTACAACAAAAATTAATCTTTGGTGGTGAATAAATTCGTCGCAAAAAAAGAAGAAACAAATATTTCGCTAGAAGCTGTTGAAATCTAGTCTTAATGGAATTTAAGGCACTTTCCAAAATATATGCTGTGTCAATTTAGATTGTAATTGTTTTGAGAAAATGCCAGTCACAACAGCAACTGCTCATCAGCAGCTGTTCCCTTGTTCTGGAATAACATCTTTGGACAGAACCAAGATCAATTATACGATGTACGAAAATTTGATAGGATTATCTAATCAGTTTGATTCGGTTTTTTTTGGGGTATGATGAAGATGATTAGTGGGTTGGACCCACAAGACATTATGAGGTTCCCCACAATGTGAATTTACAAGTGTACCAAGATACTATTGTTTTTATCCATAACTCTATTCCATCCTGCATATTTTAGTGAAGCATTTGCCTTTTACTAGTCTTCAAAGTTCAAGTGAACGAACTTACTTTTCCCTCATACCCCAACCAGCGGATTCAACATCATTTCATATGTGATACCACGAAGCATGGGCTCAACAATTACACGGTCGACATATAACACAGCGGACAAATGACATGCAATACTTGCAGTTTCAGCAAAGTGAATCTCTCTCTGATACCAGCAAAACCATTCTACATACATGTTCACATTACACACACCACACCAAAACCTCTTCACATCTTAATTTCTTTACACCAATCAACAATCCTTTTGAATATGAGAAAAAAAATGCCAACGCAATCCCAAGGCGGAAAAAGTTGAATGAATGCCCTGAAGTGCCAGGAGCCATGAATGACTCAGTGAGAGAGAGAGAGAGAGAGAGAGAGAGAGAGAGAGAGAGAGAGAGAGAGACCACAACTACATGAGAGAGAGGATAAAACAGAAGGCTGCGGAGGTAATGACAGCAGAATGTAAGGCAGGAGGAGAGAGAGTCCTGGTGGAATGACCCATGGCCAAACCAGCTAACCATGACCCATCAGCCAACATAGCTTCAGATCCTGACCCTGAGCCCGAAGCCCTCGTTTCTGAAACCGAACCCATAGTTCCTGACCCAAAATCCGAACCCATTGTTCCTGATCCTGAGTCATCTGCAGCAACTGATGGGGAATCTCTTGTAGATTTCTGACTGCAGACCAGAAATTGAATACAATTTTAAGAAAACTCAAATATTAATGAGCTCTGCAGAATATGCTAAGTCAGATGCCTGGTGAGAAAGTAATGGCCATCACTAAATTTCACATGCAAATATTACCCAACTTCCTGAATTAATTCCAAGATAATAATCAAACAACACAAATTTAATTGCAGATAATACATACATATAAACAAAGCATAAAAGGAATATCTAGCCTGCTATGAAACACAAAACTGCACATATATAATATACATATATACATTCATATATCAGTAAAAGAGAGAGAACAATCCAAGTAAAACGCTGGGGGGAATTGTTACCTGGGCATGGAGGGGCAAAATGTGACTATATAATCAGCACCCGAACACGTGAATGTGCTCGTAGGATCATCGTAAGCGTAGCTATACGACCGTGGACAAACCGACTTGAACATCTCGGAGTATACCGTCGGCTTACAGGCGGCGGGTGAATTGTACGCGCCGCTACAACAGTACTCTGGACTCCCAAACGCCTCACACGCGCTCTTACACGCCTCACCGTCGCCAACCTTCAACTCAGCAGGGCATTGCAGGTTCAAGTCGGTCACACACCCGGTCGAAGCGCACATACCCGAGCCGCCACTCGCATCCACTGTCATTGGCAGGTTGTACCCGTCCACAAGGCTCACGTCGTAGAAGTCCTGCCCACCCGACCCCAGAGTGAACTCCGCAAGGGTCGCAGGCGGGGCGGCTCCGGCGCCGTTGCACTCGACTTGGCCGGAGCCGCAGTCGCCAGTGCCGCACGAACCCAACTCGGATCCGTCGAAGTTGCATCCAGTTCGGCCCCAGAACCGTCCGGACCATCCGGTCGGAGCTAGGAACGTACGTGAGCTGTCTTGGGGGAGCTCGAATCCAGTGCTGTCGAGTCTGGGGCTGCCCGCATTTGCAAGAATGCCAGGCCATACTGTGTATTCACATTTGTTCACAAAAGTGAATGTAGCTCCAAAAACACCTGAGAAACGAACAGCCATAAAGATTTGCTAGCAAACAAGTTTGATCTTCAACATTCAATAAAAACCCAGTTCGAAAGACGTGTGTGTATGTAATATATGTACTTCTGTATATGAGAATGCGAGAGAAACCTTCATTAAAAAAAATGATCAATCTTCAATCTTTACCTCTTGAAAGCACAAGCAGAGTGAGGTAGAAGCTGAGAATTAGAGGTGAGGAGCGCCAAAAGAACAGATCCATGCGGGCTTACTCTACCTTTTTGGGTTGTTTTGTTCCTCTTTTTCTATTTGTTTAAGCTAAATGGGGGTACTGAAGAGAAACACCCAGGGTTGGTGGGATTTACTTCGGTTTTATGTGTGTTGTTTAGACTCTATGGACTGTAGAGGGTGAAAAGGTGGTGGTTTGAGCGAAGATGAGGGTAAAGAAGGGGCATTAACGTTAAGGAAGCGGACGAAGAAACACGGATGATGCAGGGCTTTGCTGTGCCCTTGCCTCTGCAGTTTGTACCAGGCGGGTAGACGACAATTGAGAAATGAGGGATTGACAAGAGCTTAGCGTTAAACAATAATAACAAGAAGGGTCATGCCATATAACATAAGAAAAATGCTATTCATGCAAAATGATATCCGCAATTTTATAATTAAAAATTATTACATTGAGTGTTTATTTTGAAGTAAAAAAATTCTCATTAAGATATATTATTTTATAAAAAAAATTTGTATGAATTTTTTGTTTGTATAACATTATATTCATGCAAAATTTATTATCAAAATTCGAAATGTTCAAAAATTCATCCGATCCGTCAACCCAATTGACAAAATTCGAACTCAAACCGAGTCAAAATTAATTTTAAAGTTTGTAAATCCGATTTTGACGGTTCAGTTGGTTGGTTATTACCTTAAACGACTTGAATAGATCCAATCTAGAACTTTTATAGAAATTTATCGGGTCAAATCCGAACCCAACTGACTCAAATCCAAACTGAATCTAACCCAAAACTAAACTAAGTTGAAATGGATTCCATTATTTCTGAACCCGAGTTTGGCGGTTGGGTTGGTGGATCATTATCGAATTCGACCTGTGAACACCTCTAACAAAAATAATGTAATTGATTGAGAGTTATTTACTTGAAAACAAAACACAAGTCATAAAGACTCTTATTTACAAAAATGATACTGCATATTATTGTGGTGAGATGTGAGGAGCAAAAATGTCGTGATGATAATTTTGTAAATAAAAATTATTATAGTAAGTGTTTTACTTTAAAATAAAGATTTTTATTTATACACATTATTTTTATAAATTTTCTGTTTGTACAAAGAGGTGATTGGGTGTTGAGCAAAGATCCATATCATTCAAAACTTATAGAATAGAAGCACCATCATCACCTCTCTCACTCTCTCTCCAAATGGTGCCCACTTTCATGAGATCCATTATGCGTATCTTCAATTCAGGAGGTTTGAACTTGAAGTGGTTTTCGTTTTGACGGGCTGGTTTAAGTGGTTGGTAAATATCAAAAAGCAAAAAAATCTTCAAGTGGTTTGTCGTCTAGCCCCTGTCCAGACTGAGTCTACATTGCGTGGCCCAATCTGGGAAAATGAAAATGCGAGTAATAATAAGAATAGACGATAATTTCTTAAGTTTGATTTGGAAGTCATAATCGAGTTTCATTTATTGTGAAGCAACAATAATTAAGCACTTCCAATTTTCATTCACACAATAATTATAAAAGTTAAAAAAAAACTGAAATAGAGGAAATCTTCCTATTATTCTTCATCTAAATGACAGTTGAACTTATGCGACGGTAACAAAGTGAGTTTGAGTTAAGAAATTTCTATCCCATTCCTAACCCGTTAGGGTGACCCCTCCCTTCGTTCTCGTCCCTTCTCATTTAACTCTTCTCTCGTCTTTTTTATGTTAGTAATTTTTTAAAATAAATTATAAATAAAGTAAATATTAAAATCACATAAATAAAAAAAATCACACTATTTTATATTTTAATGTAATATTTATATATAAAAATAAATAAATATATATATATAAACGAGACGAATCTGAGACCGAACAAGTTATTGCACATTATTTTTAAACTCGACCGATACCGATTGGAATCACCAGATACCCGTTCGCGAGGCATGAACCCGAAATGTCAAGTACTTTTGTCATTCCTGCTTATGCCACGTGGTACAGTTGGACCAGGAATTCTTTGCGCTGGGCTGCAAAATATAATGGCCTCGTAACCAAAGCCGGAAGTGCATTGGATTCCCTAATAAAGTCTCTGTATTCTTTTCATGGTTCAATCTGTTTTCATCCTTTGACCAAACAACTATTGTCAAAATAAAAAGGACTAACACACAAAATTGAGAATATTGCCGTGATCATTAATTTTGCAAAGTTGTATTTTTACAAAACGCAAGATCGCACCTTATAACCAATGGACGCTTCAGGCATTTGTTAAGTCATCATTCACATAATATTTGAAATTTTGTATGAACCGACATAAGCTGAGTTTGAAAGAGTACAAAGAAATTTTAATTTTGTTTTCAACTTTTCAACTTTCCTCCTGCTTTTAACTCTTAATAATGATTCTTTAGTCTTTACACCGGTAAAAAGGTTAAAACGAATATTAATCTCTGATTGGATTGGTGCTTTCATCACTTCGATTTTCTTTTTATTCCTTTGTGGTACATACTCCATCATGGTAAGTGGGGCTTCCCTGTAACCCAATAGTTCGGACATTAATGAAGTAAAAGAGCACAGGGTATTTCAGTTAGACATTTCACTCAAGGGTTGTAGTTCTTTCCTCCGTTTTTCTTTTAGTTTTTGGTTTGTCGTATCTCTCTCTCTCTAAAGATGCCTTGGTTTGATGAATTTTCTATTTTCCATAGGATTGTTAAATTATTATTCATTACTCATTAGTATATCAGAACAAACCACTTCCCTCCTTTGACAAAAAAAAAACCCCACCACTTTAATGGTGAGATGGGCAGATAAGATCATAATTAAGAAAAGCAGATGTCATACACTCATTTATTAGCCATTACTACTTAATAGATAGATGTGATACCTATATACAAGTGCTCGATCAAGCATTAGTGTAGCGAGTAATGCTATACATAGAATTTTTGTATAAAATCGTACATAATAACATATTGTTATTTGTAATTCTTTCGTTTCAAATTAAACATATCCATCATTATAACTTGAGACTTCAAAGATTAAAAACACTAGTGTTAAATTAATCTAGATGGAACTTTTATTAAAAGAAGAATCCTATTTGTGCAACATTTTTCAGCAGCCCATTACCTCTCTAAAATAATTAGTCAAAATATATTTGAAAACTTCATTCTCTCTTTTAGCTAATCACTTTTTAATAAACTCTTGAACACTACTCTGTATTTTAATTACCTTTTTCATAAATTAGGAAAGCCTCTTTGAGATGCTTGGTGTATAAGGTTGGAACAAGAGTTATAAGAAATGGTAGTTAATCAAATATATACCATTCCAATGTTTGGAAATAAAAATCCTGCCCCTTTCCATGATAATGAGATACAAACAACGTGAAGGTGTATCTCATCTTGTAAGAACAATATTTTATCACAAGTACACGCCAGCAAGGAAAATTTGACAGAAAGGGGAATTTCTCACCCTTATCCCATCAAACAAACGCACCCCAAGCGTTTGGTATTAATAGGATTGTCCATTGAAGCTGTCCCCACAATTGTCCTATTAGAATACAAAATCTTCCGCCAAAGCCACAAATGAGCTCAAGGTGAGCTTAGTGACAAGAAGTGCCACAAATCGAATTGAGAGGTCCTATTAATACAATAGAGCTAAGCGGTAATGTTGCCCCTCATCAAGCCTGCACAATTCATAGTTGTAACATGCCTTTTGCTGCAACTGAGTTCTCCGGCAAAATGGCATAAAAGTTCACTGTAAGGGATGAAAAACCTATTCTTCTTATGCCCATGGAGACTTGAGGAGAACTCCGTTGGCCGGCCACTAGGCCAAACGTGAGAGAGAGCCTAAGGCGAGGACACCCATATACCAGTTCTTCCACAGGTAAATTAACACTTAATTGATGCATTTAAGCAAACATTGTAAAACAATTACGGGAAAGGAAAACAAATAATCTAATTTATTGCTGAAGATCTTGTGGCAAAACACAGAAATCAATGAAAATTAGGGAACCAAACAGACATCAATGTGCCAATGTGAACGAATTGAAAAAGAATCATGTTTGGCAAAATAATCCCATGCTATAGTTTTGACATTCTTATCTGTACCACAGCTAAGAATTCAGAAGCAGTGAGTCATCTGCTACTTAACAATAAACTGCAAATCAAGACAAGGAAAGATGAGGAAATTATGAAGCCAAATAAATCTGATGAAACTCTTAAAAATAAGTTTTACAAATGCTACAAGTGTCTGCCATGCTCTTTGCTCAACTGATGTATTAAGAGATAGGTGAGGAAAATATATTTACATAGACCTATCACAAGATATGTACTCTGGACACTTATATTACATTACAAACCCATAAAAAACTGAGGGACAAAAAGGAGGGAGGAACGTTCAGATCTATTAAACTTGTTACTGGTAAAACAACTACGTCGAAGCATCCCAATGATCACAAATTCAGCAGCCTTGAGACCAACAGAGATATGTGGTCTCACTATTCAGGTTGTACCTCGCTAGAGGAAAAATCAGAGTTGCCACTAGTCAGCTGCAGACTAAAATCATTCTTCGACACAGCCTAGTGAACCTAATCTCTACCCTAAGACATTTTCTCAGCTCCCTAAAGACCACTGGATTTTCTCTTGAATTGGAATTTCTACTTTGAAACTTAATATTCCTCCTACTTTTGAATTTCTTATGTTTTGGAATCCTGGAAAGGGGAGTCAATACAGAAAATCAGAAGATGTGGAAAGAATAGAACAGAGAAGAACCTACGGACAAGATTACTTGTGGCTTTTGTGGGGTCCAACGACATAGAGAACCCACTTGTCTGACCCAAGTTGCAAGGAAGTAGATGAAACAGCTAGTACAGCAATGGGGCTCAGAAGATGACACCCCACACTCCGGCTGGAGTTTTGGCACATCAGCCTGAAAGTGTCCAGCAATGTTAGTCATATGCCTCATCAGAGTGGCCAAAACTGCAAAAGTGCTGCTACAATAGAGACAGCACATATGATAATTTGTACTGGAACCAAACCTGGCAATGAACCTCCATTTGCATGTTGGCTTCCAATGTACATCATGGTTTTGTTCACTAGGGGCAGCAGCTCGGCCGCTTCCCTTCGTGCTCCCAGCACTTTTTGGCTGCATCATGGCCATACATATAACATGTAACCATTTACACGAGAGTTTATATATTACTACAATTCAATGCATTCACCTGGAAATCTTCAGACGCAATGATGTGGCAAGATATATATAATTTGATGTTATAGTCATTGTCATTATATGCTCAGACTGATGGAACAAATGAAGGTAAATACAAGGATTTATGATCTATTTCATAGAGAAATCTATTTACAAATCTGTTCAGATATGGGGGAATATTTAAAATACTGTAATATCTCTTTTTCTTTCTTTCTTTCCTTCTTTTTTTCTTTTGTTCTTTTTTAAACAAAGGAAAATGAATAAAGATAAGGAAAATGGATATGAACAGCATTCAATGCCATCACTTCCTCATGGAAATATCCTTTTTGAAGACCCATTAAGTTTATAGATAAATTAAAGGCTAGGCCTTAATTAGCATTAGAAAAATCTTCCAAATTAGTCCCATAACTCAAATAACCTTATCTTTTGTGTGTGTGTGTGTGTGTTGGGGGGTTGTGTTGGAGGAAGGGGAAGAGACAATCATCTGTAGGATATTTTTCATCCTAAGTGTTATATTCCTTCTATTGGACCCAATCACCACCCATGATAAGCATCATAGTTATCAATTCTGAACAGGATAATTTACCCAAAAAAAAAAAAACATACATCATATTACAGGCATAGATATAATATAACATTATCTGTAATAGTAATTGTTCAACATCAATGCATCATTAAAATATACATCGAAACACTAATTTATCATCATCATAAAACAAAAAGATTAAAAATCAATGACACAATATAGAGGTGCACATGAGTCGGTTGGGTTCGGGTTAATACTCAACCCAAAACCGAACCAACCTAGATCGGTTCCATAAAATCGAAACCAAAACCGAACCACCACCAATTAAGCACTGTACCAAACCAAACCGAAGAGAAGCGGTTCGGTTTGGCCCGGTTCTGAACCGTCAAAATAACTTCAACATTTTAATTTCTACTTCTTGGGATACTCTTCTCAAAGAAAGCCCAATTCTCTTGGCTAGCTGCTAATCCAAGCAGTCAGCCCACTAACTTACAAACGTGAGAGGGGCTGCTTAAGTGCTTATATAGACGAGTTGAAAGAGAGAGGGAATTATTTAGGCAATGTGGGATAATTGTTTGAATTTGACTTCAACGGAAGCTGTTTCATTTGACAGAGGCAGTGGACCAGACTGTGTTTACTCTCTCTCTCTCTCTCTCTCTTCAAACTCTTAACTTCTTCCTTTCCCTAAATTCCCTTCTCTCTCACCTTCTGTCTTTCCTTTTATGTTTTTTTTTTTATTTTTTATTGTTGCATATTTCACAGCAAACTTCTGTATAACACACCAAATATATATATATATATATATATGTATATGTATATATAATACTCACAGAGGCACAAAACACCACAGAGCAGAGAGATAGGTGGCAATAGTAAGAGGTGCACAACTGCTATGCACTCCTTAAAATTGGAAAATACCAATCAATTGTAGGAACAAGGAATAAAATTTCGTTTCGATAAGTTGTTTCGGTTGGCTAAGAAACGGAAACATTTCGGAAATGTTTCAGAATGTTTCAGAAACATTTCAGAAGTGATAAATATTAAAATAGTAAAATACAATCTTCTGTATTTTCTCTCAATAAAAACTATACAACTTTAATAAAAAATTTATAAATTCGTGTCTATAGCATGTGTTTTGGTGTTTTTTTCTATATTTCAATATGTTTTAATGGAAATCATATAGTTTTATTATTTCACTAGTGTTTCGCTTCGGTCTCTTAGAAAACGGAAACGTTTCAGCCATTTCGACGGAAACAAATAAAAATTTTGTTCTTTGTGTAGGAATCATATAGAAATGCCCAAATCCTCTATTTTACCTATGCGTGTGAGCAAGGGTTGCAAGCCTGCTAGTGTCTTTCAAAGTTGTTTAGAATTTGTTGTTGTAGGGCATGATTACCAAAAAATGTGTTGAAGATGGGGGTGTGTTTGAATTGAATACCCGATTTCATATATACATATATTAGTACATATACATACGTAGGGGTGGACCGACACCTGGCCGAGCTTCGTTGGCCACCTCCATTGGATTTTGACCCAAAAAAAAAGTTTTTTTACCCAACCCAATTAAAAATAGACTTCATCGGACTAAACTCAATACTCATTTCAAGTGTAAATCAAAGATATTGCTTTAGGTTCCTAATTTTTAAAAACTCAAAAGTTTTAAAAACCCTACTTATAGTTAAAATTCTGTATAATTTTTACAAATTTTTTTAAAAAAACAAGTCTTAATACCCATTAAAAAAAAAACAAAAATTACCTCAGTCTAAATGAGAGAAGACTCTACCTATAACATCATCAAAGGGCTTGTTGATGTATATTTGTATTTTTATATAGATCGATATTTATTTGATTTTTTTTTTTTTTTGAAAAAAGTGTAATTTTTTTGTTGTTTGTGAGTCTACAAGTAGTTGTTTCGGTGAAACTGAAAAGTAAATTATGTATTTTGTTAGTTGAATCACCAATTTTATATTATGCTGGTCGAATTATTTGGTGAATACTTTATCAAAAATTAATTTTTATTGAATAGTTAAATCTATTGTGATTCAGTGAATACTCCATTGAAAAGAGAGAAAAATAAATCAATTAATAATTTTTCATCTGAAAAAATTAAATTTTAAGTAAAAAAATTTACACTAGTATTAAAAATATAAACAACCTCATTCACAAATTTTTACTTTAGATATTTTCTGCCCCCACTGAAAAAATTTTTTGGACCCACCAATGTATATACGCATAAGCATGAATGGCGAAACAGTTGGAGAACTTGTGGAGTGATCAAGTTGAAGTTGTGATCCCTGAAGAAGTGCAGAAGACCTACATAAATGTGAACAAGAGCAGCAGCATCAAGGTCGAATTCGCAGCTGTCAGGTTCACAAGAAGTTTGCTGGCAAAAATTTTGTTCGTTGATGGCCTTTAACATCCATCCCACATTGGCCAAAATAGAAAATTCTAGCGCCTATATATCGTTTTACACAAGCTGAAACCCGCGAACTGAAATTAAAGAAGGGACTCAAGGTAAAAGGACATTAAATTTTTAATTAATATAGTTCGGTTCTGTCCGGTTCAGTATAAGAACCAAAACCAGAACCAGAACCGAATTGAGGCGCCCTGAAAACCAAACCGAACCAAACCAAAGTGATTGGTTTGGTTCCATTTTTTGGGTTGACTGATTCATGTGCACCCCTAACCCAATATATTGTGTAATACATTTCCATCATAGAACAAACAAAAATTAATCAGCTAATTATTATATATATGTGTGTGGTTTTTTTTTGGTTGAATATTAGATATATTAGTTTTCTGTGCTTCAAAAGGACTTAAACACATATCCACCATAAGTTCCTATTTAGCTTAATTATTGTTTGAAATATTAGGTCTTTAGTTTCTCTTTAATTACAATCAAACCAACTCTTATCTTGTGTATCGGCATTTGGCCGCGATTATCAGAAACAACCTTATTGAGTAATTGACCAAACTACCCTCCTATTATTCGGAAACAAGTATAGCGTAACGAAATTATTGCAAGGGTCATCAAGTAATTTTACCTAGTGTAAGGCGCTGGGCAGAAAATGATAAGATAATCGGCGGAGGCACAAGTGAAGGTGCTAGTCTGGTCATCGTAAGCGTAACTGTAGGAACGTGGGCACACGTGCTTGAAGAACTGCGAGTACACCGATGGCCGACACGTGTCCGGTGTAGAGTACGCCTCACTACAGCAATACTGGGGATCCCCGAACGCTTCACACGCGCTCTTGCACGCGACGCTGTCGCTCGAGTTCTCACGCGCCACCTTCAGCTGCGCCGGGCACGCGCCGTTCAGGTCTACCAGACACCCCGTGGGACTGCATCCCCCTCGTGTACCTCCCTTCGCCACCACCAGCATCGGGAGGTTGTACCCATCGACCAAACTCACGTCGTAAAAGTCCAAGCCTTGGTCGCCGTTGAGGGTGAACTCGGCGAGGGTGGCGGGGGGGATAGCACCAGCCCCGGCGCATTCTACCTCGCCGGAGCCGCAATCGGCGGTGGCGCAAGAAAACTTCCCGGAGGAGTCGTGGGCGCAGAGGGTCCGACCCCATAACCTACCCGACCAGGACTTGGGAGCTGACAGGGTTCTTGATTTGCCGCTTTCGAGGGTGAATCCGGTGGGGGTGAGCACCGTCCGGTTGGCGCCTGTCAGTATTCCCGGCCATATCGTGTGCCGGCACTTGTTGACGATCTTGAATGATGTAGAGTCTATCCCTGTGGATCAAAGAAAGGAAAAAAGATCAGAGATTCAAAGAGAAACCAAAAAACAAAAAAGGGGTAATTGAATTCTGTGACCTCCTGCTGCAATTTCTTACCTGGAAGGAAAGAAAAGGAAAGAAGAAGTGTAAAGATGGAGGCAAAGATTAGCAAACGACCCATCTGGGAAGAGAGAGAGAGAGATTATCGAGAACTTTCTCTGTTCTTTTCCAGGCAAATAAAGCGGAGTTGACAGTGGAGTAGGGAACTGGAGCTGGCGGAGGATCTTGGTTCTTCTGCTTTCTTTTTTATGGGGCTATTCTTTCTGTCTTCTAATTTTGCGGTTTTCTAGTGATAAAAACAAAAAAGTTACATTTTACAGCTGTCCACCTCTTTATAACTTTTAGAAATAAATTTTTGATCAAACTTTTAATCAAAATAAGAATATGTACTTTTTATTTTATTTTTTATGAGAGGATCAAATACAAGCAGTATGTTAGTAAACTATCCTACTAGGAGCCAGCCATAAGAGAATCACATATTATTTGTTCAGGCTCTGAACGTTGTTGCGATTCGAATTTGTGATTTCGTCAATCTCGAGGTGGATCCATAATCATTAAGTCAAAGGCCTTGATCAATAAAAACACGTACTTAATTTACAATTAATATGTAGGTTAGAATTCGTTATTTCCCTCTCCTTAATGCTATGATTTGATCTTCACTTCGTGAAGGACCAAAAAAAAACGAAAAAAAACAGAGAAAAACAAAGTGAAGAAGCTAAAAATTTTATCTTTCTTTTTGTTGATTTCAGAGAAAGAGAAGAAAATGATTAAATTTCTATTGGAAAAATTGGTTATCTATTTGGTAAATATGTATAAATAATTCTATTGAAAAATTGGTTAACATTCCTCTCCTTGATTTTCAATTGCACTGTTTTTGTACTCTTTAGATCTTCTTCACTCCGGGGAACAACACTTTAATGTTACTTGATGCAGTTGGCCAGAGGACATTCAACATTACTCAGCAATTATATCAATGTTTTCTTGCTCAAACGTTTTTAAAATGGATATGCAGAGATAGATTATTTTACGGTTCACGTATCTGTCAAGAGTATTGTACTATAACATTTACAGCCAGCCTCAATGATGTAGTTATTTTTGATCATTTCATTTGAAGTTAAATACATTATTTTGGCTCGTATTTTTAAAAATATTATTGTCACAATATTGTGAATGAGCTTTAGGGATGTTAATTGGCCCAGCCCAGCCCGTGGCTCATTGGGTTCGGGCCGGCCTTTGCGGGCTCTTGTCATTTTTTTGGTTAGGCCAAAATGCAAAGGAGAATGCCTAAGCCCAAGCCCAGCCCACGGCCCTAAGAACAGGCTTTAAGCTTGGGCCTCGGGCTTTTTTGGCAGGACTTTGGGTCGGGCCTCTTTGGCCCAATTTTTTTGTAGCATTATATTTTTAAAACTAATAAATTTAGTTATAATAAATTATACACTATGATTTTATGAATTAAAATTTTTTTTATAAGCTTATATATATATTTAATTTCTTTGAACTTATGTAAAAAACTTTACACTTACATTTATTATTATATATAAATAATAAGAATTACTTAGATAAATTATTTATACAATTATATTTATAAAATTAATTAACTTACTTAAAAAAAAATAAATTTGAAATGGGAGGGTCACAGATATGGTTGGGGATGTTTAAAAAAATTCAATGCACAAGCTCACGGTCAAGCTTAAGTTCGGACTTTTGAGCTGGGCTACTAGAAGGGGGCTCAGACACGCCCATAGGGTACTCGAGCTTGGGTCGGGCTAATCTCAAGTCGAGCTCAGGCTGAGTTTTGGCTCAAAGGACTTGGGCAACCCATGGACCTCAAACCAAATTTACATCCCTAATGAGCTTTCTCAATAAATATTCTATAAAAATAAATTTTTCCTTGTGAATAACAACCTAAGTTTTTTTATTTGGGCTAAAGATGTCCAAAGCTTTGATCTCTTTCGAATTTTTGCAAGATTATCATCTACACAAATTATATAAACTTCAAAAGCCATGTGATGAGAGATGAAATAACAACCTAATCCCAATGGTTGACCATTCTCAACAAGGACAAACAAGGTTCCAAAGCTTTGGCCCGAAGCTCAGTTGGAAAGTTTATCCTCGAAGCTAGTTATTCAATCTCTGTTATGGAAATAGTAAAATCACTGTTTATAGATTACTTTTACAGTTATAATGTAAGTAATGATGTTTTTTTTAATTATTACATGTTTTCTTCATTTATAAATAGATCTGAAGAAAAACAAGAGGAAAGAGAGAGAATAGAAAAGAGAGAAGAAAATCGCATGTAGGTAAAATATTTAAGTTTGAGTTGTATTTTATGTTTTGTTCTATAATAGAAATAAAGTCTTGGGTGATCAAGAAGATCTAGCCCTAATTGTTCTAGAATAACTAATATGATAAATATTTGACAGTTTTTGAAGAACTATTCTTTATACTTTGTCTTGAGTTATTTTTTCTGTTTTATATTCTTCTAGTTTTATAACACGTTATCAGCACAAAACTCTAAGTGCTCATAAAAAGTATACCTGTGTTCTTCTTTACATCAGGAAGGTGTTTTATTTTATGTGTAATTTATCTTTATTTTGGGCTATTTACTGTTTACTTAATTCATCGCATGAATAGTATGAACAGTGATTGAACTATTGAGATGAATAATCGTTTATTTTGAAACTTTGTTGGTTTATTTCTCCCAAATATTGAATTTTTGGCTTATGATATTTATAAATCCAGTCCTTATTTCAATAGCTTTCTATAAACATGTGCATTAACTATATTTTGATGTCTAAATTGAAAGTTATAATTCAGACAAAAACAATGATTATATATATATATGTATATATCGGATGAATTGTATAGTAATAAATACTATGCATCAATAGTATTTTTACTATTTATAATTTATAATTATAACTAATATTTATGAACAGTGATTTTATTATATAATAAACAATATTAAATGAATAGTATGTTGCGTAATGCGTTTTACATTTCTGTCAGTTATTTTTTCATGGGCTTGTTGTATTTTACCATAACATTCACTTAACATTAATATGTTTGGTAGAGGTCTTACATGATCATTAACTTATGATTGTCAGATTTTATTATATGTATTACTTTAGAAATACAATTAAGTAAAAGAAATTAAGCATTCTTGTAGAATGCTTATTAAGGCCTACATGCCGTTTCTGTAATTATTATTACTTTATAAGATCGGCTTGTCGCCTGCTACTATTTTATTTATTTATGTTACTGTTATTATTTAACTATGCTTATTATGACCACTGTCTATTTTGGTTTACCATTGTATACTATAGTATTATCATTAAATGCTCCAATAGTAGCAATATTGAGAATGTTAATTCAAAAAAAAATATTCTGAATTGATATCATGTCTTCGTATTACTAATGCAAAAATCATCAATCTCGACCTACTAGTTCTGCTTCATTCTCTAAAGTGAATGCAATCTCATTTAGTGGACGTGGTCACGAACGTAGCCGTGATCGTGGCAGTGAGAATTATCGTGGGAGTTATCATATGAAGTTTAAAAATATTACACCATAACTTTGAAAAAAGAAAAGGTTTACAGAATAAACATCCCAAGAATTAGTTACCTACCTATAGTACAGTTAAATATTATAGATTTTATTGTAGAAATAATTATTACAAATTTGATCATTAAATTGATGATGCATAACTCCATACGTTATATTTACAATTTTTAGTATTGTTTAGTTATTATGATTGAAACTTTATCTATATTTTGCATATGAAGGCATGGATTATACTAATGTGTTGATTAAAATGAATGGTGAAGGCACATGTTTGGTAGAGAGTGAAACAACGCACACAATTCTTTAAGAGAAAAAATATTTCTCACACTTAACATTATTTGAAGCTAACGTCAATATAATCTCTGCTATAACAAAATTAATTGAAGACTCTTGAAGGGCCAAGATAATATTGGCAAAAGAACAAAGCTATGCATTGATGATGCATTGTACTCTACTAAAGCTATAAGAAATCTGATCAATTTTAAAGATATACGTCGTATTGGATATCATATTGAGAAGACGAATGAAGATAATGTACAACAACTCTACATTATTTCTTTTATTTCAAGAAAGAAATATATATCAGAGAAACGTACTGCATTGTTTTATGGATTATATTACACTTCTATAAAAGCTGAGGAATCACCTATAATGATACACCAGAAGTGCTTTGACCCAATGAATTTTATACTATGACATGATCGTTTAGGTTATCTAGAATCAATAATGATGCGTCGAATTATTGAAAACTCACATGAACATTGGCTAAAGAATCAAAAGATTCTATTGTCAAATAATTATACATGTGCTGCTTGTTCACAAGAAAAATTAATTATTAGTAAATCGTATTTAAAAGTAGTTCTTGAGTCCACATCATTCTTACAAAGAATTCAATATGATATCTATAGATAAATACATCCTCCATGTGGACCATTTCGTTATTTTATGATTTTAATAGATACATCCATACGGTGGTTACATGTTTGTTTACTTTCTACCCGTTATATTGCTTTTACTAAACTTTTTACTCAAATTATTCAATTACGGGCATAATTTTCAGATTACTCGATCAAGTCAATACGACTACATAATGTTAGAGAATTTATATCCAAGCCTTTGATGATTATTGCATGTCAATAGAAATTGATGTTGAATATCCAATTGCTCGTACACATATACAAAATGGTCATGTTGAATCTTTTATTAAATGACTTCAATTTATTACTTGACCTTTACTTATAAAAGCAAAATTACTTGTTTCTGCTTGGGAACATACCATATTGCATGCTATATCATTAGTTAGAGTCTGACCAACTGTTTATCATTAGTACTCACCATTACAACTTTTCATTAGTCAACAACCAAATATTATCCTTTACGAGTTTTTAGTTGTGCTGTATATGTTCTAATTTTACCCCCACAACATACTAAAATGGGTCCCCAGCGTCGACTTGAAATTTATATTGGTTTTGATTTTTCATTTATTATTAAATATTTGAAATACTTAACAAATGATGTCTTCAAGGCACGTTTTGCAGATTGTCATTTTGATAAGTCAGTCTTCCCACCGCTAAGGAGAGAAAAGACGCAATTAAAAAAGTAACGAGAGATCAATTGAAATATTTCAACAATTTCTCATATTGATCCTTGAACAAGTCAATGTGAATCCGAAATTTGCAGAATCATTCATTTACAGACAATTGTAAATTAATTGCCTGATGTGTTCATCGATATAAAGAAAGCGACAAAATCACATATACCAGCTACTAATATTCCAACACGTATTGATGTTTCTATAAAACAATCTATAAGAACAGTAGCAAATGAATCTAAAACACACCTAAAGCGTGAGAGGCCTATCGGTGCAAAAAATATTATTTCCAAAAAAGGAAGACACAAGAAAAAATGCATAAGCAATTTTGTACTCCTGAAGCGAACATAATATCTAAACTTCCTGAAGAAGAGAATCCTGAAGAAGAATTCCCAGAAGAAAAATCTCCTGAAGAAATATCTCTTGTAACTGATACGGTACCTGAAAATAATGAGGTCTCAATAAGTTATGCGAATACAGGAAAAAGCTGGAATAGAAGTAAGATGGTAGTCGACAACGTATTTTTATTTAAAGTAGTTCTTGGTATTACCAGAAGTAATGAAGAGACTAAACCATAGATAGTCGACGAATATCAACGTAGAATTGGTTGACCAAAATACAAAGAAGCTATTGAGCTAGAATTACACTTATTAGCATAATGTAAAATGTTTTGATCTGTAGTCTACACACTTGAAGATGTGAAGCCAATTGGATATAAATGGATCTTCGTAAGAAAGCGAAATGAGAAGAATAAAATAGTTTGATATAAAAGCCTGACTCGTAGCACAAGGTTTCTCGCAGAGACTTGGTATTGACTATGATGAGACTTATGCTCCTGTAATAGATGCAATTACATTC
This sequence comes from Euryodendron excelsum, assembly GCA_033060915.1. NCBI lineage: Eukaryota > Viridiplantae > Streptophyta > Magnoliopsida > Ericales > Pentaphylacaceae > Euryodendron > Euryodendron excelsum. Next base: position 55,776,606 of record CM065379.1, on the reverse strand, counting down.
AGAGTCTTGATTAGTTTATTAGTCTCAGAATGACTGGATATGCGTCTAATGGATGTAGTGACGGCTTACTTATATGGGGAATTGGATAATGATCTATACATGAGAATCCTTGAAAGTTTTAAGATGCCTAAAGCAAATATGTCAAAATCACGAAATCAAGCTTTAAAGATCTTTACACGGGTTAAAGCAATCCGGTCGCATGTAGTATAATCGTCTAAATAAACATCTCTTGAAAGAATAATATGTGAACATTACAATTTTTTCTTGTGTTTTCATTAAGAAATCGGAATCCAGATTTATTGTAATTGCAGTCTATGTTGATGATTTAAATCTGATAGGAACTCTTGAAGAGATTATTAAACCTGTTAATTATTTAAAGAAAGAGTTTGAAATGAAAGATCTTAGGAGAATAAAATTTTGTCTTGGATTACAGACTGAGCGCTTATCAAATGGAATTCTTGTCCATCAATCGGCATATGCTGAAAACGTTTTGAAGCAGTTTTATGATTGTACTATAAAAAAAGTACAATTGGAGTCCCTAATTACCGCTAATGTTAGTTATTATTTGTGTATTATTTATTATTTTTATATAACTGTAGCATTTTTTAAATTTTATACGCCTTGAACAGATTTGAAGATAAAACCAAGCAAAATGAAGCAATGTGATGTATATTATCTATATGAGTGGGTGTGTATAATATATATATATATATTATATGTATTATTAGTTTGTTTGCAAGTGGTGGAATGGCTGACAATGCCATTTGGCCATTAATTGATGGTGGGACAAGAAGAAAAGGAGAACAGACAAGAAAAAAAAAAAAAAGGAAAAGATGGAGGCCAATTTAAGTGGAAGCCATTCGGAGCCTTACCTATAAATTGACCAAGGCAGAGGGGAGAAAGGAAGTTGGGTAGAGAGAAAGAGAGCAGTTGTAGAGAGTTCCTTTAATTTATTTTTTGTTTAGATTTTAGTTATTTTGTTAGTATTTTTCAATCAGTTAATTTTTTGTTTTAGTCTTTTCTTTACCGTTTTTCTACTGTAATAAACCTTTTTATTTATGAAGTTATTTTTTTCAAGTCATGTCTTTTTTTTACAATACTATGAGTAGCTAATTTTCTTCCTGGAGCCAATTGTGAAAATCATTTGAAGATCTTGGAATATCAATGAAGGTAATCGAGTCTTCATTGTTTTATTTTTAAAAAATTTTCAATTCTTGATAATTAAATTCTAGGTCTTTGAGAAAACATAGATTCTTGACTAAGTTTGGTAATTTCTATGCACAAATCTTAGTTTGGTATAGTTATTGCACCAATCGATGGTATGAATCTATGACTTTAATTTTATTATTTTAGAATTAATTATTATTGAATTTTTGTTCTAATAGCTTAATCTTCCGAATCAAAGGCTCAAGACGAAGTCAATGATTTGAGTTATAAAACCTTCGTTGGAATTTTGAGTGAGTCAGGTAATTAGATCAATTAGATCCTAGACCTTTTATTAAGTTTAATTTAAAGTCTAGTTCAACAATCTTCAAACATCTCAAAACAAATTATTTTATTTTCGTTACTATTTGATTTTTTTTTATACCAACTATTCAAATATTATCGGTACTATTCATAGTAGAATTCAAACAGGTTGGCTTATGTTCCAACTGAAGCTATTGCAATACTGCGATATTTAGCATGGCTTAGTCGGTATTTAAGTTTTTACTGTGGGTGAATTTTAGCGTTAATTTTGTATGTTTGGATAACCGTTCCCTGTGGTTCAACTTCGGTCTTAACAAATTTTATTTATTGTTTCGCCGCACCTGCACTTGGATGTTAATAAATTGTCATATCTTGGGCATAGTCATTTTATATAAACAAAACTCATCCATTAAGTTCTCCAATAGTTATTTGTTCACCAGATGTACAGAAAGGTCATTTTCGTCCTCGAAAAAATGATGAAGAACTTCTTGGTCCTGAAGTATCATATCTTAGTGCAATCGGTGCTCTTATATATCTTGTAAATTGTACAAGATTTGATATAGCATTCTTTGTTAATTTATTGATAAGATATAGTTTTGCACAAACACAAAGATATTGGAAAGGAGTTAAGCATATATTGGATTATCGACGAGAGACAATTGATATGGGTTTATTCTATTCAAAGGAGTCACAATTTGAATTAATTAGTTATACAGACGTTGGCTACCTTTCTGATCCACATAATGTAATACCTGTAATTTTCTTTGACTACATTACCCCTAACGGGATTGAATAAGAAATGACCATAGGGCTATAAGTCAAAAGCAAGGCCTTTCCGAGCCCATATGTAGAAACTCGATTCCTCGAAAAAAGTTCGAAGCTCGTCACTTGACAATTCGCACCAAGACGGCATCCTAACTTTAATAGGAGCTTTCTCCCTCGTTTTTCGACAGATTTCAGTGAATTAAATGTCTAAAATTATTAACTTTTCGAGCCCGACACCTTTTTAGTTCTAAAACTCCATTCCGTAGAGTGTCGGTTTCCCGAAAAGCCCCTGCAAGCCGCTGCACCTGGAAATTCGCACCCGAATCCCTCGTAACTCGATTCGAGCTTTCTCGCTCACCCAGTGTGGGAATTGTGCGAAATTCAAGCCTAAACTAATTAATTTTTTGAGAATGCTTTTTAATTTTTTGAGAGCTTTCTACTTATGATATTGGATCATGCATTTCGATGAAAAATTAGAGCCTTGAACTTAATCGCTTCACACTAGGAAACTCCTTTCCATTTTACGAAACCAACCCCCCCACCAACTTACATGCCAGTTCTTTATGGCATGTGCAACACATGTAACACATATGCATGCGTAAAAAACATACCTATACAGCTGTCCCTCTATAAATAAAATGCGGCTAAGATTAAGACCCTAAAACGAGCACACACACACACACACACACGTATCACTAAACCTGAGTCATCTAAATCCATATTGCCTTGCAGAACCGACCTTAGCAACCTATAAGGACTAAGAATAGAAAGGAGAGAGAGAGAGAGACGTTGAGAGAATAGAAGAGAAAGAGAGAGATAGGGAGATAATAGAATTGTAAAGAGAGAAAGAGTTTGTTCACCCCTGTACACACATCCATAACCCCTATAAATCACACACATCCCTTCCCTCATTTGGGTTGTACGAGGGAAGGTTGAGAAGAAGAGTTGTAGAGAGAGAAACCAAGAGAGAGAAGAAAGGGAAGGCGGGGAAGAAACGGGTTAGGGCTGCACCGTTCGAAAGCCAGGTGAGGAGGCTACCTTCACCACCTTACAAACCTCCCAAACCCAGCACAAAACGTCCTATAACCCCACGATAGGACCTGAGATCAGAGAGAGAGGAAATGAGCATTATAAAACACTATCCATCTCACTCCGACAAACCCAGGAGCCAAGGGCTATCACAGGGGCTTGGGACTTCTCGAGGACCCCTTCTGGGTGTCCTAGGGAGGTTCACAAACTCTGTGCGTGCACCAAGACCTCCTGGAATGCCGAACTCGCCGAAAAAGCTTCAGAAAATCGTAACTTCGGCCACCGGCGAGCTTTGCCGACCGGATCACTTGGGGACGAATCGTCTCTGGGCAAGGAACAAAAGTTGTGAAGGGACCATGGCCAAATTATTACAGGAAACTGGCCATCTCCGACCATCTCCGGCCAAGCTCTGACCATGAGTGTGTGACCTAGGTCCTTACCAATCTCTGGGTTGCATATGCATTGCCAAAAGGTGCTGGGAATCGCCGGAAAATGAGTTGGAAGCTCTGCTAGTCGGGCGAGAGGAAGAAGAAGGCCAAGCCTTCCACCTCCACGCGCGACTGGTGCTGCGTGCAGGTGCGTGGCAAGTCCGATGACGCTGAAATTTTTATGGAAGCCTTTATACTACTTCAAAAGGTTACTCTAAAAATTTCAGGGCAATTAGAGACTTCTGTGAATTTCCATGAATTATTTACGATTGAAATGATGGAAATTCACAGAAAATAATTCATAAGTAGAAAAATTCTGGAAAATTATCGAGACACGCCTAAATATTCAGGGAACCCAAAAATGGGAGAGTGGCCTTAATAGCGCCCTCAAATGGAAGCTTCCAGAATGTCTCTACCTTAAATCACATGCAGTTTTGTTCCTAGCTTGGTGACGTATATCACCCCAAAATGGGCGCCTGAATCTTCCACCTCGTTTAAACTTGAGTTTTCACTGATTTAGCTCACCCTCCCCACCTAACCATGTTTTAACAGAGTCTTTTTGTAATAAAAGCTAACAAAGAGACTGAGGCGGAATGTTCTTTTCTTTTCTTTTACAGAAATACTGAACCATCTTGATTCCGGACAGATCCTAAGGGTAGGAATCTATGCATTTCCTTAAGATTCATGCTCACATCTTTTCCCTATCGAATGATCTGTATATTGTTATGCTTTATGCTTTCCTGCCAAATTATCTTTTTGTTTTAAATGTCTTTCTATCCTTAACTTCAAAATATACAAGTATTGCTTGCATGATTGCTTCACTGAGGAGGTATAAGGGTGGTACAATCAGAAAGGAAAAGACCCTGAGTTTTATATCATGGGTTTACCTGACTGGCTTGATATTTGGGGCTATCTTGGGTCGGTATCACTGGCTTGATATCTGGCTAGATGATCATGGATGGGCCCTATTGGACTTGATGATGGAGGATGAATTATGGGTGGGCCCCATTGGCTTGAATTGGCTCGGGTAGGACATACCCGCACGGATCTTAATATTGATGAAAAGAAAAAGAAATTACAAGGGTCATATGCATGCCATGACATTCTTCTCATACATTATCTTTTATTTGCACCTTATAGAAATCTTAGATCTCCTACTGGGCTTTGCCACTTATTCCTATCTTATGGGACATTTTTAGGAATAGAGACACCAAACTGTTTTCCAAGAGAGTGAACATACGAGATCAAGTCCCCTTGCTATCTTATTACTTTTAAACTCTTGAGTTAGTTTATGTTGGACTGTAATGTTATGAGACTTGCACTGGTTTTACGGTCTTGATGTAATATTTCTGAACCATATATGTTATGTTTATGTTTATGTTAGTGTGTTAAAATTCTAAACCCCATCACTTAACGGTAAACCAACCTTAAACCCTTCATTGTCGCAACCTAGTGAGGGCGAAGTTGGGTCGTGACACATAAAGTTCGGTCTCAAACTGGGTATGTGTTTATTTATGGTAACACTGGTATATCATAGCGATCTCTAAAGTAGACATTAACTGTAACTTTTTCAAATCATTCTGAGATAATTGCAATTCATGAATCAAGCCGAGAGTGCACTTGGCTAAGATCCATGATTTAACATATTTAAGTAAGTTACGAATTATCTACAATCAAAGATATCTCGACGATATTATATAAAGATAATGCTGTGTGTATTGCATAGATTAAGGGAGATTACATCAAATGTGACAAAATGAAACATATTTTTCCAAAATTCTTTTATGTACATGAACTCCAAAAAAACGATAATATTGATGTCCAGCAAATACGTTCAAGTGACAATTTGGTAGACTTATTTACTAAAACATTCCTAACTACAACATTTGAAAAATTGGTACACAATATTAGCATGCGTCGTCTCAAAGATCTTTTATTCTTAACAAGTGAAGCTATCAACTTCATGCCAGATGTATGAATAAGAGGAAGTCGCATACTGTACTATTTTTCCTTCGCCAACAGTTTTTTTCCATAGGGTTTTTCTTGACAAGATTTTAATGAGACAGTTTTAACGCACTTATACTTTACTATGCTGCATAAGAATATTGTACTTTTTTTCATTCGCTAAGGTTTTTCTCACTGGGTTTTTCCTGATAAGGTTTTAATGAAACATATTTTTTTGTGAAAAAGTCATTTAGGGGGAATGTTATGGAAACAGTGAAATCACTGTTCATGAAAAACTTTTGCAACCATAACGTGAGCAATAACATTTTTCTTTCATTACTGTAAGTTTTCTTCGTATATAAATAGAGCTGAAAAAAGACAAAAGGAAAGAGAGATAAAGAAGAAAAGAGACAATGGATAAGAGAGAAGAAAACTGCGCGTGTAAGTAAAATATTTAAGTTCAAGTTGTATTATATGTGTTGTTTTATAATAGAAATAAAGTATTGAGTCATCAAGAAGATCTATCCCTAATTGTTTCAGAAAAACTAATATAATAAATATTTGAGAGTTTTTGAAGAACTATTCTCTATACTTTGTCTTGAGTTATTTTATCTGTTTTATATTCTTTTAGTTTTACAACAATCTTCAATAATTATCCAACATTGTGCCAAAGGAAGCTCAGCTATTTGTAAATAGAGTTACACTTTATACCAAATTCTATTTTAATACTTTCATTTTCAATTGTAATAATTAAATTCTTACATTTTTAATTTGTTGTATTATTAATCTTATGCTAAGTTTCATTTATGAAATAGTTGAAAATTAACATATGACAAGTATGTTACCTTTTTTAAAAGATAAAGATGTAAAATCATACTTTTTCTCAATAATTTGTCATAAATTTCTGTTAAATTATTTCAAAATCACAATTGTAATTAAATTTCATGTAAAAATTGTTAAATTCAACTCACGTGTAGTATATGCGAGCTTTTGGGATGAAAAATAATTAAATTTTATATATTTGTCCCTTAAAATGGCTATGTACGTAGCACATACGATTTTTCTATAAAATTTTTAAACAAAAGGATAACATTACAACAAATTAAAAGTGTAAAGGTTTAATTGTTATAATAAAAAATAAAAATTCTTAAGTGAGATTTAAAGTAAAGTACAAAGATACAAAATGTAATTAACGATTATAAATATGCTGGATAAGTCTTCCAGTTCTCACAAATAAAAGTTCCAATCCGACCCACAGAAAAATGAAGTTTTTTATTAAAAAATAAGAGCTAGCAAACCACTGACTGCTTCAAAAAAGGGGGCCAATTTGCTACTTATGTAATTAAATCACCATCCGTAATTAAATAATGAAAACTAAATTAAGCATCCAACATATGTTAAAAATAATGACCATCTATTGTACTTTGGTTTATAAAACACATCAGCCAAAAAGATCAAGCAAACAAGCCATACAAACATATCCAAGAACGAAAATCTCACCAAGTGAAGAAAGGCACATCTCATCTCACAGTGAACAAAGCCATCACAACTACACACAGAGTAGAAAAACTCCACAGCAAAAGAAAAAACAAGATTTTATACCAAACAGAGAGCACTCAGTTTCTTGTATTTGTAGGAAACATAATAGAGAGTAGCTTACTATGCTTGCCATAGAGACCTCAACCAGGTCAATCGCCGAGGTCCTTTAATTGTCACGAAGGCAATTGCATTCTTCTCGTCTCTAAGGACATTAACAGCCTTTGTGAACTCTATGTCATCCAACTCCTCTACTCTCTGTAACTCCTCTAAGCAATTCTGGTACAAAGTTTTTTCATCCAGTGCTGCATTCTTTTGCAAAGATTCAAACCTGGCTGCAGCTAGGATTTCATAAAGTGCATTTTCTATCTTGTCTCCTCCCACTTTAATACATGCTCTTCTCTTACGAGATGAACTTGTTGGAACAATAGCTTTGCGTTTCTTGGGTTCCATGTCGTTACCATGGAATGTTGAATCAGAATCAAGGGCACCATCAACTACCTGAGCAGGTCGGTTAGTCGGTTCTGAAGATCGCACTGTTTCTGTGTTGCTATTTCCCTCTTCAAGTGCCACCAATGCTCCACCTTGAAAATGGTGTTTACCGGCACTCCTTTCTCCTGCACCAGATATGTTACTAATAGCAAAAGAACTTTAAAGATACTACTAAAAAATGAAAAGAAAATACCTTCAAAGATGACGGACATTTGTTTATACAGAGGAAAGCTCTTACGGCGAAAGGGCCTTGCATCGCTTCGTACCTGCAACTATCTGATTTAAGCTTCTTCAGATACATGTAAACTAGTAGTTCACTATGCATGTTACTTACAGCAATATAGCTGTCCCAAACTCTATCATCAGCTACAATCATTTGCCGAGTCTCATCCCAACAAAACCCTGTGTGACTGAGGAGAGTTTTGGCCACACCATAATCTTTCTTCATGACATTGTAACGGTTCTTTATCTGGTTCTCTTCTAAATTCATACCAAACTTCTTATTAAATTCATGCGTAATGCATCTGTATACTTCATTTTTAAATTCATTGTATGCAGTCTTTCCACAATTGTGTTGCTCAATAAAAAGTTCAACCAAATAAGCATCACGAGATGGTGTCCACTCTGCCTTCGGTCGACCCAGAGTTCCATCTTGTGCAGCAGACATTTTCCCTTCTGCACAGTGCCAAGATAGTGATAGTGATAGTGAAAATGACGATTGCCAGTTTCAGAAAAAGAAGGGGGGAAAGCAAAATGGTAAAACGAGTGAGCCTTGAACCATCATAACTATCATTTATAATGGAACAAACAGAAGATCCATTTAGAAAAAAAAAAAAAATTGTATTGTATGAGAAAGCTTATCTCTTGGAGCAACATCAACCAAACAAAACAAAAAAAAAAAAGCAATAAGATAGTACATTTCCTCAACAGACAAGTTTAAAATGTTCCAGTCAGGCATAAAAATTATACATGGATGATCGTTGCAGTGGTTGAATAAACTGTAAATGAAAGGCGACATAAGGTGTGATATATATAGTATTTTACATATTTGACATCTTCTTCTTCTTGATCAAAGGTAATTAAAACATCACCATCAATCTAGACTGTTATCAATAACAAAATCCAAACCCACAAGTGTAGAATGATCACAAATTAAAATTGCATACTGGATGCCCTTCAACATGGAAGAAAGTAACACACTCATTTGCACAGGTTCAAGCAAAAAACAAATTTGAAACCTTCTTGATATTCCTACTCACTGTAGTACCAAGAGATTTCATAACCACAAATTCTCCAATTAAGTGCCATATGGGCAGATGATTAGCGTGAAGCTGCAGAATTAGACTCCAAGAGTCCAAAGAGAAAGCTGCATTATAACTTGTTTACAAACCCATAATACATTTCACAATCACTCTCCTAATTCCATCAGAATTCCAGTTTTTCTTCATCAATTTTTATCATTATCACCACGCGAACTGAAATGGCCAGAAATTGTTACATGCCCATTCAAATTTGCACTCTACTGTACAAAATAAGCATGGGTCGCCGGCATATGAAGTGCTTAAAATCAATGTCAGCAACGCATTCATATGCGTATACAATTTAGAATGAATCTAAGTGCGAATCCCCAGAAATTCTTCTCTCCGCTAATGTGAAAATCGTAGAATTGCGGAGAAAAATACAGTACCTGTGACTGAGCAATCAGTTTGAATCAGTTACCGTTGCTTCCGCTGGATATATTGAACGGTGGTGGTGCTTGCCGGAGACCTATGCCGGTGTGATGGGAGGTCTCCGCTCCGGTGACCTCAGACAAGTAAACCGATGGAGGGGCAACAAGAGCAAGACATTTGGATTTTAGGACGAAGAGAAAGAGAGAGATGTCATAGCGTAGCGCGGGAGTATCGTGATATTATACATCGTATCGCGATATCAAACCGGTGCCCGATTAGCCCAAGTTTATTGGGTTTGGCCCGACGTTGGGGGCAAATAGGATAGCTATATGGGTTGAACTGACGTAAACCCAAGCCCTGATCCCAGTACAGGCTGAACCTGTCTTATTAATGGGCCCAGCCTCTGCAATTGACTTCTGTTTCTTTGCTTAGCCCTTTAGGCCGACCTTATTTATCGCTAAATCACATTTAAAGCTGTAAATCAAACTAAACTACTCAAGCTTGATTCGTGTACGGTTCGTTAAAAGCTCGTTCGAGATTGGCTTATTATATAAACAAGTCAAACTGGAATCTATTTTGAAACTCGTTAATTTTCTAAGCTTGGCTTGAACTTGGCTCAATAAACAAAAATACATTAATAAATTCAAGCTACTCGAACTCAGCTCAATTAAACCTCATTTGAAATAGACTCAAAAGTTAAACAAGCCAAGGTTGAAAATAATTTTAAGAACAATACACTACTCAGGTCGGCTCGGCTTGGCTCGTTTACATTCCTAATAATATTATGTAAAGCATGACCTTGCATCAAAGTCGAATATTCAATGTATCGGGTAGTTTCCCCTTTTTATGTATAAAATTCATGTAGTTTTAACAAATTTTTTGATGTGTTTACTTGAATTTAGGGCCCGTTTGGTTGGGCTTTTTTTGAGCTTTTTTGGTTTGACTTTTTTTTTTCTTATAAGCAAAAAAGTTAATATTTTGAAGCTTTTTTGCTTTTTTCTTTTAGCTTTTCTACTTATCTAATCTTGTTAAAAGCAACCAAAAAAAAAAAAAAAAAAACTGAAAAAATCTAGTTTTTTTGCTTATAAGCCAAAAAAGCAAAATAAAAAAAGCTCAAAAAAACCTGTACCAAACGAGCCCTTAAGCTCAATCTTTGGGGTGTTTATTGATGTTAAATAGAATTTGAGTCATTTAATTAGGTTCCATAGCACTTAAAGGCACAAGCCATCCTCATAAGTGGAGCAATTGAACCAAAATGGAACCTTTTTTTACCCCAAAAAATGGAGCCATTTAGACTGCTACTATGAAAATCAAACTACCACATCTCTGGAGCTACTCTTCAAGCAAAATGGAATTCTATCTTCTTTCTTTTTTCTAAATGTTTAATTTCGCATGATGCGGGGGACACATTCGTTAAAAGTTCAGATTCTTTTAGTCCTAAATCTGGCTCCCGGAATTCAGAATGATGGTGTTTGTTGATAAATGACAGAAATCCAATTATACTGCATGGGTAAAAATGGGCAAAGAGTACATTGCTAATGGAGTTGAACATAATTGAATGTATGGGTAGAGAAAGGCTTTTAGGACCCACAGTTTGTAATTGCATCCTAAGTCAATGCAGATCCTTAATTGAGCTTTCTCTCTATTCAACACAAAAAGCCTAAACAATGTGTTCAGAAAAAAGGAGGGTGAAGAATGGGCAAAAGATTGACCCGGAAAAGAAAGCTTTAATGATTGCCAAAGCATAAGTACTAAATCTAGAGGACCCCTCTCTCCAAATCTTTCTCTAAACATTGCATGTCAAAGCATCCAATGGAAGTATAAAACTAGGGTGAGAGAGAGAGAGAGAGAGAGAGAGAGAGGTTTTATGTTGCATTGATCATATCATTGAGAGTGGATTTTGAGCAAAGTGATTAATGCCAAACATAGTTATTGTATGCTCACTCTCATTCCAACATCATTTTGAGCTGCAACAATTCTGCACCATCTCTTTCAAGCCTCGCGTGCTTATTTTCTTGACACGCCAGATTTGTTAGTCGGTTGTTGGTTTCGTTCATTATGATCGATCCAAAAACATGTAGAGCAACCAATACTAATCACAATTATAGGGTTTAAAGGTTCAAATTCCAGGGCAGTGAGCATGCCTGTCTAGTTTCATGCCTAGACTTAATTTGCAAGACATTCCCAAGTTGCCTAAATGAGCTGCTGTCTAGAAACTTCAGTTGACACCAGCTTGTCAGACAGTGAAGAACATCGTTATTTGATCTAACGGTATAGTTTTCGAATTCATATGATCATATTTGCAATCACTGATTTGAAGGTACAAACTGAAAGAGCTAGGGTATGGAGTTACAGCTGAGACAATATAACACTGTGCCATGCGCTACATGCAGTCAAGGAGACAAAGTCCCAGAGAATGTTTTCTGGTCCCAGTGGCTTGAAAGCATGACTTAACAAAAAGGAGTGGAGGTGGTGCCCAACAATTAAACCCATGAATATGTTGCAATCCTGCACAAAAACAAAGCTTTTCAAGGCTTGGAAGAGAAAGATGATCAATATCATCATCAGGAGATGAAAGATGATCAAATATGCTTTTCTCATGACTTGTATTCAAATTCAAAAAGACAAAATGAAGCAAGGGTAATCATGGTTTATCCAGGTCTTCTTGAGAAAACAATAACCCTAAAAGAAGTTATAAATTCCTTTGGATATATATCAGAATTTATCTTGTAGATGTTATGCCTCACTTCTTTATGCTTTTTCTCTCCCTTCACTCTCTAAAACTTTCATCCAAACAATATATATTTATATATATATATATATATATGTATGTATAATTGGTGTGAAATTACTTTAATTATTGGAAAGTTTTCTCACTGCATTCAAGAAAATATTAAGCAACTCGTCTGCAAATTCTACATGTAATGCATACTTTGTATTATGTGTGGTCTTTGCATCTTGCTAATTGAAGGATCTCTTGCCTTTTCTTGGGTATCATGTGGTACCATTTTACCTACCCAAAAAAAAAAAAGAAAAATTTGTGTTGTATTTTTTAAGATTATCAACAATTAGTTGAAAGAAACATCATATGCAATATGCATGGAGTTTTTTTTTTTTTTAAAAGGTGATGACAGCAAAAGTATGAATAGCTTTAAAATTAAAAAACACACACACACATGGATTCCCGAGTATGTAAAGATTCAGAGACTCTTTAATCTTTTTCCTTTTCTTTTGTTTTAAAGAAAAGGAAGTAGTTGCCCTTGGCTGTACGTACTTAACTACTTATAGGTGAAGAGAATCTAAATGATGAAGTATCATTTAAATGAAGGACCTTAGAATAACAGAGGGTGTGAGGAAAAATATTTCCTAATGACTAATGCTAAACAAGAGTATATAATTTTTATATAGAATGATATGGTTATTTGTGATTTGTTCATTTTAAATTAAAATATTCATCATTTTAATTCATAATTTAAAAAATATGAGTTATATTATTCTGATGAATTTTTCTGTACAAATGTAAGAATAGAATTTTCCTTTCATATATAACTCATAGGATTGATGATTTACAAAGAAGGAGATGATGTTTCCAAAGGCACATGATCTTAATTAACAACTCTCGAAGGGTGTTCTCAAATGTCCATTTGTCCCCTGCATACATTTCCATATGAATATTGGAGACATCTGGGTTTTGGGCTTTGGAGGAGGGATTCTCGAGTCCGAAAAGGCCTTTTTTTTTTGCCATTGGCCATGTGATAAAAGCAGCTTTCTTCTTCTTGTAAAGCGACCACGCCCGTTTGGCTGCAATCATGCGGTCTACTTTGTTATAATTCCCTCAACCCCCCCCCCCCCCCCCCCCCCCCCCCCCCACTCCTAATTTCTCCTTGCCTTATAATGTGTGTGTATATATATACATATACATAAATCATCCCTATTTTATCCTTTGTCCTCCTCCCTAAGTTCCTTGTTCTTCCCAAAATTCATTTGGGGGAAAAAAATTACTCCTTTTTTCCGTAATTGCCCCTCTCCATTAATTGTTTTTGCCTTACTCTTCATGAAATGGGAATGAATTACAATGTTGGTAAGAGGTGGTTAACTCTTGCTCAATTCGTGAGCTTTCTTATGTTAATAACGGTGACATTGGCCTTACTCAAATTACTTTGTTGAGGTAACTGGCACCTTCAATTTACAAAAAATTATTTCATGTGACCATCTTATGAGCGACAACCACTATAATTTTGGTATTTATATAAGTTTGATATAAATTTATAAATATTTAAATCACGACGACAATTAGATATATGTGACAACCACATGCGATTATTTTTCTCAAATTGGGTGACAGTTACGTTGTACTTTGGTACAAAAGCTAAAATCAAAACTAATAGCACTTAGTTTAGTAGTATTATTAAATTAATTTGGTCTAGCTATAGGACATCTCTTAATAAGGACCATCAATTAGACAACTAAAGCAAAGCTGGCAGAAGTTACAAAAATCAGAAGCCTCCAACCCAATAGGAGAGGGTGGTCCCTGGGGCTCAAAGGCTTAGCTACAACCCTTAAAAGCTCCTTCCATTGTTCCCCAAAACAATAAAAGTTTTGAGGCTCACAAAAGCGCACATCACTAGTCAAAGTGTAAAGTTCTAATGTAATTGGAAAGAAGAAACAAGGGTAGATTAGGGAAATGAAGAAGTATTGTAATTGGACCTTGGAAGTGGGGAAGCCCACTCGTGCGGACAGGCCACTCACGCTCCTATAATTATTCCAATTAAAAAAATTAATACTAATTATGGTTCTATTAAATAATTAGCTAAAATACAAAAGAGTTAATTAAAAAAGAACCAAAAAAATTTTTTTTTACTGCACGAAGGCTAATGGTTTTCGTCAAAGCTTCAAAAGCGGATATTAACTCACTTCCCAAAACCACTCTCTGTAATATGCCTTTCAAACACAGCCTTTCCAACCTTCAAGACCCTCCTCTTGCATGTCTTGTGTGGATGTCTATATATATCGATATCGATAGCTATAGAGCTCAATTCATTTTCATTCTCAGGTGCATGTTCGAGTTGGAGATACACCCACTACTACAAGATAAGATATAGTAGGAAGAAAGAAGCTGAGAGAGAGAGAGAGAGAGAGAGAGAGAGAGATGGCAACTGATAAGGTGGTGGAGACAGTGCTTGTAGGGAATTATGTGGAGATGGAGGCCGAAGGGAAGCCTAAGGATGTCAAAACGAGGATCTCTAATCTCTTCTGGCACGGTGGCTCGGTTTATGATGCTTGGTTTAGCTGTTCTTCAAACCAGGTATACTCTCTCTCTCTCTCTCTCTCTCTCTCTCTCTCTCTCTCTCTCTCTCTCTCTCTCTCTCTCTCTCTCTCTCTCTCATAATGAACAACTACAACCATGTGTTCTTGGTCTGTTAGCTGTATAACAGGTTAAAATAGACAAGTACCAAATTTCTGAATTGCTTGTTTCAGGTGGCTCAGGTTCTGCTGACCTTGCCATACTCATTTTCTCAGCTTGGGATGCTTTCTGGAACACTCTTCCAGCTCTTCTATGGCTTGTTGGGTAGTTGGACGGCTTACCTCATTAGTACTCTCTATGTAGAGTACAGAACCAGAAAAGAAAGAGAGAAAGTTGATTTCAGGAACCATGTCATTCAGGTTCTTCAATCTTCACAAACCAAACAAAAAGAAAGAAAAAAAAAAAAGCATTGTTTCACATGGAAAGAACATATAAATCCAATACTCATATGGGTTTGCTTTTGTTTTTGTGCTATACTTTTATGATTTCAGTGGTTTGAAGTTCTTGATGGGCTCCTTGGAAAACACTGGAGGAACGTGGGTCTGGCATTCAACTGCACTTTTCTTCTGTTTGGATCTGTGATTCAACTCATAGCTTGTGCAAGGTACCTACCTACCCACCAACCTTTGGCCCTTTCTCCATCTTCACTCTCATTTTTCTAATGACTCATATTCCAAGTAGTAATAAAAAAACAGAACCCTACCACTGAGGCAACTTTTTGATCATGCAGCAACATATATTACATAAATGACAATCTGGACAAGAGAACTTGGACTTACATCTTCGGAGCTTGCTGTGCCACCACTGTCTTCATTCCTTCATTCCACAACTACAGAATCTGGTCCTTCCTAGGCTTGTTAATGACCACTTATACGGCTTGGTACCTCACCATTGCATCACTCCTCCATGGACAGGTAGGTCATTCGACCCGTGGCCTGATCCAAATTTCATCAGAATTACGCGATAGTGACGTTTTTGTTATTAAGAACTCTTGTGATTGGTATTTTTGTTTTAATTTCCATAAATTTTGTAATGATTGTATAACATTAACCTACTATAATATAAGCTTGTGAGTTAAGTTATATATATATATATTTAATTTGTTGTTATTTATTGAATACTTGGATAGGTGGAGGGGGTGAAGCATTCAGGTCCAAGCAAGCTGGTGCTGTACTTCACGGGGGCCACAAACATTCTCTACACATTCGGGGGACATGCTGTTACTGTGTAAGACATTATATACGTGCATTGTACGTTTATTCACCCCAATGGGCCCACGTTTTTCGATGTAGCATGGGTAAAACAGTAAAAAGCTAAATAAATGTCCTTTTTAAAGGTCGTTTTGAAAATGACTTGACCTTGGCTTGGGTGAAGATTACCTGGTTCGCCTGACCATATGAGATCAAGGACCAATCTTTCTACAAAAACTTATTATTCCCTGACCCTTATTCGTAGATAGCCTTCATAAATCATGGCTCTAAGCCCTTTGTTCCAAAATTGCCCCTTCTCAGGCGTGGGAGGCAAAAAGTCATCATTTCTAGGGAACCCTTTAATTCTTTTCAAAGGTAGGAAAGCCAGAGCTCTTTCTTTAATCACTTTTACTTTCTAGGGTCCACCTTGATCATTGAATGGTGTATGCTCGTTTTAAGGGCTTTGCTTTCATATTATGGGCCCTGTGATAGGAAGCAAAGAGCTCAAATCTAGGTAGTCTAGCCCAAGACTATTAACTAAATATTCATTGGTTAAAAGAATTAGGCCCATAGAGCACGGAGCATTTTTATACATAAACTAATTTTTTTAACTCACTTTCTTATAGACAGACACATTAATAAGCATGTAAGATCTATTTATATCTGATTGTTGAAGAACCTATTTAATTTTTTTTGTGGGCAGAGAGATCATGCACGCTATGTGGAAGCCACAAAAGTTCAAGGCCATATACTTGCTGGCTACCCTGTATGTGCTGACACTGACGCTTCCGTCCGCGGCAGCAATGTATTGGGCTTTCGGGGATATGCTTCTCAATCACTCCAATGCCTTTGCTCTCCTCCCACATTCACCCTTCAGAAACATGGCAGTCATATTGATGCTCATCCATCAGGCAAGCCCACCATCCATACATGAAACAATACACATGCATACATACCTACATATATATAGATATACATCAGTCATATTTTTCTTATTTTCATGCTTTGTGCAGTTTATTACATTTGGGTTTGCATGCACGCCCTTATACTTTGTGTGGGAGAAGGCAATAGGCATGCACGAGTGCAAGAGCTTGTGTAAGCGTGCGGCGGCGAGATTGCCTGTGGTGGTCCCTATATGGTTCCTTGCCATCGTCTTCCCATTCTTTGGGCCCATCAACTCCACCGTTGGATCACTGCTCGTTAGCTTCACAGTCTACATCATCCCTGCTCTCGCACACATGATCACCTTCAAATCAGCCGCGGCCCGTGAGGTAACGTACTCTAATATGCTGCCCCTCACACACACCATATCATAATCTTCATAAATCAGGAGCCAATAGTTTTTTTGTCAGACCCAGCTTAGAAATTTTGACTGGAACACACATATATATAAAGAGGACTTGGACTACACTTGGGACAGTCTGGTCACGATCTAGCAGTAGCAGAGACCCTTTCTCCTACATTGATGTTTTGGGCCTTACGTGGTTCATAGATAGATATATACACACGTCGGTGTACGTATATATGATACAGCTCAAAAGCACGAGATTCTTGCTGATGCAGCAATTGGGGCAGAACATCAATCCGTACGATGATTGATTCCCTGTATCGGGGGAGTACATCAGAATCTGCAGATCAAAATGTGTCCTGATCAATACTTGGAATTGATACTACCTTCAATGCCGTACAGACACAGTGTGGGGCCCAATTGACCCCAAAACCCATCTATTTGGATGATTTGTATGATGCTAACAACCGTGTGATTGAAATTTGTGATGCAGAACGCTGTGGAGCAACCACCAAAGTTCTTGGGAAGGTGGGGCGGCGCGTATACGATCAATGTGTTTGTGGTCGTGTGGGTGTTTGTGGTTGGGTTTGGATTTGGTGGGTGGGCGAGCGTGACAAACTTCATACACCAAATTGACACGTTTGGACTCTTCACCAAGTGTTACCAGTGCCCTCCGCAACTCCCACCACCGCACATCAACTCCACCGCCCCAATTCCTTCACCGGCCAACTTCCACCACCGCCTTCACAACCCATGAAGCGTCGAACCCACCTTTGGTTACTCATGGGCTCCGGGAGACTCAACGGCACCACCACCTCGAAAGCCAGCCTTAAATACATATCTCTCATTGCATTACTTCGGATGAAAGGCAGAGAGGAAAAAATGTAGTGTCATACAGAACTCATCAACATGCGTTAGCGAATATCAATCCCCATTACATACATCCCTGCTGTCCTCTTTGTCTCATCATTTTCAACATTGTTTCAGTTAGAACTCTGTTCGTTTCGAAAATGTAGTTTGCAATATCTGAAAATTTGTACTCTACTATGATGCTTAATGCTTAAATCTTCCACACTATTCTCTCTCTCTCTCTCTCTCTCTACTATGATGGGTTATTAATCTAATGGCGACTTTGGATTAATTAAGTATGTGATATGTTGTCGTGACCGCTCTATATACCTGAAGTATATCACTTGGTTATACGTTCACCGGTATTGATTTTGTGGTACGAAATATATGAACATTTGTTGTACATTGAATCGTTATGGTAGGCCCCTCCTACCCTTTAAGCCAACAATGAACCTTCATTGTGTTTCAGCTAGGCATCTAGAGTCATTTATGTATGTATATATATAGATGTATATACATCCTTCAAGATGACTTCTAAACTACGTTTTTCCCATGGGCTTTTAGCATAAAATCAGTGGAGCTAGCAATGAATATAAGATAACTAAACTCAACATAAGACAGTCAAAGCATCTGCATTGTAGTAATACCACGTGTTGGCGCTTAAAAAATACCACGTGCTGGCTTCGAGTCTGCAAAGGAGATTGGAGACCTTCATTTCTTTCCCCTGCTTGTCAATTATTTACGTATATATACATACACATATATGCAGTTGTATATATTTTAAAGGTCCTGATGCTCCCTTGTCCTGTTTCTGTGAGACCAGTTTCCTTTTCAAAATTTTTACCCCCAATGCTCCCATTTTGTCCCACAAATCTATGACACGGGCAATTGGGCCTTGAAAATGAGAAGTCAAAACAAAGCTGTAAGCATCTTTCCGCTTTCTGTGTTCCCGGGACGATTCTATGATAACAATTGGTGAATCGAAAAATGATAAAATGGCCAACAACAAAAAGAAGAGCTAGTTATTTAAGCAGGAATAGAAGTGTGCATGGATGTAGTGTAGTTCTAAGTCACACAATTCTTCTAACTAGGTAGATGAATTGTGCTATAATTTTCGAATTGACAAATTAAGAACTCATACTTGTCAAATTCACGAACTCAAATAATTAAATTCTTAAACTTAAGTTTTGATTAATAATTAATTGCTGCGTGTATTATTACGGTAGGGTTAAAATGTGACCAAAAATTCCAAATCAAAGCAACAATTGATGCCTCAAGGGATGTAATAAAATGTAGAAATATTATAATATATTTAATAGTACAAATTTTAACGCTCGCTCTCGTAGCAGCCCCACCCGCTGTGTGTGACTTACTGTAGACCATTCACCAAACCAAAGGCTTTTTAGATTAGTAGACACTAGTAGACCATGTCCCTTTGTATCATCGCATGGGATCCCTCAAATGGAAAAGGCTGGTGTCTTTTCAGTTAAAGGCCCATTTATTTCTTTCCGAAGCAGCCAATAAAAAAAAAAAATGGCCCGCTTACACTCCCTGCGTGGTTCCTCCTTTTTATTGGGTTATTATAAAAATATTTCTTAAATCGTGAATTATTTCTTTGAACTATGAATTTGTATCAATCAACATTATCTGTTAGTAATATATTAAGATTTAGAAGAGTAGATAAAAAATTATAATGTGACTTGTACATGTTAAAAAAGAATGATTTATACATAAATTAGCATCTTTTTTTTATAATAATTATCTAATGATTTAAATATCTCTTATAATAAAAGAAGAATAATTTAGGTGTAAAATGATGCTTTTATGAATAACTGCAAGTTATATGATTAATTTTTATTTACTTTCTTAACAGATTGCTATTAATAGAGTCAAGACATTAAGAATTATCCAGAAAGACATTTCGAGAAATTGATTTGATTCTATCTCTGTTCATTTCGTTTGGCCCTACTTCTTAGAACCCATTGAGGGGGGCCTTGGCCCAGTGTCACGGGTTGCCACTCGTGGCACGTCGGGGGCCGCGAGGGACCTTGGCGTGGGGCATGTCTGAACATGATTGGCCGGTGGCATGGCAATCTCGTAATTTGTATTTTTCATATTTATTGGATTTATGGATTATGACTCCTCGAGGGGGTATGATGTTTCTTCCTATCAGTTTGGAGATGGCTCAGAATGCTATTATAAGGGGGGGCATGGTGTTGACTCTACCACCCCCTGGTGCTACCGAAAGGGACAACATTCAGGTGAGTCCCCCAAGGGAGTGAGCGAGACTTGGGGGCCGACTGTGGCACGTGGCTACAGTTCTCATGCTAGTCAAGGGGCTACATGGGCGGCATTGTGCCCGGTGGGGCAAATGTTAGGCATTAGTGTCGAGGATGGGGTTGTGGCATTTGCACCGCTACGCCATAATTATAAAGTGGTGGGGCTTATATCCATGACGGATTGGACCTCGGTGTGCACACTTGCATGCCGTGTGTCTCGTGTGCACTTGCGCATTGGGTTCACGCTCGTGCACACGGCCGCTTGGTTTGGCTAGCATTGGTGTCGTGGGGCACAATGTTGTGGGCGTATCAGTTGCTATTCGGTGGTGCCTTTCCTTGTGGGCAACCTTGACGCGGGGGGCTAAGAGCTTCAAGGATGGAGGTGTTGTGCCTAACAGGTGATGCTTGGCTGACGCGCGCATGTCTAGTTGCACATGACCATCTGGCTTGTGTTTCGCGAGGGACTGGCGCTAAGCACATTGCTTGCCGTGTGCGCGCGCATTTGAGTATGGCGTTGTTATCGCCTATAGCTTGGGTTGCCTTATGGCTTGAGCATCAGAGGTCTGAGCTTAAAGAGATATGCGGGGCATTACGGATGGATCCTGGACAAACGCATAATCTTATGCCTTGGTGTTTGAGTTTGGCGGGACTATTGCTTGGTGCATAGTCGCCTCACGGGTGTATTCCGCTGCGTATGATCATGGCGGGTCGCATTAGTGTCACCGTGTGGTGCTCGGCCTGCCAACCCGTGACACCTGGGAAGGGGAGAGTGGCCGAGTGGTCAAAAGCGACAGACTGTAAATCTGTTGAAGTTTTTCTACGTAGGTTCGAATCGAGCCTCGAGTAATCAAATATGAATTTACATTGCTCCAATCTATCACATTCCACTTCAGCTGAATATTCATTCTAATAAAGATCCGGTTCCTATTCTTTCTTCTCTTGAATCCGTGGAGCTATCTCCATAATTGGAAACTACGATCAGATCTAATAAAGATCCGGTTCCTATTCTTTCTTCTCTTGAATCCGTGGAGCTATCTCCATAATTGGAAATGGAAGCATTGGTTTTCTTGCTTCTTAGTTCAAGCTTTGAAGCCCTACCTTTATTTATGGGATATTTGAAGAAGCGCAGGTTTGGAACCCTATACAAGGGGCTGGTCTCGATCTCGCTTGGTGGTGCCCCTCTCGATGATTGTTGACTCAACATTGATTTCGTGCTTGAGTTGGAGGGCTCTCTCTCAATCCATCGAGTCAAGTAATTCGCTATACAAGTTAGAAACGTCAATCTATATCTACCCAACCTTGGCTTTTATCGGGATAGAAGCGGTCACAACTCAGGTGTTGTCTAGACCCAACCATTCTCTCTCCCCTCCCTAACACGTAGACTCCTTCCTTCCCTCCTCCTATATACGCGATAGAGAGGGAGAAGTTACCTACCCTAAAGCTTCGACCATGGCTTGGCAATAAGTTAGCCTACTCTCTCGCCTAGCGCTCACCTTCTTCAGTGGCCAAGTTGAGGTTCTCAACGATTCTTCTTTGGCCTACCACCTTTCTTTTTCAAGGTTGAGTTGTTTTAATTAAGAATCAATGTGTCATGTTTTAGAATGTTTTAGAGTTTAAGTAAATTTAATATTACTGAGTTATAGTTCAGGAAATTAGTTCACCTCCAGACTTTAATATTTAAAATATTCTAGACTTCTTATCTCACTACGCCGCGCGTTGGTCACTCAAATCCAACGAATGATATTATTTAATTTAAATTCACAATTTTACTTAATGTTAAAAAAAACTAACAAAATGAGGACGTTAGTTTGAATCGTATAACAAGATTATTTCTTAAATTTGAATGATTAACACATTACGTAACGAGATAAGAAATTTAAAAAATTCTTAATATTAAAGTCTAGAGTAGAATCGAACTCTAATTTAAAAGTAATTTTATAATTACTTTTTTTTTATTTTAAGACAAGTAGTCAATGGTGGGCGAGAGGGCTCTCCCATTGGATGGGTTTGTGAATTCAAAATCGTTAGGTCGATTCAGTACGAAACCGTTGCCCAGACTTCGGGGATGATCATCCATCATTTCTCCAATTCCCGTGATTTTAACCAAATTATTGATGAACGAAGGCCAAATTATTGATTTTAACCAAAATGTAATTTGAAATTCATTAGAGACTAATAAGGGATGCAAGACCTTCATTTCTTAATTGATTTGGATGGTCTTTGCAAGCTCTAGATCAATTTATTAGTCTTCACATTATCTGCCAACTATGCTCACAATTTTTTATATTCTGTTTTAGCAGGTTTTTTTTGAAAAATGACTTTAGTTTTGTTTTGAAAGAGGTTGAGAGAAAGATGATGGTAGTCAATATGAAGTATTAGCATTTTTTTTTGGTGTGTAATTTTAATGCTTGTAACATGTTTGACAAAATACTTGTTTGATTTTTATGTCTTCACACCAAGTAAAAGCATGAACTACAGTGCCTCGTAAATTTCTAATTAAACTTTTTTTAAAAAATTATTAGTAACCAAACACCCAAAAATATTCTTTATGACATTATTTTACATAAAAAATATTTTTGCTAGGACAAGCAATAGTCCTTTATTATTATCATTTTTTTTCATTACAAATTATCTTTGTCCTGTTATCAAGTGTTAAAAAATAGTTCCTATTTTTTTAAAATACATTATAATACAAAGGGGAAAGAGAAAATCGACACGATAGAGTGAAAAAGGCCAAATTTAAACATCATTTCCAAAAAACAATGCTAATGCTAACTCCTAAAAGGGATTACTTTCTATCATTTGTGAATTAAAAATACAGAAAAATTACTGGAAGGTTTCTTCATTCAAGTCTTTCTGTTCATACAACAGATCATCGTCAGAATAACCAACTCGTCAAGATATGCAGCCTACCCAGTAAACATGACTTGCTCAAAACACCTATATTTCAAAAACTGTGTATATCCCAGTTGAGAGACTTGCGAGTTGCTGCTTTGCAAAAGCTCCAAGTCCACACAACTATCAAAGAAACTCCTGTTTGGCAATGTTTGTTATTTTTGTTTATTATTTTTTTTAAAAAAAACAAAAAACAGCATTTGTTTAAATATTTTTTCTAGTTTTTTACAAAATTTGAAAAACAAACTAAAAACACTAAAATAGACAGGTTCTCTCTTATCAAAACATTAGTCTAGTACTGTTAACACAACGATAACCTATAAATACCCATTAACAGATCACAAAAAATACGTAGCATAAACACAAAATAAAAACACAAAACAAAAAATAAAAACAAAAAGCGTTACCAAACGACCCCTTCATCTGATTCTTTGGTGGCAAGTTTTTTTTTATTAACGGATATTCCAAACAAGCTCCCGAGGACGAAACTCCTTTTTCTAGTGAAATAGCATTTTCTATAACCCACCATATAGTAAACACAGAACTGGAAATTTTTTAAAGAACCAAAATAAAAAAACTATTTCAATGAGTTAAACAAGCTTGTGTTGCGTTCGGCTACGTAAAATTCCATACCAACACGATCGATAGCTCGAGACTCTACCAAACAAGTAACACCCTATATTCTCCCTCGCAGGCACTACTAGTCTACCATACAACTGGAGATGGGTAACCAATTAGGCCCTCCCTCCTACTGACCTCATTCTGACAGCTAACACCAACTAGCCATTTAAATTCTGACTCTGCAATAACTCAGCTTTCAATTGGAACAGAAGAATTCACAGTTACTGCTTTAAGGCCTAGAGTCACATTTGGCTGACTAGCAATGGTTAATTGAGTCAGTAATCACTCTCCCAATAGTTATTGCTCTCTGAGTCCTTGTAAATGCTTCCCAGGTGATAGGCTGGGTTTCGAACCCATCAAACGATTACCCGGTGAAGATCTTGTAGCAGCTAAGCATCCAACAAT
The DNA here is from genome assembly GCA_033060915.1 of Euryodendron excelsum. Classification (NCBI taxonomy): domain Eukaryota; kingdom Viridiplantae; phylum Streptophyta; class Magnoliopsida; order Ericales; family Pentaphylacaceae; genus Euryodendron; species Euryodendron excelsum. Next base: position 55,752,443 of record CM065379.1, on the reverse strand, counting down.
GGTAAACACTGCTCCTGCTACTTCCACATATGAGCAGATTTATGGGTTTGTTTCAAGATCAATCTTCACAACATGGCTCAACATAAGCACATTAGCCTTCCTCCCCTCCCTATATCTCTCTTAAATAACACTAACACTAGTTATAAGGCTAGGAATGTATAAAGCCTACTTTTTAAAACCCACATAAATTCTTCAAGAATCCAAAATCCCCATGAGTTCCTATAAGTATACCTTCTATATCTTAATGTACTTGAACTGTGTATCAGGATTTTTATTGGTGCCCCTACCAAACATTGATTTCCTCTTTCTTTTCCATAATTTGTGGGGTAGGACAGATTACATAAGAATTGTAAGACCACGAGACAATTTCAGCAATTTAAACTATAGCAATTGAGAGACTGAACATGCATATCTTATATTGATGGAGCGACAAAATCAATAGGAAGATATCCAACACAGATATGAAGACCAATGGAAGGGAACAGTGCCAGGGATCAGTGAAAAATTCATATTTATGAGCACTGGGCACAGCACCCAAAAGCCAAATATGTTCCTACCACAAGAAATGCTTTAGATTGAATTATTATACGTTCATCATCCATTTAGATCAGATCAGAAAATTAATCTGAGCCATCCGGACTGTGACTCTCCCCCACTACACTTTCTGCAGAAGAAAACTAAACCAAGAAACAGGACTCTTATCAAATCTTCATGTCAATTTCATTGAATGCAGCCCATAAATCAATAACAAGTAAGAAGATGAGCAGAGTACACATGTATATCCACAAATATCTTGACCAAAAATTCCACTTCCATAGATTCAATTTCAAATATCTCACGGGACGAATATAAAGGATTCTGCAAGCCCTCAACAAAATGTTATAAATCTGTAATGGAACTCAAATCCACAGCAAACTAAAAACCCATCATGCCATTAATATAAAGGACTATTTAACAGCATAGAATGAAGAAAGAGATTAAAGCCACAATATCCGAAAAAAGCCCTATCAAAAACCAAACACCTGACGCCATAACAGATACCAAAGAGGTGACCATATAGCAGCTATAAACCTCACAAAACAACTGTATTTTGTATGGTTCACCGATTCACAAAATCAACAGGGATAGTGCAACTAAAAAGAAGATGAGAGCAGTATAACGCGTAGATACACGTTTACCCCCAATTTTTTTTTACCCTTTTCAACGAGAAGCGTTAGGGCATTCGCGGGCAAAATGCCCTTGCTCACCACAGTTATAGCAACCACCTCCTCCGCCACCACCGCTGCCACCACCGCCGCCTCCGTACCTCCCACCTCCACCGCCACCACCCTGATAGCAATCCCTGGCCATATGTCCAGTCTCCCCACACTTAAAGCAAGCATTCCCACCACCGCCGCCACCGCCATAACCCCCACCTCCGTAGCCACCACCGCCTCCTCCGTAGCTGCCGCTACCACCTCCATAGCCGCCGCTACCGCCTCCATAGCCGCCGCCACCACTGCCGTAGCCGCCTCCACCGCCACCGCGTCCACCTCGACTACCGCCCCTTCCTCCACCGTTGAATCCATACCCTCCACCACCGCTTCTTCCGCCTCCGCCTCCGCCGCCGCGGGTGCTACCCTGAACAGACGACTCGTTTGGCCCAGTAACGTCGGCGGCTTTGGTACGGCCGTCTCCGCCAGACTCGATCACGAACTCAACGGTCTCACCGTCTCCGAGGCTACGAAAGCCCTCGGTCCGAATCGAGGATTGGTGGACGAATAGATCTTCGCCACCGTCGTCGGGGGTGATGAATCCAAAGCCCTTCTGGTCGTTGAACCACTTCACCACCCCCGTCTTCCTCATGTTCCCCTCCTCCATTGGATCAAAATCCAACGGTTCCCGCAAAATCTTTTTACCCCAGAAAGCAACCCCTCACAGAGAGAGCAAACCCTACTCTCTCTCTAGAACTTTCTCTCTCTAACCTTTAGCTTGTGAGTTGCGTGCTTCGACTTCTAATATATCGAACACTTGCTACATCCTGAGACTGCCACGTCAGCTTAATAAACGAAGAAATTGACCTGGTCTCTCTCTATCCAACCCTTTTTGGGGAAGCCAACCGACGGTTGGCGTTTGTTTAATGAAATCGTACGGCTGGGGATTCACTGATGAGTTATCTTCCACCGTCCGATTGGATCGGGGATATTTCTCCAGAGGGGTTTGTGGGTACGGGGGCATGGGAGAGGAATGGTCAGGTTTTTAAGTTTTTACCCAATATACCCCTCTGCCTATCTGGTTACATTTACACCTAAAATTCAGGGCATTTCAGTCATTTGTTAATATCAGGGCTCCTGTTTTTTTTTTTTTAGCATTGTCCTTGGAGTGGCCTTCTTGTCATTTGTTACCAACAAGCCGATTCCAGTACTAATTCGTTTAAAAGTTTGAATTAAAAATTTAACTGTATTTAAATTTTAATTTGTTTATTTTTCTGAGTCAATCTCGTGCTTGTTTTTTTTAGATATTCAAATAATAAGTATAAATTAATCAAGTTGAATTTAAAAATTAATACGTTTTAAAAAATAATCTCAAACAAGCATTTAATGATTCGAATACAAGCTTACTAATTTGATTTATCTTACAACCCCATTTTTCCAATAAAACAATTAGTACTCAATAGTTTTGTCATAAAAAGGGGGCTAATTTCTTCTTTAATGTGTTAGCTAAGCATATTGCCAAAATCAAGCATTGAATCCTTTTCTTGTTCATAAGTACAAATTCTCTTGGTCCACTACTAGCAAGTGTTAAAAAATATTTGAGTTTTTTTTACTAGATTATAATATAAAGGGGGAATTACAACATCAACAAAATACATTAACAAGGCACAATCTAATCAACATTTCAAAAAAAACAAAAAAAAAGCCAACTTCTAAAAACAGACCTAAAAAAGAATTAAGGATAACCCTATTATCAAGTGATCGTTATATGAATTGACAAATTTTTTTTAATATGTTTAATACATAACACAATGTGCATTTTTGTTATTTCGCACCAAAATATTATCGTGGCAATAGGGTCACCCATTCATTTAACTTAAAAAAGAAAAACAGTAGAAAGATGGCCAGACTGGTCAAAAGAGTCAGAATGCCTGAGATGGGACTTGTCAATGTGTGTCATCTAATGGTAGCTTTTACTTTTTAAGCATCACTTTATCATCATTTTATTCGAGCTAGACTTATGTTGTAAGTAATTTGTTCGGAATTATATTTTGGAGTTTGTTAATTTTTTTAATTAGTTCGTAATTAACTTGATTAGAGTTCACTTAAATAAGTTTAACAAGTTAAAATTAAATAAATTTTAAAATTTATTAAAATTTTAAAATTAAATTTAAATAATTCATTACTTGACTTGATTTTGATACTGCATCGAACAGGTTACTTGTCGTATCTCCACTTCAATTTGCACCGATAATTAGGCATATTGGAGTTGCTTTGTTTGTATCTTCCAGATGAGAATTGGAATTTCCCAACTTAATCAAACATTCCATAAGCAACTTACTATTGCTTATATGAAGAATTGTTCCAACTATAAATAAATTCTAGATGAAAGAATATTTCAATTCGGATCATTATTTTCAACCAAAGCCACTAATTTGTCCACATGCTCTCTCCAATGCAATAAAGTAAACAGTATATTCAGTATATCTCTTTGCCAAAGAAAGAAAAAAGAAAAAAAAAAGAAAAGAGAGACTGATTGAGGTGGTGGGAGCATTATTGGCATGCGAATAAACCTGTGGATGGTTCAGGTTTGCTGGCGACAGTAAGTCAAAAGTTGGGTAAAAATCTTTGCTCTGCTTTGTGCATATGAGAATTATGGGAACCTCAGAATAATGATATTTCACATTATTTGAGTGGTTGCGATGCAATGGCTCCTTCAGATGCCCCAATAGAATTCGGAAGTTACAGCAGCTAAGACTAGAAAACTGCAAATGTGCTTTGTCTCTCATTGTCATGTACAGAGTTTAACAAGAAAAGAAAAATATCATTGTCATGTGAGAGGCCAGGGAATAGGACTGGTCAAATTCTTAGCCCAGTATGTCTCTGCTTTGCTGGTTACGGTAGCAGCTGAAACCGTCGGCATTAGGGTCATATGAAAACATAGAGGGCTATGTTTTATTATTAGTATTATTTTTAAATTTAATTTTGATGTACTGACAGTATAAATTTTTTTTATACAAACGGACGCTAGAATGTTATATGTGTCAATGAGTATTGTTTTTTTATATTATGCTTTATTTCTACAGACATATGTCGTACTCTAGTGCTCTGCTTGTAAAAAAATACTTTATATTGTCAGTGCAACAAAACTCTTATTGTTTGACACTTGATGGTGAATTTTTTTTAACACATGCACACGCATGTTTCAAGTGAGCTAATAAGGAAAGCTCTCAAATCCTTAACAGCACCCCGGTCATGTTAAACATGTTTTAAATTGGTCTTCAAATGTAACAAAAAAGAAAAAGAAAAATGGTATTCAAAACCAAGGGGCGGCGGTACATGTTAAGCATGTTTTAAGTTAGTGTTATATTTTTTAAAAAATATTAGTTGATCCCATAAAATAAATATTTGACCTCATTCACCAATATAAACGTCAAACTATACTTACTAAAATGGGAAGTGAAAATTTTTAGGGTAAGCGGAAATAAGTTAGTGTTATATTTTTTAAAAAATATTAGTTGATCCCATAAAATAAATATTTGACCTCATTCACCAATATAAACGTCAAACTATACTTACTAAAATGGGAAGTGAAAATTTTTAGGGTAAGCGGAAAACGATTGAAAGATCTAATGTAAATCTTATTAAGAAACTTCTTCAAAATTTCAAGGAGGCCTTTAAAAAATTTAATGAAAACTTGTGAGAAAGTTAGTGAAAACATACATAAATAAATTTATAAATATTTAGTTAGCACTTAAGAAAAAAATATCTATAAAATGAATATTTTAAATTTCTGTAGCTTTTTCAATTCATTTTTCAAGAGTTCTTGTCAAGCATTTCCACCCTTTCTCCAAACATTTCTCCAATGGAAGTGTGTTTTCAGGGGAATGCAGTTCTCTCTTCCAAATGAGTTTCTTAGCAACTCTGCCTCAAATCCAAAAGGATTTTTTTGAACTCTAGGGGAGAGAGGGAGAGAGACAGAGACTGCTCGTTGTCATTGTGGAGATCACAGACTACTGTGCTTCCCAGGTTTTCTACACCTTCAGGCGCTTTTTGATTTTAGATTATTCTTTAAATATCAGAGGTTTCACCATTGGCCATTGAAAGCTATGGGAATATGTGTGTTATGTAACTTTTTTTTCAGCAATAAAATTTATAAAGAATCGGTTGTGTAATCAAATGAGAAATTAGTAAATGAATGATTATTCGGTAAAAAATTAAGAAATACGTATTTGATAGTATCGATAACAAGTTATTATCCAGTAATTTTAAAATATGAAACCTCGCCGAGGATATTTGTAATAGTACATCTATTTACATGTTATTTTTTTTGCCAAAAATAGTAGCATCTATATATATATATATATTATTTTTTATTTATTATTTTAAAATTTATGTTTAAGTTTTTACATGACTCCATTAATCAAAATTTCATAAACTCTCATTGTTCAAAACCATAGTTGCCGAAATGGGAAGCGGAAGCGGGAGACGTCAGGCGAAACGGAAGTGAGAAGCGCGATAAAAAAATATAAGGGGAAACGGGAAGTAGAAAACGATTGGGAAACTTAGTAGGATACTTTTCCGAAACTCAGAGGAGACTTTTAAGAAACTTAGTAGAGACCTTTGGGAAATTTAGTAGAAACTTTGAGAAAACTTAGTAGAGACATTTGGAAAACTTAGTGGAGACTTATGTAAATAATTTCATAGATACTTAGTTAGAACTTAAGGGAAAAAATGTATAAAAATTAGCATTTTTCATTTCCGAAGCGTTTCTCAAGAATTTTTCAAACGTTATTCAAGAGTTTCCGTTAAGTATGCAAAGAGTTTTCTACAAGTTTTCCAAATGTTTCCAAGAAATTTTCAAAACATTTTCTCAAATTTTTTAAACAAGTTCGTCCCCGTCCTGAAAACGCGTTTCTGTTCCCAAAAAAAATTTCCATGCAACTATGTTCAAAACCCTTATTTTTTGGGTCAAGTTTTGTAGTAACCATGAATCACAATTTCGGTAACTTCCTTTACCAAAACCATGTCCAATTCAATGCCTATTTTGTAAAGATTCTCCACCAATGATATCATGTTTCTTTCTTCTTTTTTTGCTCCAAGGACTAAAATTTAAATGGTACCGATACCCAAAGCCACTACTTGAGTGACAAAGAAAAACCCTTCTTATAGATCTCCTATTTCTTTTATGATCTTCGCTCTTCCGTATGAAAGGAATTTAGGAATTAATAAAAAGTGCAAATTTAATCATTTTTAATCAGAAAAAAGATTTTATAAAAATACCCCACTAAATTTAGTTGATTTTTTTGGTGGGGGCTATTGGTGGACGAAATCGCCTAGCCTGCCTGGATCTTTTTATTGGATATGGGCTTAAGATATAGGACCCTAGGCTCCGGTCCAGCTGAACTTTAAGGTCCGGGTATTTTTCTGGCCAGACATGGTATTAAGATTATAGCCAAGCCCGAATTTATATAAACATATGACCTATATAATTCTATTATGTACTGACAAACTTATCTACTTGAACATCATGAGGAATGATCTGACTATGATTAAGCTACTATTGGTAATTCTAATATTTTTTATTTTTAAAATTTTAATTTGTATTGGTCTGGGCCGGCTTGGTCCAAATAATCAAGTTTAGTGTTGGGCTTGGAAGGAAAATTTTAAGCCCGAGATCGTACTACATCACACTTTCCTTAATGTAATGTACAAGCCTAGGCCAGCCCAGCCGATTTTCGACCCTAGAATTTCCCTCTGCGTGAAATGGGTGCTGAAGTTTGGGCTAACAGAGAAAGGCTTTTCGGCTGGTTATGAGCAAGGAAGTGAATGGACGAGGATTTGGAAGAGTCTCGATTCTATAAAATTCATAAGGTTAATTACAATACCATCTAACATCTCTTAAATTATAACTCAGTATTATTATTTTTTAAACTCTAAAATGTGACACATAGACCTTCTAAATTACGAATTTGTATCAATCAATATATTCTATTAGCAATCCATTAGAAAAATTGGTAGAAAATTATTATGTTACTTGTATATATTTACATAAATATGATTTTATATCTAAATTGACATTCTCTTATTATAATAATTATGTAATAACTAAAATACTCATTCGAATGACATATAAATATATGGACAATCAAATGAGCATTTCTGTTATTAGACAATTATTATAAAATGAGAAGGCCATTTTGATATAAAATCATTCTTTTATAAACATGTACAAGTTAATGACAAATTTTCATGTATTTTCCTAATATATTGATATTGTTAACATAGAGTATTGATTAAAATTGATAGTTTATGAGGTCCATATGTTATATTTTAAAGTTTAAGAAATGTCTAGTTATACTGAGTCACAATTTAGGGGTGGTGTTGTTATTACCCCAATACCCAAATTATAAATTTAACTAGTTACGTATTTTACCATCTACCATAAAAGGTTAAAAACCTTCATAAATCCTTGAAATGAAATAAAAACAAAGATAAATAAATAAAGAGAAAATTAAGATTATTTTTTATTCCCTCCTTTTATTGGCTTTCCTCAGTCGTTCTTCTCTCCCTCGGATTTTTCTTGTCAACACATTATATAATGTAAGTATAAAATTTTTGTATAATTTTAGTCGAGTTGGTCTCCGAATTGGGTTAATTAGCACAACCCAAACTAGCCAACTATACATCCATTGTTGCAGCTGGGAATCTGGGATTGACCTCCTCAAGCTTGCGTCCGTTATGGGAATGATCTATATAAGCTCCAATTGTATTCATGCAGCAGATGCATAATGTAGCATTCCGGCACACAGAAAGAACTAGAAGAAGAAGAAGAAGAAGAAGAGTGTACTGCATGTAATTGGGGATCACTCTAAATAATTACAAGAAGATTCAAGACTGACGATTACAATAGATCTAACTGCATCTCTCTCTCTCAATGATAATAACAAAGAACAAAAGGGAAAATTGTTCTTTAAAGCTCTAGTCAGCAATAATATTATTGTACAAAATGATTGAACTAATAGTATCCTCTTGTACCTCTGGATTGATAGAGCTCCAATCTGTTCTTGGCATCCATTAGCAGTTCTTCGACTAAAGGATCTTGCTTTAAGTGTCCCTGCTTCGATGCCCATTCGATCACTGTAAGCACCTCTGCCTGGGCTAGTGCCTCATTGTCTGGAACATGCAAAGCAATGTAGCCCAGGAGAATCAATGACAGCGGTTGAACAATTTGTTCCCCAAAGTAGACAAGTTGAATCAGATGCTTAGCTCCTCCTACATCTATAATGGCCTTGGCGTGATTAACATGCAGAAAATTGTCAGTTTCGGCGAATTTGGTCAGTGCAATCACGGCCTCCCTAGAAAGCTCGAACTCTCTATCATCAAGCAGTCGAACCAAAGGGGCTATGATTCTTGTTTCCGTTGCTCGGAAAGTCCTTGCCAAGTGCCCAATGGCTCTGACGCAGGGTACAAGGAGTTCTGAATCTGCTTCTTCAATAATTCTCACAAACTGGTCTACAACAGCCTTGCAAGCCGGTGAAGTGGGCTTGAAAGCCGAGCGCCTCAATTCTGAATTTTGCTCAGCTACAGCTGTGATTTCCATTAGTGCCATGGCTGAGTTGTATTGGACTTCATCAGGGCCCTTCTCCAACAAAACCGCAAAGCAGAGGAGCGCTCTTGATTCTGTGATGCTTATGCATATGGGAACATTCCCCGTGCAGAGGTGCCAAAGGGCTCTGGCTGCCATTGCCTTCATTTGGGCCTTTGTAGCTGGATCTTCATATTCCCTTCCCTTAATGCTACTCCCGGCTAATGAAATATGCTGCTGCTGGTTGTTTGTCTTGGTGTTGTTGGGGTTAGTCTTGGCATGGTTGGCGTGATTTGGTGGAAGGTTTTCTTGTTGGTTTGCCTTGGACGGGGTTTTCAGGGCCAGGGTATTAGTGACCACATTGAGCATCTGGTTAGGGGTCTCGTTGGTCGTTGGTCGAGAAATTTGACTGTTGAATTGCTTATCATCATCGTCGTGCTTATTCCTGTAGTTGTCGTTGTTGTTGTTGTTGTTGTTGTTGGTATTGGAATTAGAATTAGCCATGAAGACCGTGTGGAGCGACATAGAGTGTTTGTTTGCAATGGCATACTTACTATGTTCTTGAATGGTTTCAAACGCAAGATGTCCAACGAGCAACCGAATTGTGTTGTTTTGGGCGAAATGGTCTTGACATTTGGGGTGGTTCGCAGCTAATTCCGAGACAGCCCAAGCCACCACAACCTGAACTTTCATGTGACCGTCTTTGAGGATTTTCGCAAACACCGTACAGACACCTGCGTTCACAATTTGTTCAACACTTTCTGGGTCACGACCCAGAAGACCAATAGCCCTCGCAGCGCTCTCTTGACCCTCTAATCGTCCTTCTTTAGCCAATTTCAACAGCGGCGCAACCCCACCTTCCTCGATAATGAGCTTCCCGTAGCGATCATTGTCGCGAGCCAAGGAGACAAGAGATGCGGCCGCGTCCGCGCGTTCATCGATCGCACCCGAGCACAAAATGGCGATTTGTTCCCATATGAGACACAGAATTGGCTCGTTGGCGGCGATCGGAGGGAGCCCGAGGTACTCGTCGTCGCGATCATCTGCCGGGGTGGAGACTCGGAGGAGCCACGACACGTCACCGATGGAATTCTCGAGCTGCTGCGACGTTTTCCGGAAGGCAGCCTGGGGGATGATGGTAAAGACACGCCTGAGGCCGTTGGCTCGGCACTTGAAGACGAGGCTGAGGGCCTTGTCGAGGACTTGCTCGGTGTCGTCGATGATACGGCGCGTAGGGCGCTCGTAAAGGTCGCTGCTGGCACGGGCCGCCTGCCGGAGGAGGGTTGCCAGCTTCTCCGTCTTCACTTTGATCTCCAGGCATTCTGTTCTGTTGTAATTCACGTCGTCGGCCGCCTTGGTCACCCGGTCAGCCAATTGTATAGGCCTTGCTAGGATTTGTTTCACTATGTCCGCCATGGCCACAGCGGACACCTATTCGTCAAAGATCTCCTGAAATCCCAAGATTCCACACAGAGAGAGAATGAGAGATATGGGTTTTTCTGTTTGTGATGAATTGGGTTTTCCTCAGAAATCGGAGGCGATGAAAGTTCGGAATTTGTGTTTAGGTTTGTCTGATCAAAGTAACCACTTTTGAGCTACTGGAATCATGTCATGACTTTGGGTGGCAATTAATCTGGCTGTATTTCTTTTCTCTCTCTCTTTGTCGGGGGGTTTGGGGAATCGGTGCTGTCTTCCTATTGCCATCCAAGGATGTTGGCGGCTGAAGAGAAGGTGGTGGCAGTGTGGTGGTGGCGGCAGGTGAATCCAGGATGGTGGGTTTTCACAAATGATGGAACGCAATTCTATCCTAGTTTTCTCATTCAGAAACGAAACTACGGTTACAGCCTCATTTATAGGAAATGTATTGGTTGGTGTAAACTCTACTGGTAATGGGGGTTAGGAAGCCTTGAAAAGGCGACGTGCCAACGTCTCTTTCGCATGGCAATGGCCAAGATCAATCGCCACGTAACGTATATTGAAAGCCTTGCTCTAAAGAAAGAGCCAAGCTAAGCTCCCATGCATATTCCGGTGGCTTGTTCATTTTTCCTATTTGGATCAATCCATTAACGTTTCTCTTTTTATTTCTTTCTTTCTTTTTTTGTTTTGTCTTTTGTATATTAGTTTCAGCTAACAAATTTCAATGATGGAAAGATCGTTAAACAAGAAAAGAGAGGTAAATTGAAGAAAATGAGCAAAAACAACTGCGTCTGCATTTAATTCACTGATATGCATTCGTGTTCGTGATTTGCAGATGATGTGAGCCTTGAACATCGTACTCCTTATCATCCACTGTACGAAAAAAAGATTGATCAGTTGAAATTTATTGTTGGGCTGCCAAAACATTATATTCAAACTCCAGTGGACTTGAAGTAGAGCAAGCACTATATATTCTAGGATGGTGACTGATGAATTGAACATATCACAGGTTGTGCTGCTTGTGCATACATAACTGCTACTTCAGCTGATAACTAGATATATATACATATATTTATATACAATGCTTGTATTGTATACATGTATGTATACAAAATATTGGTCACTGGCCTTGTTAGAAATTTAATTTTCTTTTATAACTATAAGCTCAACATTAAAATTTACCGAGTACAAAATTTGGCATTTTTTTGTGCAGGTGATATAAAGTCTTGTGTGAAAACGACGACACTTTAAAGTATACTCTCGAGTAGAAGGGCACTCAAGTCAAATAGTAGGACTTGAGACATTCGTCATAGACAGAGGTATCGTGTGAATTAGTGGCTAAGGATAGATGATTGTTGGGGTGGGAGACGTCACCTCGATCCCAAAAGACCTCGAGTTCCTTGAGGTCGAGGAGAATTTCTTCGCCTTAGCCTGGCTGGCAGAGGGAATCTTGAGCACATGACTTTAGTGGCCACGTGTCATTTAAATATATGTCAAATACACCCATAAATAAACCTGCTACCCCCGAGAGTAAGCAAGGACAAAGAGAGGAGGCAAAGCCCTGCTAAAGTACAACCAAAGTACCATTGCTATTCTCTTTCTGTCCACGGCTAGCTCTGTCCTTCACCTCCATATGATTCTACCGTTCGTACTGATTCTCCGATGATTGCTATATCTCTAGACCCATAATTTACTTCATCTATACCTTGATATGCAATCCTAAGCTCAATCGTGTGATTTGAGAATTTCAGGGTTGCAAGAAGAGGCAAGAATCCACTAACTCTAAAACATTCGAAATTATTTAAATCTTTATGTGAATGTTATTAAGCTGCTCTTACACTTCTAACAAAGTTTGGCTGCTTGACTATGCCTGATAAGAGCATACATTTTCTGACAATTATCTTACGTTATAACCAATTATGTATATGCCTTTATCTAACTTCATTCACACTCGATTTACACTTCATTATCAATTTTGTTCTTAAGAGTATCCTCCAAGGACTTTCCAATATAATTGTCTCCTACTCGCAGTTCCTCATACGTATCCTCCATTAATTGTATCTTTTCGTTTGTTAATGACATATTTCAGAAAGTAAACATACCACAACACCAATAGCACATCTGTATTCAACTCCAAATTAGCTCCTTCTTGTTGTCAGATGAGGAAAGACAGTATACTTAACAAGGGAAGCTTCATACAAGTACAGGGGTTAATGGTTGTGCCAAGAGAAGTCTATTCACATAGATGATGCATATATATATGTATGTAATTCTCTTCATAGAGGCTTATATGGTTCTAAGTGAAAATAATTATTCCTGATGGTAGAACCCCAATGTAAATGAATACATGTATTGCTGGAATGCAATGGACCCAGAAATTTATTTATTTATTTGTTTCAATATCATCCCTTAGTTAAGTCCTACTCAAGTCCACCAAATATAGAGGAATTAACAATCCTACTGTTGGTCTAATTGGAGTTAAGCATTTTTGGGAGTATCAGATTGCATTTGAAACAAATGGGAATCGCACCAAGTTAAGCTACCTTTTCAAATGGAGCACTCAAATAAGTTCCGAATAAGAGCCATTGGAAGACCTTTCATTAACCCAAAGATAGATTAACAAAAGGTCAAGGGGTCTTGGACGTTGGTGAAAATTAGAAATGGGGACTTTGAGAGTGTGATGAATGATTAATATGAGTCATGCATGCTCTTACTAGAGATCACTTTGTCTACGGGTATTGTTTTGAGAGGACCTCTAACATCAGCCGCGATTGTTGCACAGTTATCGGGTAATACTGTACAACATAGCTGGAACACACAATCAGTATGCAACAATCGCGATTGATACTATTCTTTCTCTTGTTTTGATTACCCTCTCCACAGGGATCAATGGAAAGTGCAGAGAAGAGTCGCACTTGGGGACAAATTTCAGACTAGCCAAGATCTAGCTTTTTTCTCTGATGGGGATGCCATGGATCCATCTAATTCATCTTTTTTCAGCTAATTTTTTCTACTTTTTTGTTAATCTATTCCTGGGTAGTTGAAGCTAATGGTTTTCGAGTGAGTCCATGCTTACCAATCTTATAGGCAAGTTATAACTGGAAAAAGCCTCTGCTTGCCATTAGGAAGATAGGATGTCATACATTTCAGTGATTTAACAGATAAGCAATTGCTTGAAAGGTTCTTGCCAGCCAATCCGATTTGAAGGACACCTTTTAATTTTCATTTGCAGACATCCCATTCAGAATATTGGGTTATGGAGAATATTTATTTATTTATTTTTTGGGGGCTAGCGGGTGTTTAGACATTCAACCTACTATATTTTTAAGCTCATGCAGGTTCACCGTCCATATAAATCATCTAAACTTTATGCATTACGTGAATAATAGCTTACTATACAAGGCATGAGAAGAAATCAAACTTGATAAACATGATTACATAAAGGTAAGCCGACTATTGAGCCCCATCGTGGTTGGTTATGGAGAACATTTGGTTCTCTTGCGTATACATTGTATAAGGTTCAAGGAAAATAAATAAATAAATAAAACCCCATTGGTAGCCTACTTTTTTGTTTTTCATTCATCTAAGAAAATACTGTGATCATAGCGTTATTCTATTTGAAAAAGTGCTTATTTTACTATGTGAGAGTCATGACACTAAAATACTATGTATGGATCTTAAATTTTTAAGGATAAAGAAAACTAAAGGGGTTATGTGAATTTTTTAAGGATAAAGAAAACAAAATTATGTATATGTGTTTATTTTATTGGGCAATCACACCAATTTTTTTTGGACAAATACCTATTTATTTATTTTTTCATTTTCTAACCAAATCAAGAACAGAAATAAATTAACTTCTTTTGCTTCATTTTTTTTCTATATTTTTTTATTCTCTTTTTGTTTCACATCCAATCATAGACTTGAAAAAAAGAATTATGTGAATTTGAGATGAAGAAAGCTTGGACCTGTGCCCCAAGAGCCAGTCTGGGGTAAACCTTGGGCTATGCATTATAACTCCAAGCCCACAGTACATGGATCAATAGTCCATAGACTCCACACAATGGTGCGTAGGCATGGCATAGTCTGATGAACATTCAGCCCGATGGCGTATCGAAATCCATTTCTTCAGAATTTGGCAATTTCTGAGATTCCGTGAACTTTTGAAATGGTATAATTCATGTACAAAATACTTCCAAGTTGGAAAGGTGACACTGTACAATTCAAGAGCAAGTGATCTTACAAGTTAGGCAAGTGGTTATGGAATTGTATACAAAACAGTAAAACACCATACTATAATAATATATAATCTACCTAGAAGACGTACTTAAGAGGGCGACTAGCACTTATCTTGGATCTAGTGGTAAGTTAGGAACTACTATGGAGCAGATGCCACGGTCTGAATCCTCTAGTCAGTAACAACTTAGAGAAAAATGGGAGGGGTAAAGGAGAAATTTTTTTAAATCACCCTCTTCTTTCCTTATGCTTTCCTTTTATTTTATATATAAAACCAAATAGAAAAAGAAAAACTTTTCCTTTATTTTCTCATTTCTTTCCATTCTCCTTCCTTTCCTTCCCTTCCTCAAATTCCGAACATTCTCTTTGTTGCTGCAATTGAAGACATTATAGCATGTCATTGGTTGGGCTTTTTTAAAGTTTTCTTGGTTTTTTTTTTTCTTATAAAAAAAAAAAAAGATTTTAAAGTTTTTTTTTTGCTTTTTTACTTATCTTATTTTGTTAAAAGTAAAAAAGCTAAAAAAAATCTTTTTTTTTTTGCTTATAAGTCAAAAAAGCAAAATAAAAAAAACTTAAAAAAAGTTATACCAAATGGGTTGTTACTCTCATAACATTATATTGTTTTGCATGCACTCTAGTATTTTGAGATAGGTAATGCTATACAAATAGAAATCTTATATAGAATTTATCACCAGAATAATGTAACTGAATGAGAGTTATTTACTTCAAAACAAACTATCCATCATAATACTTTTAGTACAAAAATACAAATCCCACATCATTCTAGTGAGTTTTTTTGTATAAAATTTCTAGATTAATAGCATTTTCGTTTTGAGATTGGAGTACCGCCATGAATTTCTCCAATTATAACTTGGGCACAGAATACATGAATCTCTTCCTTATTACAGATATGAGACAACCACAAAACTTAAATCATTCCGAAGTACCCAAAAACAAAAGATACATGAAGGGCCCCTTATGCTTGCACCATAGGGACGACAGTCACAACACCCATCACTTGTATTGATGAAGGCCTTAATGAAAGAAGTTTCAAAACATGAAACAAGTACAATATTATAGATCTTTTCTCATTGTGGACATAGAATTATAGATACAATGTACTTGTAGAGGTGCTCATCAACCCCCTATTTCAAGTGGTCATTGGCAAAATAAACCCATGCCATCTTGTTTAATGTGGCCAATCCAAATATGGGTTGCTAAAGCTTTAGTCTACGTGACCCACCATTAGGTAAATATTGACATTAGGCCTTTTGAAATTAGTGTTTACATGCTTTATCTATTTTTGAATAGGAAAACGAATAGATAAAAAGAAAAAAATGGGAGATAAGTGATGAGACTTGAGGATGAGATTTTTGATAGAGCTAGCTCATCATTTTGCAGAGATTATTTATTGTTTTTACTTCTTTTTTCATTCTTACTGAAATTAGAAACGTTGAATTGCTACATAATGTGCTATTGACTTTAGCTAACACTTGATCGTTACTTGACAGGTAGGAGTTTTTTGTTTTTTTAATGGATATAGGATGTACGTCTTTGATCTACTACTCCCTCAAAGTTATACATTGCTATCATCCATACAAACCATTTAAATATGATATCTGATCACAAAAGGGAGGGATCAAAATTGAAAGCTCATTCTTAACATGAAGAACAATCAATCACTAGGCGACAAGTAAGAGTTAAGAACTCATGACCAAAGATGGAGTCAGAATCCCATTTTAGGGGGGTCGAAAATTTTACACAAACTAATAGAAACTATTGTATATCTTAAAGTTTAAAAGAATAAATATTGTAACATTTACGACTAAATTAAGGCATAAATTAACAATGCAACTGTGCATCTGACTATGATTAAAGAGAGTTAGGTGTTAACCAAGATTTTAGGTTTCAGAGATTGAAAGAAAATACATAATAAAACAAATTTGAACCAACATTTGAATGTCAAACTATCAGAATATCAAATAGAAAGACCAAGAATAACAAAAAAACCATTCAATTGGCAGTTGAATGGCTTTAAACAAAAAAAACCAAGAATAACAGGTTGATATACATAGTGAAGGATGCACCATTACAAGATTAAGTATCATTGAATTATAAAATAGAAAGATTGAAATTGACTACTTTAAATATGAGATGGTAAAACTTACAATTCTATTTTGTTCAAGAGGATTTTCGGAGAGAGAAACTCACCGAAGATATGATATGCGTATACGTATACGGTTTGGCCGAACCTAAGTAAGAAGTTTTGATTTTCTTAAAACTTTTGAACTTCAACAGGTTTCTGTCACAACATAAAGAGATTTACTTTTGGTTGATGTGTACAAATTAAGTTATAATAAATAAAAAAAATAAAAAATTATGAATGAATTGGACAATGAGATGCGCAGCTAGGCAAGCTATTTTATAGGGCGGCCAAATAAATTATATCAAAGCTATATTTTTTTTTTTTTTGGTACAGTGGAGGCCTAAGCCAGAGAAAGACTAAGCAGACTTAGGAAAACCCCATTCAGCGGTATCACAGGCCAGTAGGGGCTGGACAGAAATTGGGGGGTGATAGAGGATATGTAGCTCATTTGTAGCTTGCACCGCTTCATGTGCAAGTCTGTCCGCACTTGCATTTGTTTCACGACCCACCCATTGCATATTGCAGGACCAGTTCTTATCCCTCATAGTTCTAATTCTTGTGATTAAATTAAAGCTGGGGTGGTTTGAGGTTGCAAGCTCAATGTCATCCACTGCTCCCTGAGAGTCGGATTCCAAAATTATCTGCTTAAAGCCAAGCTCCCAAGCAATTTTCAGCCCTTTCCAAATAGCCCAGAGTGGAGAATACTCGTTGGTCCTATCCTCTGCTCGAAACCAGCTAGCCATAGTTGGGGCTATATTAATTATACTTAGTATAGTTGGGGCTATTCCAAGAATATGTGGGGCCAGGGCCCTATAACCTTCAAATGCCTCCGTCCTTGCTCATGACCGGCCTCTACTTTCTATTCCTTCTCATGTTTAAAAAATGGTATACATCAACCTATCAATAGAGTTGGGCGTGTTCTAAAACCATTTTGGCAATTTTTTTTTTTTTGAAAAACGCCTAAATTTTTTTTATGATATGCTTAGAATTTGAATTTATTTAAAAATAAATAAATAAAATAAAATAAAATAAATATTTATTCTTTTTACTTTTTTTTTATTACTAAATTCTTAATTCAAACACAACCTTAATATACATTCTACATTGTACTACTTAGGAAAATCAGCGACGAATAGGCTTGGAGTTGAATCAAGACCCATAAGACGTAAGCAACGAACATTCTAATGTACTTAGATGGACTAGAGAGAACAAATTTGAGGTTACTTACAAAGCATTAAAAAAATATTAATACTACGTAAACACTTACTTATTATGCCTCAAACTACTCCTGTTAAGTTAATATAGAGAGAGAGAGAATTGATTTACTTATCATCGCATGCCAACTCAATAAAACTGGTTAGAAACATGATTAATAGACATGTACGTAACATTATCCAACATTATTATTCTCATGAAAGTACTGAAAAAAAAAAGAAAAAAGACAGCCCATAAAAACTCTTGAGTTTGCTAATTTAAAATTTATTTTTTTCTAGTATCATTCCATTAGATGAAACGAATTCAAAAATGTTCGAACACTACAAATTTGTACATATATATATTAATATATATGAGAAAAACCCAAAAGAAGTTAACACACTTGTGCTAAGCCAATACTATAGATATGATAAGAGTTTGCCCAGCCATCATAAATACGCCATCGTTACCAACACTGGTCAGTCTCCCAATTCCGGCGAGGGTAACCTGAATATCCCGACTTCGAGGACATCGACGTAGCCGCCGTCATAGCAGCTGAGGCAGCGGCTGACAAAGAGCCAAACCGGTGTCGCAACCTAAAAAGATCCTGGTCATAAATAGCACGTTTTTCAGGATCCGACAGTGTTGAGTAAGCCGCATGAATCTTCAAGAATTCATTGGCAGAGGTCTCTCTCCCATTGACGGCTGCCACATCAGGATGACATGTCCTGGCCAATTTCCGATACGCCGCCTTGATTTCGTGGCCGGAGGCGCCCATCGGAATCCCCAAAACCTCATACAAAGACGAGGATGAAGCCATGCCAGCACAAATAGTTGCAGTACTATATGCAGCAACGAGTTTAGGTCGCCGGAATCCGCCACACGCCGGAGTCGAAGAAGGTCTGTTGCTATTGAATTTTGGCACTAAATGAAGTGACGATCCAAGAAATGAACTTGAGAAAGAAACAGGCATTGGCTTTGGTGAAATGGGGTTGAGAAAATTAGGACTGTAGAGGGAGCGTAGGTAAATAGATGGGTTGTGGATGTACAAGTTTATATAAGAGTGAAATGGGATTGAAAATGTGGGTTCAAAACTTCTGGTGAAACTGTTTTCGATTTGCTTATCCATTAGATACAGTACTATGCTGACTCAGTAAAGTTTAAATGGATAAGGCTACTCTTATTTGTTAGGTCCCACCTCGTCCCAATCGGTGAAAAGAGGATCCTAGGACTGGTAGTTATTCCATGTTTGGACAGAAGTTGTTCTAACCAAAAGTTACATCAACTTTTTCTTGAGGTTGGATTGGATCGATGACTCACCTTAGCTTCATTTTAAATCAGAGCAGAGAAAACCCTTTTGGATATATTTTTAAGGTGAGGCCATTGCAAGGGTTCTTTTGCTACTTCCAGAGTCACCTAAGCTAATGAGTGTTAGTTCAGAAAGGTATCAAGCAGCAATGGGGCTTTTTTGGTGGGTTCATCCCTTTGTCTTTTGGGAATCTCTTGATTTCCTTTACACCAATTATCAATAGATGATTGTCAGTTAACGGTATAACCACACTTATACATGTTTGCTCAAATGCACTAAAAAAATGGGCCTTGTATTTAGGACCAGTGCGGGCCCAAATATCAATCCAGCACAATTCAATCTCAGGCCGATAGCAAAATGTGGTAGCTGTATAGCACTGTCCGAAGAAGAGGAAGAGGGTGGTGGAGAGATCAAGTTGACCAATATATGTGCATATAGATATCCTGTCCTTTGATCTTTTTATTTCTTGGCGTTTGGGTTTTTATTTGATCATCCTCCTCCTTTACTTTTCTTTTTCTCTTTATTTTAACATTCAACTTTTGGTCCCACTTTTTGAGTTTCTGAGTTATGACTTTGCTATCCACAGATGCATTTGTTCTCTTTATTTTAACATTCAACTTTTGGTCCCACTTTTTGAGTTTCTGAGTTATGACTTTGCTATCCACAGTTGCATTTGTTGAGCAGACGGCTATTGATGAGTAACTTCTCTATTTGAGTATCCGGAATCTGAATACTTAACTAATTGCAAAAACAAAAGCCAAACGATCGAATCAAGATCTGTTAAGGAGAGCTTATGTTTCTTAGGTCCAAAAATTTTCAAATTTTTAATTTTTCTCAGCATCCAAATGGAGCATTAATTTCTTGTTAGAATTTTCTTATGGATGTATAGAAGTTTGAAACAAAAGCAGCATATCCCATCAGGCTTAACTAATTTTTGTAAATATTGAAGTTACTAAGTTGCACGAATTGTATGCCTGAAAACAATTATTGCGTGCTTACAAGCCTTAAATTCGTAGCAAACGGTACCCACTTGTATCTATTACATGATAGAATTGAGGTACAAACAAACAGGACCACAATAGACCATCATGAACAACTGCCTGAATATTCACAATATTTACAGATAGGGCTTTAAACGAGCCAATTTTAATAGAGCTTTTAAAGATTTGAACGTGAGCCAAACGCGAGTAACTTTGTTTGTTTTATCGCAATAATGATGGAAGGAGATAATTACAGAAGAACAAGTGAAATATTGACATTATACATATACATCTTATTATATACGCAAATATAATTGAACCTTTCTTAGGCTTCCAAAAATTTAATCTTAATTTCTTAAAAATCCTAAAAAACTAGGGTGCCATGTGACAATTTAGCTTTCCCCCTTCTTCTTCTATCACCGCTCCGCTCCTCTCTCATCCTAATTTTTTGAATAATTTTAAATATTTAATGCTACAAGAGGTTGAGTTTTAAAACTTGATTGGTCAAAAACAACCTTGACTTCAAAATTTTTTAAAAAGAAAACACTAAAAATCCCTAAAATTATTCTGGGTAGATAATCAAATTTCTAAAATCTCTCTTTTCAAAATGAATCAAATCGCATTCCTAAAATCTCTTCTTTTCAAAATAAATCAAATCGATTCCTAAACTCTTGCTTAAATCTTTTCTTAATCCCACCGGTTATGCCTCCAGTAGAAATACAAAATAAAAAAGCTCCACCACATCCCTCCTCTACTACCATTTTGAATGTCTCTGAACACGCTACCACCATAGCAGCCGAGCAACATCCCAGCACAATCGTCCACCATCGGTGGCAGGCAAGCCTGCATCATACAACAGTCCCTGAGTTATGTACCTCACTCTACAAAGCATATGTGTACGCATCTCTATGTTCTCTCTCTCCCCCTCGACAAGGGTCTCTCTAGATGTGTATTATTCCAATTCTCTTTCTTTATTTTAACAAAACTCACTGGCCACTGTTGTTAGACTGTTTTTGAGGTGAATGATGTTTTCTATTTGTATATTATATTTTTTTGTCTTCTAAAATATGTTTGTAGTGATCCGTTGATTGTAGCTTAAACCATCGGTAACGGCGGTTCCACCATCATCAGAGCAGCCACCATCAAGTTGTCATGAGTGTTGTGGGGGCATTGACCGACCTGTGGGTTTCTAAGTTGTTGAGATTCAAGAAATTAAAAACTGAGCTTGAGTTTTGAAAACACAGAGGAATTGGGTTTCTTAAAAAGGAGTCTGATTTTATGTATGTCATAGAAGAAGACCACTTCTATGTTATTGTCTTATACTATCCGTAACACAACAAGAAACTATGATTTATTCTTCATACATTGTCTCTCAGGCGTCTATAACGTTGCTTTGATTTTCCATTTTGAAATGTGCATAGATAGGATGATGGGTACTTCTTGGAAATCAGATTTAGTAAATTTTTTAATTTATTTGATTGTTGTCTTAATTTTTTCAAGTCTCTGATTTTTGTGTTTTGTTTTTATAACTTAAGATAAGTTTTATGTCTTTGATGCATGGTTTTATGATTGGATACTTTTTTTTTTTTTTTTCTCATCTCACTCTAAATATCACATATATATGTGGCAGATATATAAGTGTCATATTTATCTCTCTCATTCCATCCTCTAGAGCAAGGTTACATACATCCTTTTAAAATCTTCTTAATTTGTATGGTTTTGTCTTTTTTTTTTTTTTAAATCATGTGTTTTTTCTTTATGTGTTTCATTTTTGAATAATATATGGTTGTTTTTATTTGTGAGTTGTTTTCAAAATTAGTCTATTACATTTTTTATGTGCATGAAAAATCTCAAAAATTTTATGTACTTCTTGGATCTAAAGATTTCTATATATTTATGTTTAATTTTATGCAGGAATTCAACAATCTTCACGACTTAAAAGCCAACAAGAAGAAAAGTCAAAATCAATTCAATGGCGAAGTTGAAGTAGAATCTATTAGTCTTTGACTTGATTTTTTAAAATTTTTTTAGATTTTTATTTGATTGTACCAAGTAAAAAAAAAGAAATGAAAGAATATATCAAATTTCGTGTTGCAATGAGTTTTGATACTTAACATATAAATTTATTATGTATCCACATGCATAAATGTTGTTTTAATCAGTGATCGTGTTTGATCGAGTTTTATATGTTATGGGTATAAGTTTTTTTAATCAGTGAACGAGCTCATTTTGTGTGTATAGGTGGTGATTGAATTGATTCATCTCTGTTTGGGATGTTTGTATGTGCTCTTTCTATCTTTTCATGTGTTTTTTTTTTTGGCCTTTTTAGAACTAAAATTTTCACCTTTTTATCATGATAGTGTAATGCCTAATATTTGATTAAGAGTTCGGAAAAATATGTAGGCTTGATACGTATCTAAAATTTAGATCCCATAATTGTAGAAAATAAAAAAACAAATAGACTTCCATCAATATACCCTTAAACGTGGTTTTATATACGAAAATGTGCAAAGGGGGTAGGAGAGACAAAATTAAGCATTAATTAGTCAATAATTATGAAACATGGAGATAGTTTAGAAAATTGTAAAAACTAAACGATTAACAAAGGAAACAACTTTAATTAGTTTGAATTACCAAATAAAATATGCTCAGGGAGGCTATGTATGGTGTTTAAAATTAATGCTATTAATTATGGTAGTGCATTGAATTTATAAACTATAACTAAAACTATATATGTTCAATATGGAGACATCAAAATTGGAGGGGGAAAATTCATACAAAAAAAAAAAATCACTTAAGATCTAAAATTTCAATATATATCTACGTGCAAAACAAGTGGCTAAAGTTACTCCTCTTTCATTGATTGGTTAGGTAATCAAATTGTAAATCTTAAACTCTCTATCCAATTTTAATTTGAAAAATCCCTCTCTGATATAGGAGAAAATATTTAATACAGCGGTGATGTCACGTCATTATTACTAACGTGGTATCACAAGTCAAAGAAATTCATCTACGTATGTATGTTGCGATGGGATGTCATATCAGTTAGTGGGTAATATGAATAAAATATCCTAACTAACTCCTTAATTCTAGCTAGGTGATGATGATAAAAACTATATTTTAATACATTTTTAGTGACTTGTAATACCACATCAGCATGATGACACGACATTACTGTAATAAAAAATTATATTCGGTACTATGATAGTACAACGTCATCATGTTTACGTGGTATAACGAATCAATAATACATAGCCATATAATCATATAAATCTTAATTATCATCAATATTGTATTTAAAATTTAAATTTTCTGGCCTAAAACAAAATAATTAAAATTTTAAATATTCATGTGATCATGTATTATTAGTTCATGCTGACGTGATACCACTGTGATACCGAATATTTTCTCGATTGATTGGGTCTGGGATAAAAATTTCTTGACGTCGTTGATGACAACATCAACACCATAGGTGGGGATAATTTCATGACGAACACGGCCATCCTCCTGAACTCGAATATCAAGAACGCAGGTGCCTATTTCGAGTTGATGGTAAATAGATAAAGATTGGTATTCGGCAAAAGGGCGAGTAATGATTGGGATTCCTATGTTGTTGGTAGCAGAATTATGGGTCCCCGGCTATACAATCTTGTTCAGGTGAATATTGTCTGGGTTGAGGCCAGACATCCAATTTTTCCGATCAGGAGGATGATAGTCGCAACCAGGGAACTCTCGGCATTGGCTTTGCTTAAGATCACATAAAGCGTTATTCTCCATCGAGACCTGGCCACCCATAATGAGAAGAAGATCTGACGAAGTAGAAGAAGTTTAGGGAGATTGGATTTGTGGGTTTTAACAAAGGCATTTTAACGTTTGGTGGTTTCATAATGAGGTTAAACATCTCCCATTATGATTCTGTAGGCGAAGTATAGCATTATATTCTCGAAAGCATCAAGTAAAGGCTTTAGAACAAGGTCTTAAGTAAAGAACTAAAAGTAAGAGCACCAGTCGTAGTGTCACGGGTTGTCACTCGTGGCACGTTCGGGCCATGAGGAATTTTGACGAAGAGCATGTCTGAGTATGGTTGGTCGATGACATGACAATTTCGTAATTTGTATTTTTTATATTTATCAAATTTATGAATTATGACTCCTCGAGGGGTCATGATGTTTTCTCCTGCAAGTTTGAAGATGGCTCAGAATGCTATTATAAGCGAGGGTCTAGTGTTGACTCTACCATCCCCTGGTACTACCGAAAGGGGCATCACTTAAGTGAGTTCCCTAAGGGAGTGGGCGAGACTTAGGGACCGGCTGTGGCACGTGACTACGGTCCTCATGCTAGTCAAGGGGCTACATGGACGACATTGTGTCCGGTGGGGCAAATGTTGAACAATGAAGTCGATGATGGGGTTGTGACATTCGCATCCGCTATGCCTTATCCGTGCCATGACGGGGCTTATGCTCATGACAGATTGAGCCTCGATGTGCACACTTGCATGCCGTGTGCCTCGTGTGCACTTGCGCGTTAGGTTTAAACTTATGTACACGGTTGCTTGGTTTGGCTAGCATTGGTGTCGCACGGCACTCTGCTGTGGGCTTATCAATTGCTATTCGGTTGTGCTTATCCTTGTATGTTTCAACCTTGATGCGAGGCGCTAAAAACTTCATGGATGGAGGCGTTATGCCTAACTGGTGATGCTTGGCTCATGCGCATGTATGGTTGCACATTGCTATCTTGCTTGTGTTTTAAAAGGGACTAATGCTAAGGACATTGTTTGTCGTGTGTGCGCATTTGAGAGTGGCGTTGCTATTGCCTATAACTTAGGTAAGCCATATGGCTTGAGTATCGGAGGATGGAGCTTAACAAGATGTGCAGAGCGTTACGAATGAATCCTAGACGAGCGCATAGTCTTATGCCTCCTTGTTAGAGTTTGGCGGGACTATTGTTTGGTGCATAGTCACCTCATGAGTTATTTTCACTGCGTATGATCATGACAGGTCGCATTACTGTCACCGTGTGGTGCCCGGCCTGCCAGCCCGTGGCAATTGGTATCAGAGCACTAACCATCTATGGTGTGTATCAATTGGGTGTTGCTTCTCTTATCCGTGTGAACATTCTCTTCATTTGTGGTGGACTTCTCTTCAGTGGGTTGTTTGCTTTAGATTGTTGGTTGTCGATTTTGCGGTGGAGCGAGTGTCATTCAATCTTATGATGAATGAATTGATGGCCCGAGCTAGTAGTTTCTAATCTACGTAGACTGAAATCTTATAGTATCAGTAGATTTGGTTGCTGTTTGAACACCTTTGGTACCTTTTTTAGAGGGGCCGCTTCAATAAGCTTTGGACGCGCAGTCGATCTTTTGATTGTGGTTGTGGTGCTCAGTGTAGTAGGCCACCTTAAGGATGTGCATGGGACTGGCTCAGTAATGCATAAATGCTTCTGTGTGTCAGATCATTGATTCCTGGTGCATAGCTAGTAATGTTACTTTGTTGGATTGGTGGGTTATTTCTGCAGTATGTGAGCTTGTACGGAAGAACTTGCTTCATGTTTTGGGAATTTTCTTACCTTCATTTGACCTTTGAGTTAGCCAAAATAGTTGGCAGTTTTGCTCGTATTATTGCATGGTTACTTTGTTAGTTTTGTGCTCATATAGTGGTTGTGCTCATTTCTGCGCTTGGCTATTAGCATTTGTGAGAGCGTGCTTTTGTTCTTACTTTTAGGTGGTCTTGCCTTATTGAGATACATGTTGGTTAGTGAACGTCAGGTGGCTCAGAGGAGTTCATCGTTACTTGAGAGTACCGTGTAACGAGGGTTCATCAAGACATAAAGTTCTCCGGCAGAAGGAGGTATTATGGGAAGACTTCGGGTGAAGATGAAAGGATCAGATACTGAAGCTGTGCAAACTGATTTCGGGTGAAGGCTGAAAAGCTGAGGTACTGGAACAGTGTGGACTGATTTCTAGTGAAGGCTAGAGAGTCAAGGTACTGGAACAGTGTGGGTTGATTTCGGGTGAAGGCTGGAGAGCTGAGGCACTAAAATAGCATGGGTTGTCTTCGGGTGAAGGTCTTAAGACTGAGGTACTGGAGCAACATTGTAGAAGTTTCGTTAGTTAGAACTATTTGCCAGTGGGCAGGGTTTACTTCGACAGTGCAGACGGACTTGCATCCGGTGGGAGTGGCAGTCAGTTGGGAACTAGTATGGGACGAAATCATAGGTTGTCATGAGAGCACTTTTGGGTCATGCACATAGTGAATTCTAATATCAAGTGAGCTTTTGTGGGTTCAACTGCGAAGTTGTGTAGAAGGTTCACGCGTAGTGCTCGTCGATGAGGGCATCAACCCCCTGAAGTGGTAGAGGGTGCACGACGGATAGCGCATGCCTTTCCTTAGTGCGCGACGAACAGCGTATATTCAGGAACATGTTGCCGACGGATGGAGCACAATGGTACAGTGCACTTGCTCAAAGGAGTTTGTGTTTGCTTAATGTAGTGGAAAATGTGTCTTGCTTAGCCGAGTTCAGCATTAGAGTCTGGGCGAACCTTTGCTTCTAGTAGCAGTAGGGGCAGATTTGGGAGAGACCGGATTTGTAAGCTATCAGCATGGAGGTGTTGGTTTGCGATGGATGGTGACAACTCATCGTGGGGGCATATAAGCACTACCGCATTCTGCGTTATGCTCGGCATCAACAATGGCATTAATTGTTTAAGTGGTGGAGAGTGTCAAGAGTTGGCATTGGGCTTTGACATCATCGAGGATGATGATGGTTAAAGTGGTGGAGAATGTCACGGGTTGCCACCCGTGGCATATTCGGGCTGCGAGGGACCTTGGCGTGAGCATATCTGAGCATGGTTGGGCAGTGGCATGGCAATCTCATAATTTATATTTTTCATATTTATTGGATTTATGAATTATGACTTCTCGAGGGGGTAGGATGTTTTCTCCTACAAGTTTGGGGATGACTTAGAATGCTATTATAAGAGGAGGTCTAGTGTTGATTCTACCACCCCCTAGTGCTACCGAAAAGGACAACACTCAAGTGAGTTCTCCAAAGGAGTGGGCGAGAATTGAGGACCGGCTATGGTACGTGGTTACAGTCCTCATGCTAGTCAAGGGGCTACATGGGCAGCATTGTGTCCGGTGGGGCCGATATTGAGCATTGGCATTGAGGATGAGATTGTGACATTTGCATCCGTTATGACGCATTCGTGCCGTGGTAAGGCATATGCTCATGACGGATTAGGTCTCGATGTGCACACTTGCATGCCGTGTATCTTGTGTGCACTTGCGCATTGGGTTCAAGCTTATGTACACGGTTGCTTGGTTTGGCTAGCATTGGTGTCGCGGAGCACTATGTCGTGGGCTTATCAGTTACTATTCGATTGTGCATATCTTTGTGTGCTACAACCTTGACGAGGGGCGCTAAAAGCTTCATGAATAGAGGCATCGTGCCTAACGGGTGATGCTTGGTTCATGCGCATGTTCGGTTGCACATTGCTATCTTACTTGTGTTTTGAGAGAGATTAGCGCTAAGCACATTACTTGTCGTGTGTGCGCGCATTTGAGAGTGACGATGCTATCGCCTATATATTAGGTAAGTCATATGACTTGAGCATTGAAGGATAAGCTTAATAGATGTGCGAGGCATTATAAATGAATCCTGAACAAGGACATAGTCTTATGTCTCAGTGTTTGAGTTTGACGAGACTATTACTTGGTGTGCAATTATCTAACGAATTATTTTTACTACGTATAATCATAATAATTATATTGTTATTACCGTGTAATGTCTGATCTGCTAATTCGTAACACTCGTCTTGAGAGACTCATCGCTCAACAGAACCCTCTCGGGTCATTGACTAAACGCCCAGGCCAAATGTCAGGGCCTCGTGTGAATTGTTGGCTGAAAATAGAGAATCATTGAGGTGGGGTATCATCACAACCTCGGGTGCCTCGAGCCATTCAAATTATATAATTAAGCCCTTTGCTTTGACTTGACGTGACAAAGAGAAACTTGAGCATTTTGTCCTCGCAACCAGGTGTCACTAGTATATTCACCATTACACTATTTATATATTACCATAGTGCAATGGTACGGCAAAGATGGACAGAACAAGATTGGAATGAGAAGGCAAAAGCTCTGCTCAATTCATTTCTTAAAGCTCCACTGCCACATTCTCTCTGCTCTCGGTCACTTTGTCCTTCATCTTCGAGACACAGTGTCCCTGCTACTCTCCTGTTAGTTCCTACTTCTACAATCTCCATTTCGATCCCCTTACATCTATTTATTTTTCATTTTTTCCCAGCCATCTACAGTATAATATTGCTTAAAGACTTTCTCTTTTCTCTTTGCTTGGAACATTGATGGTGAGTTGTGTAATCTCTATGCCTCCATGTTGGTCCGCTTGTTGGCTGGGGAAAGCTATATGAGTTTGTTGATGTGAATTTTCATATGTGGGCCCCTCCATGTCTTTGTACCTAAAGTCACCAGCCTAAAAATGGATTTACAACTCCATGCATGTGTTGCCACGAGGAACAAAGATGTTGCAGATATATCTATTACGCCTTTTCAAGGGTGTTTCAACCACCTTGGTGTAAAAAAGAAATTATTCTAGCTGTATGATCTTCAAACAGTGCAAAAATTACTATAATTTTAACATTTATGAATGATTTTATATAGTTTTACAAATAATCAAATTAATTACAATGAATATCACACGAACGTAATAGTCACATGCCATAATGCATACAAACAAACAGAATCTCACAAGAGCCCATGAACAACTGCCTGAATATCCACACTTGAAGAAAGCAATAATAATGATAAAGGGAGATGAATTACAGAAGAAAGAAGTGGAAGACTAACACTATGTTCAGGCCTTTCCTTCAATCCTTGCCTGTGTAAGCCCAACACAGGCATCAACAAAATCCTCATCTACAAAATCTGTGGAAAAGATCTGCAGCCGATCTGCGCAACCCCGGGAGAAGCATTCAGTAATGAAAAGCCTAGCATATCCATGGATCCGCTCTGTCACAGGTTTCACGCACATTACCGGGTTATCAGCTTGTGGTGTTACAGTATTCTCCACTCGATAAAAGAATTTCCTGGACATCACTGGCCGCTGCTCACTCAAGTACTTCAAATTGCTATCAGACTTTGTTGATGGCAAATCTGTGTCAATCCAATTATCCATCAAGTGCCCCCCACTCCATAATGGTCCTCCTGCCTCGGGCTGAGGTGACTTTCTTGGCTTCCATACACAAATAATTCTCTTTGGCAATAGTTCTGGAATTGTCTTCTCAAAGACAAGATCATCCTGGTGAACCGGAAACTCGCCAAGTTGATCCTTCAAGTACTTGTCGAACTCAGGAGGATCCTCATGTCCAAACTCCGTGCAGATCTCCAGAATTATAATCTCTGATTGGGTCTCAGATAAAAACTTCTTTATGTCATTGATGACAACATCAACACTACAGGTAAGGAGGATTCCATGACAAACACGGCGATCCTCCTGAACTCAGATATCTAGAATGCGGGTGCCTCTTTCAAGCTGATGGTAGATAGACAAAGATTGGCATTGGGCAAAGGGGCGAGTAATGAATGGGATTCCTATGTTGTTGGTGGCAGAATCATGGGTCCCCAGCCGTACAAAATTGTTCAGGTGAATCTTCTCTGGGTTGAGGTCTGACATCCAACTTTTCCGATCAGGAGGATGATAATCGCAACCAGGAAATGCTTGGCGGCAGCTTTGCTCAAGATCACATAAAGTCGAGACTGCTTTCTGTCGTTCTATTTGTGTAGAGACCAGGCCACCCATTATGAGAATCAAAGATTAAGAAGAAGAAGAAGAAGATTTACAAATTCTTCCTATCTTCTTCTTCTGGCAGCTTTCTTCTTCTTTATTATGTTGTGTATGGTGTAAATTTTGATAAAGAGGTAGTGGATTTGTGCGTTTTAATAAATGCATTTTAACATTTGGTGGTTTCATTGTGAGGTTAGACATCTCCAATTATGATTCCATGATGATTCTCTATTCATTCTTCATTTTTTCCCAGCTATCTACAATACATTGCATATAGACTTCCTCTTTAGTCTCTTGAATGTAACCTGGAATCCGGATCGTTCCGGTATGTGAAACGGGAACGGGAACGGGAACGGGAGCAAGAACATAGTACGCCATATGTTCTAAAATATAGTACGCTAGGGGTAGATTTCTATAAAGTATACTATCAGAATTAAGGTAATTATAGAAGAATTTTCTTTAATAATCAAACATTTAATAAAACATAATTTATGTTTTTTTCAAGTTAATCATCTCAAAACACATCTAGGAGTATTATGGCAGTTTTTTTTTTTTTTTTGACATATTTTTATACCAAAATTCTATTCTTTCTATATTTTTGTTCATTATAATTTATTTTCGTCCTCCGTTAGGCAACCTTTAAAGATATAAATAGAAAAAAAGTTTGAGATATCTTTGGATCGCCAAATTTACCATTTGGAACGCTAGAGTACCATGTTTCGAAACCCCGTTCAAAAAACGTAAATTACTAGGGTAGTAGAGTATTATGGTAACATATCTTCTCTTTGTTGGTGAGTCACAATCGATATATTTCGTTGTTGGTCCAGTTGTTTGGCTGGGGAAAGCTATCTAAATTTGTTGATGTTAGGTTTCTTATATAGGGCCTCCCTTCTTTGTACCTAAAGTCACCAACCTAAAAAAGGATTTACAACTCCATACGTTGCCACAGGGAACAAGATGTTGCCAACATCAATTACAGCCTTTCAATGTTGTTGAGTCAACAAGAAATTATTCCATGATTTCCAAGTCAATGTTTTGCAGTGTGGCAGATACTATAAATTTTATACTCATGATGGGTCTTACATATATTCTCAAATACTTAAATTGCAATGGGTATCACACGAGTGCGATGGTCATAATCGAATAATCCCACAGTTGAAGGATGTTCCACTAATCATGGCCATAAAAACTAATGAAACACAACATACAATGAAAATGGTCCTTATATTAGTTTAATGGTACAAGGCCTGCCAAATATATTAGATTTATAATAAATCAATAGACAACCGGACACATACGAAACTGATTCGACCATAGTTATTATCCAACATCATCTAAGCAAATTATAATACCATGCCAGCAATTAGATGATTATGACTAAGAAGATATTTTCAAACAGATTGAAGGGTCGTCGGAAAGAAGAAGTTACAGACCTGAAGATGATGAAAACCCATGTATTAAGCCAGTTGATAAAGGAGTCAGAAGGCCACATGAAAAACAGCAGAAGGTGCATTAAGGATGATCTCGTGACCACGTCCTCTATCGGCTAAGCAAGAAGACCTTTGAGGGCCCCCTGTACCATGACCAATCAAGAGGTCATTTACATGATTAATGTGTTGCAGAGTAACTCCAATAATGTCTTGAAGATAATAGGTCGCAGTTCCATCTATACAGTGACAGTTTAGGATAAAACAGATGTAGGCAACAGAAGAGCTGGTTGACTACACCCCCAACCATATTCCAAAAAGACTTGATATTTATGAACTGTCAATTGAGGCATATAACACACTCATAGGAAGCTGGAAATTTCCAGCACAAAAGCTAACATATAAATATGCGGGAAGAGAAAGACAGAGAGTTTACACCACCGTTTTGTCAAAAGCCTCATCACTGTCCATTTAATTCTTTGTTCCTCCAATTTAAATCTGATTATTGACAGCCTGACATAAAACCTGCTAGATACAACAACTTCAAAATATAAACAAGTATAATGTAAGAAAAATGCAAATGCTGAGTCTCTAAGAAGCTAAGACAGATTACTAACCATTCTAAACTCCCAATGGGAAAATATAGAGAGAAAATAATAATTTTGGAGTGAAAATTTATGAATAATTTGTGGCAGTCGGAGTTGCTAAAAAAATCCACCTTACCTGCTTATTGTAGCAACATCACATGTTGCTGTTCTGAGTGTTATTATTTGATTTTATTATTACTATTTTTTGCATTTTTCATAAAACTTCCCTTTATATCCAGATCCACTTTGAAGAAAGAACTATTCTTATATCAAGAATGGATGCATTTCAAGGAGTTTACCAAATACACAGTTCGGTAAAAAGAGTTAAACAGAGGATCTCATTTCCAATTTTATTGGAGAAAAATAACGAGATAAATAATGACACAAAGGAAACAAAACATATTCAAAAGGCCACCTTCTCTACAGACTCCCACCTCCCAAGAGCTGCATATATATTTGAAAGTAATCTATAGGCTGCAGAGGATTGATGCTCCTATTCAATAAGGTTTTCAGCTGCTAGTCTTCCCAACTCTTAAGTTTCCATGAATCCTACAAACACCGAGTAAGGCACTCCATACTACACCAACCGGTTTACAAGGCATCTTTTCAAGCTGGTTCATCAATTCATCAAAAAATCCAGCTCGACCTAAGAGACCAACTAAGCACGCATAATGTTCTTGGTCGGGAACAATGCCATGATCATAATTCATTGACTGAAAATACCTAAGCCCCTTTTCCACAAGACCAGAATGGCTACCTCCATTGAGAGTGGCAACAAAGGTTATTGTATCTTGCTTAACACCTAATCTCACCATGTCATTGTACAACTGTGTTGCCTCTTCACCACAACCGTATTATGCTAAGGCTGATAACATCGTGTACCATAACACACAATCTTGTATATTACCCATAATATCAAAGACCTGCCTCCCCACTCCCAAACTTTCACATTTAGAATACATGTCAATAATAGACTCCCAATTATTGAGTTAGGTTTGAAACTAGTTTGTATCAAATAAGCATGAATTTGTTTGCCATGCTTAAGTGAAGCAATACTAGCACAAGCACAGAGGCAACTGCCGAAAGTGAATTGATCTGGTCTAATATGAAAACAAATCATCTTCGCAAACAATTGCAGGGCCTTGTCACCCTTATTATTTTGAGCATGCCCAGCAATCAAAGCAATCCATGAGACCGGGTTCTTCTCGGTCATCGCGTCAAACAATTCACTAACCGCTTGCATATCAACCCACTTGGCATATCTCGAGACTAGTCCAAGCAAGGACATCCCTGATGGTCATCTCATCAAACAATCTCCTTGCGTCACTCATCTCCCCACATTTGGCATAAGCATCAACTACATAACTCAAAAGAACCACATTTGGACAAAAAGCCAGCAATCAAAACCTGACAATGGACCTGCTTGGTAAGTCCAAACTCCTTCAACTTCACACATGCAGTCCAAATACAGCAAAGCTAAACTCATTAAACCCAATTGACAATCTCCACCAATCTCTGTAAAACCTTAAAAAGCCTCGTTGCAATACCCATTCAATGCGTATGCAATTACCATCGTATAGTTCGTATTCCACAACAGCACATCTTTTTTCAGGCATTTTATCAAACAACCTCCAAGCAGGTTTTATCATTCCCAACTTTGCATAACCAGAAAGCATGTCGTTCCAAGAATACAAATTCCATATAGTCCTCTTATCAAACACTTTACGCGCTTCAACATGGTTGCCACATTTGCAATACCTATGGATCAACTGGCTCCATAGGAATGCGTTGGGGTGCTTCAGACTCATGAGTTTCAAATGGAGATCAACCCATTCGCCTTTTTTGAGAGACGTAGAGTAGGCCCATTATTGCAAGAGGAAAGCGAGAGTGCAAGAGTCTAAGCATAGGCCGTTACGTGCTAAGAGTTCTAGAGATTCGACGGCTTGTATGAAGTGGCCTTTAGAGAAGAGAGCGAGGATGCCATGGACGATGCAGGGACGCTTGGGTTTGCTATCGGGTTTGGTTCGCAATGGTACTCTTGAGGATGTGAGTCGGGCAAGAGAGAGTGGGCATTGCATAAGGACACCATGTGACTATGTGAGGGTGTCTCATTCATCTACGACGGCTGAGGTATTGTTGCAGTTTGAGTGCACGTGCAGCCGTGCAAGGTGGTCAGCTCCGGCGAGCTTCGCCGGCTATGATGAATGACAATGAGGACCTACCCGTTGGGAGGGTAGAGCAAAAAGTCTGGGAAGGTCCTCAAAAAAGCATGAGTTTCAGCGGCCAATAGAAAATTGCCACGTAGTCGACAAATAAGGGACACCCATTTAGTTGTTTATGATAATTTTTTTTATTTTAATAAATCGAATGCTAACAACCGTTGGATTTAGAATTTGAAACAATAGGATGTGAATGAAGGAAAAAATGGCATGAATTTAACACATTTCCTAAAGTCTCTGAGAAATTGTAGAGAAACTGAAAAAAAATAATAACAAGTTAACTATCGAAAAGGAAAGTGGTAAGAAAAACTTTTTTTTTGCTTTTTTTTTTAATCACTTCAAAGGCAACTTTCTTTTACTTTTCTTCTCACTTTCTTTCTCTTTGTTAGTAAATTTGAAATCAAACGAGGAGAGAGGATAGGAACTTATTATTCTTTTCTTTTTTTTTCTTTTGTTTTCTCAAGTTTCAAAAAATGGTAAATGATGTCACTTTTATTAATTGAAAAAATAGATTAACG
The DNA here is from genome assembly GCA_033060915.1 of Euryodendron excelsum. Lineage (NCBI taxonomy): Eukaryota > Viridiplantae > Streptophyta > Magnoliopsida > Ericales > Pentaphylacaceae > Euryodendron > Euryodendron excelsum. The sequence goes on along the minus strand of CM065379.1, from coordinate 55,717,834 downwards.
AGATGGGATAGAGGAACTACGTATTAATGATGGCAATTTTGCATATTCTCACTTCAAATATAAGGAAAGGCTTTGTTGATTTTTCTGGTTGCTAATGGTTTTCTTCACTTATTAATTCTTAAACTAGCAACTCTAGCTAAACCCACAAATTTTGAAGGGACTTGTTGCTTTTATTGATTGTGTAGTGACTTACATTAATCCTTAAAATCTTGATACGACACTTAAAACTTTAACATTTTGATAAAGTCATCCATTTGCTTACAAATCCTTCCAATAATTGATTAGGTTAATTACATATTTACCATGGTGGAATCCTTATAGATCAACTTTTTTTTTTTTGTGCAAAAAATGGATATGTGACTCTACGACATCAACGTTGTCAGAGTTGAAGCTTAGGTACCACCAAGTGTTTGGGCCCTGAAAAGTATGTTTAGTCTCATTAAACTGTTATGAAGACTCAAATCTAAGTATTGAGCAAAAAAATTCAAAATTTTACCTATCGAACCAACAACTCAGTACTCTTAGAGATTGACTACCATCTTCTAAAAGACCAAATGTCTGTAAATCCTTATACTACAAAATATTTAAAATTTAAGATTTGAATTATTCTATTAACCTTAGGGCATATTTGGGACATACATACCATACTTAATCTTTACAAAATTATGCATAACAAAGAGATCAAAATAAAATAGTTATACATTTTCGTGTAAACCAAATGGTTTAAGAAAGTAGTTAATAGTATTTATTTATTCCCAATTGAAATTTTTTCCTTCTCTCATTTTAAATTCATTTGTTATATCAATTAATCAACTAATATGATAAATGATGTGGGGGAATAACCCCCGGCCCAACCCAATGGGTGAGGCCCAATCTTCGCAAATTAAAGTTAGGGCTGCTTGTCGGCCTTGACTGCCGATCTCCTCCCCACCGTAGCCCAAACCGCGAAAGGCGGGCCTAAACCGCTAGCGGTCTTCAAGCATTAAATGTAGAGTTGACTTGCATTAAATGCACAAGCAGCTGCCCACGTGACGTCTACGTGCACGTCCGGTCAGCTGAAATCCCCTGCGACGGTGTGCCAGACCCTGTAAGTAATCAGGCGGTGCCAATGATGATGCCTACCCAGTAGGCCATGATAGCCTGCTGATAGGTCAAGACAGAACACACTCCCTCGACGACTCTATAAAGACCCAAGGCATCGAGAGCCAGGTATGGAGAGTTAACCCCAAGTATTCACAGCCTTCATTTGTTTTATCTCGATTAAGCTTGCTGACTTGATCTTCGGAGTGTGATCGGCTCCATAAGGGTCGACCCATTCTAACCTTCTTGTCTTGTAGAAAAAGTTTGGGCTTATACATTTGTGGCTTGAGAGTTCGGCCTAGCCTTCCCGCAAAAACCCACTTACAATTGGCGCCGTCTGTGGGAAGGCTTAGAAAAACCATGAGTCTAAACAACCAGAGACATAGGAGAGAGAACCACGACGGCAGAGGCATCGAAGCCTCTTCCAGTAAAGATTAGACCAACTCGGCACACTGCCAGTTTACACCAGTAGATCGGTAGAGAAAGAGAACACTAAGGTCGGAGATATGAACGCCTGCTGAAAGTCACCAGGAAGCACCGGACGAAATGCGGAGGAATACGGGCTACGTTAGGGACAGAAACTTCCGCAAAAACCACCATCGAAACCTTGCCCCATCGCCCTCCAGTGGGCGAGTCCCGAGTGAAGATACACTCCGTGCGGCGGAGAGGGAAATTCGGCGGCGCGGAGAAGAGATAGCCTACCTCACCTCCCAAGTTCGGGTCATGAGGGAGGCATTCTCTGGAAGAAATGGGCATGGGAGAGAAAGGTCCCCTAATCACGAGCAGATTACTGGCGACAGGAACGATCCAGCGCTGCAAGTAAGAGGGAGTTACACCCCTAGTACCGGGCGTTGCGACAACAGGCTCACAGATCGGCGGAGGGGAAGGAGCGAGACCCCGCCAAATAATGACCCTACTGAAGGAGATCGGTGGAGAGAGGACTGGGAGAAATGGTATAACGAAAAGCAGGAGGATAGGAAGCAACAAACTAAGAAGCGCACAGCCCACGACCTGATGAAAAAGGCCCTGGATCAAATTGCATCCTCGCCATTCACAGAGGAGATTGAGTCCCACCCAATTCCTCAAAAATTCACCCCCACCAAAGTTCACCCTCTATGACGGGAAGACCGACCCGATTAACCATGTTCGACATTACAAACAGCTCATGGTAGTGTGGTGCGGTAACCAGATGTTGATGTGTCGAATCTTTCCCTCCAGCCTAGGAAGTGTGGCTTTACGGTGGTTTGACAAATTACCACTTAAGTCCATTTCCAGCTGGAGGCAACTTGTCGAGCTGTTTACAGCTCGTTTCATAGCAAACAGCCTGCAGCCGAAGGAGGTTGATTTCCTGCTGACATTACGAAAAAAAGAAGGGGAACGATTGCGAGCACACGCCCGATGATACTGGGAGGCTTACAACGAAATTGACGAGTGCAGCGAGCAATTGGCTGTAACCTAATTCAAGATCGGCCTTCCCAGGGAGCACCATTTGCGACAATCCTTGATAAAGAAACCAACCCTCAACATACAGGAACTAATGCTGAGGATCGAGCGCTATGCGCTGTTGGATGAAGATGCGCCCCAGCCAGCATCGGCCAAGGTCGGCGTTGCTGCAGAGAAGGCAAATAAGAAGGAGGTCAAGAAACCCCGATCAGAAGATAGCAACCGGGAAAAAAGGGTAACAGAGGGGGTCTATATAGTCTTTAAAGATCCCATCTATAAGATATTGCCCCAGATTCGCGACAAGCCATTTTTTAAGTGGCCACCAAAGTTAGGAGGAGACCCAGCAACCCGAGACCAAAAGAGGTTCTGTTCATACCACTGCGAGAAGGGGCATAAGACGGAGCAATGTCGGCATCTCAAAACCCATTTGGAAGATTTGGCCAAGGCTGGCCATCTCAACCAGTTTATCGATCGGGAAAAGAAGAAGAAGGAGGCTGAGCAACCGCGGGTGGGGGACATGACCCAGAAGGAGACAGAGGTAAGGCCGGTCAGGGTAATCAATGTGTTGCACGGTTCGGCTGAGTCAGGAATCGTCGACCCACATAGATACCAGGCTGAGATGCAAAAGGCTGCGCACTTAAGAGAAGTAATGCAGATACAACCGCCCAGCAAGAAAACCAGGATCGGCAACGGCCATACGCCCATTGCCTTCACTGATGAAGATCTCGTGGGAGTGCAGGTTCCCCATAATGATGCACTGGTGGTAACACTAAGAGTGGCAGACTGTGACGTCAAAAGATTGCTCATCGACCAAGGGAGTTCATCCGAAGTTATGTATTACAGCCTGTTCAAGAAATTGGAGCTCAAAGAGTCCGACCTCCAGCCATCACTCAACCCATTAATCGGATTCAGCTCAGATCCGGTTTGGCCCATGGGGAAGGTGACGATTCCGGTCATAGCCGGTGGAATCACATTGCAAATCGAGTTCTTGGTGGTCAACGTGCCCTCTCCTTACAATGCCATCATGGGACGGACTTGGTTACACTTTATGAAGGCTGTTCCCTCGTCCTACCACCAATTAATCAGATTTCCAACCCCTGGTGGAGTAGGAGAAATAAGAGGAGACCAAGTGGCTGCCAAGCAGTGCTTCTTAACAGCATGCGCAACCAAGACGAAAGCTGAGAGCGTGCAAATGATGGAGCTGCACGACGACGCTCCTACCATTGAGGATGTGGGGATGATTCCTGAGAATAAAGCCCTGAAGGATCTAAAGAAGATATACATTGATCGGCGGCGAGACAAGTACTTCATCATTGGTTCCTCCTTGTCCAAACAAGAGGAAAAATCCCTGATAGAGTTATTAACGAACTTCCTAGAAGTGTACGCCTGAACCCCTTATGACATGCCTGGGATCGGCGCCGATATTGCTTATCATCGATTGAATGTTGACCCAAATTGCCGACCAGTTGTCCAGAAGGGGAGAAGGGTGGCTACCCAGCATGTGGACGCAGTTCTGGAAGAAACAGAGAAACTTTTGGAAGCTGGGGCAATTTGGGAGATCAACTACCCAAGCTAGTTATCAAATACAGTGGTCGTGAAAAAGAAAGACAGCAAATGGAGGGTTTGTGTGGACTTCACTGATCTCAACAAAGCATGCCCCAAGGATCCATTCCACCTCCCCAAAATTGACCAGCTTATGGATGCAACCACTGGCTTCGGGAGGATGAGTTTCTTGGATGCTTACCGAGGATACCACCAGATTCCCCTCCACCCCGACGACCAAGAGAAGACGGCCTTCATCACTCCAAGGGGTATATACTGCTATAAGGTTATGCTCTTTGGTCTGAAGAATGCCGGAGCCACGTATCAGCGATTGGTCATAAAGATGTTCAAGACGTAGCTCGGCATTACTGTCGAGGTCTACATCGATGACATGGTGGTAAAAAGCAAACTGAGCGACTCCCACTTGGCAGATCTAAAAGTGGTGCTCTGCATCTTGAAGGAGTACAAAATGAGGCTAAATGCTTCAAAATGCGTCTTCGATGTCAGCTCGGGCAAATTTCTAGGGTTCTTGGTCACGCATCGGGGCATTGAAGTAGATCCACGGAAGATCAGTGCAATCCGAAGCATCCAAGCCCCAAAGAATGCCAAAGAAGTGCAGAAACTGACAGGAATGGCCGCAGCACTCAACAGGTTCATCAGCCATTCATCGAACAGGTGCCGACCGTTCTTCCAGCTTCTCAAAAAATAGGAACGGTTCGAATGGACACCAGAATGTGACTCTGTCCTTGCCGATCTAAAGGAATACTTGACCTGACCACCCTTGCTTTCCACCCCCCTTCAGCACGAGAAACTCTTCCTCTACCTTGTAGTATCGGACCATGCGGTCAGTGCCGTTCTACTTAGGCAAGAAAACCGCCAACAGTTGCCAGTCTACTATGTTAGCAAAACCCTTCTCGGAGCAGAAAACAGGTACTTACCCCTTGAAAAGTTGGCGCTAGCACTAGTAGTAGCATCCCGCAAGTTGGTGCATTACTTCAGAACTCACGCCATCAACGTCCTCACTAACCACCAGCTCAAACCTCTTCTAAGAAAGGCCAACTTCTCTGGAAGATTGGCAAAATGGGTCATGGAATTAGGGGAGTTTGACATCAAGTTTCAGCCCAGATCGGCAGTAAAGGGGCAAATTCTTGCAGATTTTGTTGCCGAATTCTCTGTCGAGTTACCAACAGAGGTAGAACAAACCCCAGCAACTACCCAAACACATAACGAATTCCCTCTGGATCTTTGGGAAACAACTGATCATTGGCAATTGTACGTTGACGGAGCTTCCAATGACCGGGGGGCAGGATCAGGCATTATACTCATCACACCAGACGGTCTAACCATGAAACAAGCCATCAAGCTTGAGTTCACCGCCTCCAATAATGAGTCTGAATACTAGGCCTTGCTCGCCGGAATACGCCGAGCCATTGAACTTCGAATTCCTAAGATCGTCATCTATTCGGACTCTCTGCTTGTTGTCAACCAAATTACAGGAGAATACGCAGCAAAGAACGATAGAATGACGCAGTACCTAGCTAAAGCCAAGGAACTGCTTGGCCAATTCAAAAGCTACAAGCTTCAATAGATCAGCCGAGACAACAACTCACATGCGGATGATTTGGCAACCTTGGCCACAACTCTAAAGTCTGGGTCAAGAAGGATGATCAATGTGGAAACCTTGCCAAGCCTAGCATCTTCCAGGAGGAAGAGGAAGCCCTAACAGCAGAACAGCTGGGACCATCATGGATGGACCCAATTATCTCCTACCTCGACAAACACGAACTACCAGAAGATAAGGCTGAAGCTCGGCGAATCAAACATACATCTCTCAGATATTGGCTATTACCGAGTAAGGAGCTTTACAAACGTTCCTTTACAGGTCCATATTTGCACTGCGTCCATCCGGACCAAGTACAGGGCGTCTTGTTCGAAATCCACGAGAGGATATATGGAAGCCATGTCGGCGGAAGATCGATAGCACACCAAGCCATCTCACAGGGATACTGGTGGCCTTACATGCAGAAAGATGCAACCCAGTACGTCCTAAAATGTGACAAGTGTCAGAGGTTTTCCCCCATCATCCACCAGCCGGTCGAAGATCTCGTAACTATCACCAGTCCGTGGCCTTTCGCTTAGTGGGGACTAGACATTGTCGGACCTCTGCCCCGAGCTCCGGCCAACAAAAGGTTCCTCATCATAGTGATCGACTACTTTACCAAATGGGTAAAAGCAGAACCTTTGTCAACCATCAGGGAAATCGGCGCCAAAAGGTTCATATGGAAGAACATAGTCACGAGATTCGGGTTACCCCGTGCCGTTGTTTTGGATAACGGCACCCAGTTCGATGGTAATATGTTCAGATCATTTTGCGAAGGATTGGGGATTAGAAACTATTACTCGACACCAATGCAACGGACAAGTCGAGATTTCAAACAAAACCATGCTTAACAGAGTAAAAAAAAATGACTGGAGAAGGCCAAAAGGAAGTGGACGGAGGAGCTACCCAACGTTCTGTGGTCTTATAGAACAACCCTAAGGAGGTCTACCGGCCAAACCCCGTTCTCCTTGGCATACAAGGTGGAAGCAGTCAGCCCTTTGGAGGTTGGACTACCAACTATCAGATCGGCAGCTTTCAACTCGAGTCTCAACGACCAAACCATTGCGAAGGACCTGGATCTAACTGAAGAAAGAAGGGAAGCCGCCTTGATCAGACTTACGGAGTATCAGCGACAGTTAAGACGCTCCTACAACAAACGGGTCCGCCCAAGAAACTTTGCTCCTGAAGACCTGGTCTTACGAAAAGTACTGGGGGCAACTAAGAAAGCGGCAGATGGAAAGCTCGACCCAAACTGAGAGGGCCCTTACAGAGTAACGACCAAGGTCGGCGTTGGCACATACCGATTGGAGACTGTTGAAGAAGGAAGATAACTGCCTCGGCCTTGGAATGCGAGCAACTTGATGAAATTCTACCAGTAGCAAGGAGTCTCGTATGATGTAACAAATGTATGGAGCTTTTATGAGATCAATGAAAAATGAAGTAGTTCAAAACGAATCTCTCAGAGCCTTCTGCGAACCCATAAAAACCAAGTGTAAAAACTTGGTCCTGTCCAAGTTGGACAGGTCGGCCAAAGAAGGCCACAACAAAATCTAAGTGTAAAAACTTGGTCCTGTCCAAGTTGGATAAGTCGGCCAAAGAAGGCCACAACAAAAACCAAGTGTACAAACTTGGTCATGTCCAAGTTAGACAGGTCAGCCAAAGAAGGCCACAACAAAAACCACCTGTAAAAACTTGATCCTGTCCAAGTTCGGCAGGTCGACCAAAATGTAAAAATAATTGGTCCTATTCAAGATAGACCTTCCATTCGGAAAAATAGACAAGGTAGATTTAGTGATAAACATCAAGATAAGAGACAAAACGGACTTTTTCATTAGAATACGGATGGTTACAAAAACATCCCAGAAAGAAAAAGAAACAGTTATGCCGACTTCTCCCCTGGCTGCGAAGTTGCCTCCGGCAAACCACCAACAATCTCTTCCACGTCCTTAGGCGGTTCGATAGCGTCCTTAACTTTTTTAGCCCCCTCCTTCTCAGCAGCAGCTTTTTCAGCCGCAGCCTTTAAGTTAAGCTCTCGCTTGTACTGGGCGTTAGCAAGCACTTTCTTCGGGCAAACGACGCCGTCTTCAGTGGTGTCGAAGAAGTCCGGACAAAGACCCCAAACGTCAAAGGCCTTATCCACTTCTGCAACGACAAGGGCACCGTTCCAACCCTGTCGGAAAATGGAGCGGCTGAGGTCCATAATCTCTTGGGCCAGTCGATTGGCCCCCCTTTCTTTACCCCTCTTCAGTGTGGCCTCTTCTTCTACCTTTAGCTTGGCCACTTCGGTGTTAAGAGCTTTGACCTCTGTAGTGGCCTTATGCAGATCTACGGATTGCACAACGAACTTCTTTTTGAGATCGGTCAGTTCCTTATTTCTCCTTTCAAAATTAGCCTTCATCAATAGCAGCTCGACGGATGCCTGTTCGGCCTGCTTCCTGAAGGTGATCCGGTCTTTATTGGCACCGATCCATTCCTCCTTTAATCGGTCGTGCTCTTCGATAAGTTCTTGATGCACCTCGGCGAGCTTTTAGAAGCGGGTCATCGCTTCCAAGGAATTCAGGCAGCCCTAAACCAAGAGAAAGTCGTGTTAAAACAGTTGATCAGAAAAGCCCTTGAAACGGAAAAGATCGAAACGCCGACTTACCAAAAGTGAATGATGGAAGGCTCCCATAAAAACGGCCGCATCACTGGCCTCGCCCAACTTTGCCATATCTCTTTTCTGGAGAACGCTCTTCATGACGCCGAAGGCTACTTCAGTCTGCTCGATCATCGAGTCAGTTGTCGAGAGAGGTCGGCCTAGAATATCAGGCGTGATGGTCACAGTTTCGCCGACCTCGTCCACTATGCCTCTTCCTTTCTGCTTTTTGGGCACTGGAGTCGGTGCGGTAAACTCGGGCCCCCTTTTCTTCTGTTGCCGAGTCTCAGGCCTCTGTTGAACGGGAGGAGTTACCTCCGCAGGAATTGTTGCCAGTTCGGCAGTTGGGGCATCGGCAGAAATGGCCGCGACCAACTTCAGCGGCTTGCCGGCAGCGGCGAACATCCTTTCCCTCAGACTCATGCTGTCCTCTGCGGTGGGGGATGGGGTGGAATCTTGTGTTGTAGCCAGAACTTTAACCCGGCGGTCCGGCACAGTGAAAGGCGACGAACTTGAAGCCGAACTGTGGGACCTTGATCGCTCCACGCGTTGTTCTTCGCCCAAGGGCTCCAACGGAGGAGCAACTGCAACTGTAACTTCGGGAGGGCTGCGGGCCCTTTCGATTGCAATGCCGGTGGGAATCTCCTCGAAGTCTCCCTTGGCACCTTCCTTCGCCAATCTTGCAAGGGTACTCTGGGGAACTCCCGTGTTGGCAGTGAAGGTCGAGTATCGCAGCGGGTACGCGAGCAAGATATGCGCAGCCTGACCAACATGCCTTAATCTGCCCTCGCCGACGTAGTTCAAAACCTTGTTGAGATCGTCGAAGTTGACCAACCAGTCGCGCGCCCTCGACCGCTTCTCCCTCTTCTATACAAAAATGCGAGGGTCAAGTGAGATGCATACTAAAATTTAAAAGACTCACAGTATAAGAGATCGGCATCGAACTTATTTCAACGGGCTCTCTAGAGCATCGAATCGCCGGTCTATCCTTCTCAGGAACGTCACCGAACTCCCAGGGACCGGTTACCCAAACCCTAACTTCGTCGACGCCCTTACCGGAGGAAGGCAGACATTTCACTAACTCTAAGGACTTCTCTATGGCCCGCAGGTAGACTTTGTAACTACCTCCGACTTTACAGAGCGTGTAGCAATAATCCAGTTCGGCAAGACCCAGGTTCACACCCAGGCGCCGATTTATTTCAAGCATGCCGAAAAAGATCCTATAGACGTTCAATGATAACTGGGAGGGCGACACCTTATTTTTTACTATAAACTTATGAAGGAGAGGATTGAGGGGAAACTTAAGTCCCCCTTCTACGATGGCAATAACTGGGAACGGCACTCCCTTTTCGGTCTCACTTATACGGTAGTCCTCAGGATCGACTAGCTCTAAGCCGATCTCATCCGGAACGTCAAACCTAGCCCTAAACACGGCAAGGGCCGATGGACCGTTTAACATCTTTCGAAGACGAGATGCCATCAGGGCGCAACTGTCAAAACACAGAAACTACACTGAAGAGCAAAAGAGGAGTGGGCTCGAAAAACACTTATAGTGGTGAGTACTGAAACACTCGACGCACACGCTACTCGAAAGACAAAGAAACACCAAGTGTTTTTCGACTAAATAAGGCATCGCTCTTTTATACGCATCAGTGTCGTCGGTTCGTGCATGGGAAAACGGCAGTAATCATGACGCTTCGCCGAAACGTCGCATCTGCCGTCAATTCGATGATATCCCATAGTAAATCTTTTAAAATCCCCGCCATTTATGTGGCCGGGTGACCATTACAGCCCTTAGCCGTTTCAGAAGCCGAAACAACACAAAGGCTGGGGGCTAATGTTGTGGGGGAATAACCCCCGGCCCAACCCAATGAGTGAGGCCCAATCTTCGCAAATTAAAGTTGGGGCGCCTTGGCGGCCCAAATCAGAGGGAGAGCCGGCCTTGACTGCCGACCTCCTCCCCACCGTAGCCCAAACCACAAAAGGCTGGCCCAAACCACTAGCAGTCTTCGAGCATTAAATGCAGAGTTGACTTGCATTAAATGCACAAGCAGCTGCCCACGCAACGTCGACGTGCACGTCCTGTCAGCCGGAATCCCCCGCGACGGTGCGCTAGACCCTGTAAGTAATCAGGCGGCGCTAATAATGATGCCTACCCAGCAGGCCATGATAGCCTGCTGATAGGCTAAGGCAGAACACACTCCCTTGACAACTCTATAAAGACCCAAGGCATAGAGAGCCAGGTATGGAGAGTTAACCCCAAGTATTCACAGCCTTCATTTGTTTTATCTCGATTAAGCTTGCTGACTTGATTTTCGGAGTGTGATCGGCCCTATAAGGGTCGACCCATTCTAACCTTCTTGTCTTGCAGAAAGAGTTTGGGCTCATCCATTTGTGGCTTGAGAGTTCGACCCAGTCTTCCCGTAAAAACCCATTTACAAATGATATCATAACATTTAATATGACATTCATATCATTAAATGCTGTCTGTATGTAGTTATGTACTAATTGGAAGGCCTTAGTTAATTAGATAAGGAGAAAGTTTACAAAAAGGAACATAAGCTCTTATTTGAATAGACTTATTTAAGCAACTTAGGACTTATCTATTGAAAAAAATAACCGATGACATTTTACTAACTTTTTATTTTCGGTATAAAAGTAGAAAATATAACTTAAAAGTTCATTAAAATGGTAAGACAATGAAATGTTGGTTGAAAAGAAAAATGTAAGTTGCTCAATAAGTTAGGCAAAGAGAGACTCCTCAAATGATCGTGCAGTTAGGTCTTGTCATATCACATGAACGGTCCACATTTGTCCCTCGATCTTTACACGTGATAGCCTAAGGAGCACCACTTGTTCTGTGAAACAGATGACCTTTTCCCCACTTTCCTTGTTGTCATGGGTTGCCACCCGTGGCACGTTTGGGGCCGTAAGGGACCTTGGCGTGGGGCATGTCTGAGCATGATTGGCTGGTGGCGTGGTAAACTCTTAATTTGTATTTTCCATATTTAGTGGATTTATGGATTATGACTCCTCGAGGGGGTAGGATGTTTCTTCCTATCAGTTTGGAGATGGCTCAGAATGCTATTATAAGGGGGGGCATGGTGTTGACTCTACCACCCTCTGGTGCTACCGAAAGGGACAACATTCAAGTGAGTCCCCCAAGGGAGTGAGCGAGACTTGGGGGCCGGCTGTGGCACGTGGCTGCAGTCCTCATGCTAGTCAAGGGGCTACATGGGCGGCATTGTGCTCGGTGGGGCAAATGTTGGGCATTGGCGTCGAGGATGGGGTTGTGGCATTTGCACCCCCTACGCCATAATTATATAGTGGTGGGGCTTATGTCCATAATGGATTGGACCTCGGTGTGCACACTTGCATGCTGTGTGTCTCGTGTGCACTTGCGCATTGGGTTCACGCTTGTGCATACGGCTGTTTGGTTTGACTAGCATGGGTGTCATGAGACACTGTGTTGTGGGCTTAACAGTTGCTAATCGATGGTGCCTATCCTTGCGGGCAACCTTAACGCAGGGCGCTAAGAGCTTTATGGATGGAGGCGTCGTGCCTAACGGGTGATGCTTGGTTGGCGCGCATGTCTAGTTGCACATGACTATCTGGCTTGTGTTTAAGTAGGGACTAGCGCTAAGCACATTGCTTGTCATGTGTGCGCGTATTTGAGAATGGCGTTGCTATCGCCTATACCTTGGGTTTGCCTTATGGCTTGAGCATCAGAGGTCCGAGCTTAAAGAGATATGCGGGACATTACGGATGGATCCTGGACAAACGCATAATCTTATGCCTTGGTGTTTGAGTTTGGCGGGACTATTGCTTGGTGCATAGTCGCTCACGGGTCATTTTCGCAGCGTATGATCATGGCGGGTCGCATTATTGTCACAGTGTGGTGCCCGGCCTGCCAGCCCGTGACAGTTGGTATCAGAGCACTAACTATCCATGGTGTGCATTAATTGGGTGTTGCTTCTCTCATCCGTGTGGGCATACTCTTCATTTGTGGTGGACTTCTCCTAGTGAGTTGTTTGCTTTAGATTGTTGGTTGTCGGTTTATCGGTGGGGTGAGTGTCATTCCATCTTATGACGAATGGATTGGTGGCCCGAGCTAGCAGTTTCTAGTCTATGTGGGCTAAAATCTTATGGTATCAGTAGACTTGGTTGCTGTTTGAACCCCTTTGGTACCTTCTTTAAAGTGGTCGCTTCGACAAGTTTTGGATGCGCGCTCGGTCCTTTGATTGTGGTCGTAGTGCACTGTGCAGCAGGCTTTCTTAAGGATATGCATGGGACCGACTTTGTAGTGCACAAACGCTTTTGTGTGTCAAATCAAATGATTTTGGTGCATAGCTAGTAGTGTTGCTTTGTTGGATTGGTGGGTTGTTTCTGCAGTATGTGAGCTTTGCTCGTATTATTGCATAGTTACTTTGTTGGCTTTGTGCTCTGTGGATTGTGCTCATTTCTGCGCTTGGTTGTTAGCATTTGTGAAGAGCGTATTCTTATCTTAATTTTGGTTGGTCTTGCCTCGTTGTGATACATGTTGGCTAGTGGATGCCAGGTGGCTCAGAGGAGTTCATCGTTGCTAGAGAGTACCGTGTAGCGAGGGTTTGTCAAGATATTAAGTCCTCCGGCGGAGGGAGGCATTGTAAGCAGACTTCGGGTGAAGATCAGAGAATCAGACACTGGAGCTTTGCAAATTGATTTCGGGTGAAGGCTGAAGTGCCGGGGTACTGGAACAGTGTGGGCTGATTTCGAGTGAAGGCCGAAGAGCTGAGGCACTGAAACAGCATGGGTTGTCTTCGGGTGAAAGTCTAAGGACTGAGGTACTGGAGCAACATTGTGAGAACTTCAACAGTTGGAACCGTCTGCCAGTGGACAGGGTTTGCTTCGACAGTGCAGACGAACTTGCATCTAGTGGGAGTGCCGGTCAGTTGGGAACTAGTGTGGGACAGAACCACAGGTTGTCGTGAGGGCATCTTTGGGTCGTGCACAGGGTGAATTCTAATGTCAAGTGAGCTTTTGTGGGTTCAACTGCGGAGTTTGTGTAGAGGGTGCACGTGGAGTGCTCGTCGATGAAGGCATTGACCCCTCGAAGTGGTGGAGGGTGCATGACGGCCAATGCACGCCTTTCTTTAGTGCGCGACGGACAGTGCCTATTCAGGTACATGTTGCCGACAGATGGAGCAATATGGTACGGGGCACTTGCTCAAAGGAGTTTTGCTTGCTTTATGTGGTGGAAAAGGAGTCTTGTTTTGCTTTGCCGAGTTCAGCGTGGGAGTTTGGGCGAACCTTTGCTTCGAGTAGCTGTGGGGGCAGATTTGGTGGAGACCGGATTTGTAGGCAATCAGCATGGAGGTGTTGGTCTGCGAGGAGTGGTGGCAACTCATTGTGAGGGCCTATAAGCACTACCGCATTTAGCGTTATGCTTGGCATCAACGTTGATTGTTCGAGTGGTGGAGAGTGTCAGGAGTTGGCACTAGTTGTGGCGAGTGCTAGGAGTTGGCACTGGGCTTTGGCATCATCGAGGACGATGATGGTTGAAGTGGTGGAAAATGTCACGAATTGCCACCCGTGGCACGTCTGGGGCCGCAAGGGACCTTGGCGTGGGGCATGTCTGAGCATTATTGGCCGGTGGCGTGGTAATCTTGTAATTTGTATTTTTCATATTTAGTAGATTTATGGATTATGACTCCTTGGGGGGGGGATAGGATGTTTTTTCCTATCAGTTTAGAGATGGCTCAGAATGCTATTATAAGGGGTGGTATGGTATTGACTCTACCACCCCCTGGTGCTACCGAAAGGGACAACATTCAAGTGAGTCCTCCAAGGGAGTGAGCGAGACTTGCGGGCCAGCTGTGGTACTTGGCTACAATCCTCATGCTAGTCAAGGGGTTACATGGGTGGCATTGTGCCCGGTGGGGCAGATATTGGGCATTGGCATCGAGGATGGGGTTGTGGCATTCGCACCTGCTACGTCATAATTATATAGTGGTGGGGCTTCTGTCCATGACGGATTGGACCTCGGTGTGCACACTTGCATGCCGTGTGTCTCGTGTGCACTTGCGCATTGGGTTCATGCTTGTGCACACAGCCGCTTGGTTTGGCTAGCATGGGTGTCATGGGACACTGTGTTGTGAGCTTAACAGTTGCTAATCGATGGTGCCTATCCTTGCAGGCAACCTTGACGCCGGGCGCTAAGAGCTTCATGGATGGAGGCGTCGTGCCTAACGGGTGATGCTTGACTGACGCGCATGTCTAGTTGCACATGACTATCTGGCTTGTGTTTAAGGAGGGACTAGTGCTAAGCACATTACTTATCATGTGTGCGCGTATTTGAGAATGGCGTTGCTATCGCCTATACCTTGGATTTGCCTTATGGCTTGAGCATCAGAGATCCGAGCTTAAATAGATATGCGGGGCATTACGGATGGATCTTGGATAAACGCATAATCTTATGCCTTGGTGTTTAAGTTTGGTGAGACTATTGCTTGGTGCATAGTTGCCTTACGGGTCATTTTCGCTACGTATGATTATGGCGGGTCGCATTACTGTCACCGTGTGGTGCTCGGGCTGCCAGCCTGTGATACTTGTCGATGTCACCATGATTGGCGTTTCTCACGGTAAACTAGATGAAGTCTCTCAAACCGCACGATCCCAAGTCACGGGCCTTATCAGCCGTCGATTAAATTCTTATCCTTAATTCGTTTACTGGTTTTCTGGTAGGCATGTATAGAGATTTCAGAGTTAGGTGAGAGAGATAACATCCTCATTCGACTGCGCACAACTCCGCGATCCTTTCTCCCTCTCTAAAGCCTTCTCTCTCTATATATCTATATCATCTATATAGACGGTAAGCTTTCTCGCTTCTGTTATTTTGCTATTGTTGTTTATTGCTTTTATCATTTGACTCGCCATTAATTCCTGTAAAACCCTAATTTTTTGCATAGTCACTTTTGAGATCTAATATTTGTGTATTAATATTCTACAAGACATCAACATACATACATACATACATATATATATATATATATATGTGTGTGTGTGTGTGTGAATCAATATTGTCCATATTTTGATTTGATGTTGGGTTTTTGTTTTGATTTGTTCTATTGCGAGGTTCTGTATTTTTTATTGTTACTTTTAGCTTTTAGTTGCAATATATCGTTTGGTAATTAGTGGGTTTTTGGTTTTTTCTGTTTCAGTGAATCCAAGGTTTTGAAGATTTAATTAGGATATTGTGATGGAAAATGGCGTTGGGATTGTTGACGGTTCTCCTTTGAGAGAGAAGGTTATGGAAAATGAGGTTATGGAGCCGAGAGTAGAAGAAAGGGCTGCGGTTGGGTTTGATGAATCGAAGGATTCAGAAGGGGAGGAAGTTTTCAAAGAGGCGATTGGGGCTGAGACGCCGGGAGTTTGGTCAGGGGATATTGTTGTCAACCTGGACGATAATGTTGAGAAGGTTGGACATTTGGGTGGTTCCATAGAGGAGGATGAGAATTCAGCTGTAGGAATCGAGTTTGAGAAGTTTGAAGAGGCAATTGGGGTTCCTGTTAAGGTTGGTAATCACGAGGAGGAGCTTCCAGTTGGTGTTGAAGATAAGGTGGACGGTTTGGTGGGTGGGGAACCTGTTGATGAGGCCGCAGTGCAGGAAGTCATTGATGCAGAAAGTGTAGCAGAGAAAGTTGTGAGGGATGAATTGAAACAAATGGAGAATGATGTTTCAGTAAGTGCTGGCGAGCATGTGGTGAGGGAGGTATCTGATATTGCTGCTGCTGGTGAAAAAGAAATTTTGATAGATGGGAATCAGGTGGATCAGAAGTGTTGTGTAGTTGCTGAGAAGTGTGAAAATGGTGTTTCAGATATTGTAAACTTGGAGGGAACACCCGTTCATGAAGACTCAGATAACGGACATTCCAACAAGGAGGCAACGCAGTTTGATAAAGAATCAGAAACTGGGGATGTCCAAATTGTGCGGGGAGGTGACCATGACTCTCGGCAGGAGGTTGAATCTGCTGAAGAGATTTTGCATCAAGCTGGAAAAAGTGAGGAAGTGAAGGAAACCTTGGGTTTACTGGATACTAGCCATCAAGATTACAACAGCTGGGAAAATGAAGATGACGTAGCTTGTGAGCTTCACATGGATAAGGTTGAAGTAACTGACAATTTGGTTAACTTGTTGGACACAGAATTTAAAGATGATGAGAGCAGGGAACTGAAAGAAGAAGATTCAGTCATACCAGTTCCGTTGTATCACAATGATAAGAATGAGGAACTCAAGGACATGGCTAAGTTAGATTTGGATAATCAGGATGAGAAGAGTCGGGAACTGAAATGTACTTCAGCCACTACAGATTCAGACCTCCACAGAACTAGTTGGAAACCTGAAGATAAGCTACATACTTCTGTGGAGGGAAAGAAAGTAACTTTAGAGATTGATAAATTACCCACTTCAGAAGATTCTGTAGTGGAGACTGATGAGAAGATTCAGGCTAGTGCATCTGATTTGGGAGTGGAAAAAAATGAGGGATCTCAACTTCAGCATGCTGATAAGGACGTTGAAGCTTCCAATGCTATGGCCAAGAAGCCTGAAAACAAAGGATCAAAAGATGAGGAGGTCAAACAAAGTACTCAATTGAATAGAGAAGGAGAAATCAAGCCTGCAGCAGATGTTTCTCTGTCCTCTGGAAAATCTGCAAATCCTTCCCCTACAGCTGCTCATCCTGCCGGCCTTGGTCGTGCTGCCCCATTATTGGAACCTGCTCCCCGAGTTGTGCAGCAGCCTCGGGTGAATGGGACATTATCTCAGATGCAAAACCAACTCAATGAAGACCCGACAAATGGGGAAACTGAGGAAAATGATGAGACCCGGGAAAAACTCCAGATGATAAGGGTGAAATTCTTGCGTCTTGCTCATAGGCTTGGGCAAACACCCCACAATGTTGTTGTGGCTCAAGTCTTGTACAGACTAGGGCTAGCTGAACAGTTGCGAGGGAGAAATGGGGGTCGTGTTGCTGCCTTTAGCTTTGATCATGCAAGTGCAATGGCGGAGCAGCTAGAGGCAGCTGGGCAGGAACCCCTTGATTTCTCCTGCACAATTATGGTTCTTGGAAAAACGGGAGTTGGTAAAAGTGCAACCATCAACTCCATATTCGATGAGGTTAAGTTTGGCACTGATGCTTTTCAGCTGGGTACAAAGAAGGTTCAGGATGTTGTTGGAACTGTCCAGGGGATCAAGGTACGGGTAATTGACACACCAGGTCTTCTATCTTCGTGGTCAGACCAGCGCCAGAATGAAAAGATCCTCCACTCTGTTAAGCAGTTTATCAAGAAAACTCCCCCAGATATTGTTTTGTATCTTGATAGGTTGGACATGCAGAGCCGAGATTTTGGTGACATGCCTCTATTGCGTACAATCACAGAGATATTTGGGCCATCAATTTGGTTTAATGCTATTGTTGTTCTAACTCATGCAGCATCAGCTCCTCCTGAGGGCCCAAATGGCACTGCTACAAGTTATGACATGTTCGTCACTCAACGTTCTCATGTTGTCCAGCAAGCAATTCGCCAGGCAGCTGGGGATATGCGGCTCATGAACCCTGTTTCTTTGGTGGAGAACCACTCAGCTTGCAGAACGAACAGGGCTGGTCAGAGAGTATTACCAAATGGTCAGGTTTGGAAGCCCCACTTGTTATTGCTCTCCTTTGCGTCAAAAATTTTGGCTGAAGCCAATACACTTCTAAAGTTGCAAGATAATCCACCTGGAAAGCCTTTTGCTACTCGAACAAGAGCACCTCCTTTACCTTTTCTTCTCTCATCGCTTCTGCAATCAAGACCACAGCTGCAACTTCCGGAAGAGCAGTTTGGTGATGATGACACCTTAGATGGTGATCTGGATGTGTCATCAGACTCGGATGATGAGTCAGAATATGATGAGTTGCCACCATTTAAACGGTTGACAAAGGCCCAGCTGGCAAAGCTTACTAAAGTGCAGAAGAAAGCATATTATGATGAACTGGAGTATAGGGAAAAACTTTTCATGAAGAAACAGTTGAAGGAAGAGAAGAAGCGACAGAAGATGATGAAGAAAATGACAGCTTCAGCTAAGGATTTGCCAAGTGACTACAGTGAGAATGTGGATGAAGAAAGCGGTGGTGCAGCATCTGTTCCAGTTCCCATGCCGGATTTGGCGTTACCTGCTTCTTTTGATTCTGATAATCCGACTCATCGCTATCGTTACCTTGATTCTGCCAATCAGTGGGTTGTGAGACCTGTTCTAGATAATCATGGTTGGGATCATGACATTGGTTATGAAGGTGTAAATGTAGAAAGATTGTTTGTGGTTAAACAAGAGATACCTGTGTCTTTCTCTAGCCAGGTTACTAAGGATAAGAAGGATACCAATCTCCAAATGGAAATAGCCAGTTCAGTAAAGCATGGTGAGGGCAAGGCAACTTCTTTAGGTTTTGATATGCAGACTCTTGGAAAGGACATTGCTTATACTCTGCGCAGCGAGACAAGGTTTAGTAATTATAGGCAAAATAAGGCAACAGCAGGTCTTTCAGTAACTCTTTTGGGTGATGCCTTAACAGCAGGAGTGAAAGTTGAGGACAAATTAATTGTTAACAAACGATTTCGGTTGGTTGTATCTGGAGGTGCCATGACAGGTCGTGGTGATGTTGCTTATGGTGGCAGTTTGGAGGCCACCTTGAGAGATAAAGATCATCCTTTGGGTCGTTCACTATCAAGTCTTGGGCTATCAGTCATGGATTGGCATGGAGATCTTGCGATTGGAGGAAATGTGCAGTCCCAGATTCCTATTGGACGGTTTACAAACTTGATTGCTCGAGCCAATTTGAATAATAGGGGTTCAGGGCAAGTCAGTATCCGCTTGAATAGCTCAGAACAGCTTCAGATAGCTTTAATTGGCCTTCTTCCTCTACTCAGAAAGCTAGGTTTTCCTCAACAATTGCAGTTTGGACAATGATAAAATTAGGTTATATATCCTGCAGCAGCTATGTGGTAATACGAAATAACTTCCAAAATAGTCATGCCTTCATCGTCAGCATCGAACATGAGTATATCTATGCCGCTGATTTTTTTTCACTGCCCCACAATGCTTTAGTTATAGTGAGCTTAGTTTTCTTCTTAGATATTTGCTTTTGGCAATCTTAATTATGGACAAAATGGTGCTGCTTCTTGATTCATACCTTTGTCATTATTTAGTCATAATGGGTGTGGAAATTATTTGTATTCCAGTAGTGTTAATCCATTCTGCCCTCTCGTTTCTATGGTAACCTCTTCATTCACAATATGATCTTCGTTCTTTATTGTTTATGTTAAGCAAATTGTATAGGGCATTAAGAATATTTAGTTTCTCATTTTGTTGTCACCAATTTTTGGACTGAGGCTGTAGTAAATTGTAAAGAATCATATTTACATGGATACATTACATTGGTGGGAGAAATTTTTTCATTTACAGCAATCTAGGGTTGTATTCTTTAACAACTAATATAGATTTCAGGTAATGGTGCCCCATCTGTTGATTTTATGGCTTACTGCTATCTTTTTAGCTGCAAAATTTTGAGAGGTTTGTTGTCATTGTTGTCTTCACTCTTCACTAGAAATTTTGATGTATCGATAATTCACATTTGAGCTTATTTTTGTCCAATTTTATTTGGGTCTTTGTACCCATCTAGCCCCCTTCTTCTCATTGTTTGTCTTTCACTAAATGAAATGAAACATCAAACAGATTAGCAATGGAATTTGATTTCCACATCCTCTGCAGTTATAATACTTCTACCATTAGAGAGACCTTAACCATGAAAAAGAATTGATTCATTGTTCTAATTTTGCAAAAGTACGTTATATTTCTAGTATATTTTATGAACTTGTCTGCGATCAATCTAATGTCTAATAAATTTGCCAAACAGTTCTCTGGAGTTTTCGTTTGCCTTTAATAGCTTGGACGTTGGATGATAACCTTTAAAATCTCTTTCTTCCGCCATATACCAGCTATGGGAATAGTTTCCCATGACCTAATTATCTTCTTAATGCGGTTCTTTGCTTGTCAGTTTGGTGGCTTGACCAATTTCATGGACTGCCTAGTTTCCAATGCTATGTCTAGAATGCATATGATCACGATAAGTTTCTAGGATATTTTCATTAGTTTCTTCCAGCTTTAGGGCCTTGTATGCCTAAAAGTAAAGGGTATCCGAGTTCTGGATTTGTTTGGCTTTTCTCTGGGGTGTGGCTTAGCAGTGTAATGGGTTGGTTTTTGTGGGCTGCATGCCAAACCAACTCCTCAAGCAAAATCTACCTTAATATATAAGAGTTCAGGAGACCAGGGATGATACAATTTGTTCACCTTATTAATTTGCAATTTTTAATGGAATTACAAAAAACAGAGTCAACTGCTGAATCGTTCAAAATAATAATAATAATCCAAAATTGCTTGGCATCTTTAACTATTCATGATTTGCTGACTTTGTTTTTGCCAGGTTTCAATTTTCAAATGCTTAAAAAGAAATGATGAAGAAAACATTGTAATGATGAAATCTTCCTAACGCTTCGTTTGAATAATAGGAAGAAGGTAGACATTATGGATAAATAAATAAATTGGCTAGGAATAAGCTATCAGAGATATGCATGAAATGTATTTGGTACCTGGACACTGACTACATTTTTAAAAAAATGTTTCCTCTAAAATATGGAAAATTATGATGATCCAGAGAAGCATATCTGATGCATAATATTCCATGCAATGTGCTAGCAGTGATGCTTTTCGTTTGACATGAAAGACAATCACCTAAAACAAGTTCATGAGAAGCTTGAATCTATTCTGCAGGCGTATTCCTCATTCCTCCTCCAAATGTCAAGTTATAGGAAAAGTTAAGCCGGCCAAAGCTTCTTGGGAGGCTGCAAGTCAGACCGTAGTATTCCAAACAATGGGTAGGTATGGGTGGGGCCAGGAGCTACAATTTTTATTCTCTTCCTAATGGAGTTTTTTTGGTGAACTTTCACTGGAAGCGTCTATAGTTGGGACTTGGGGAGGAGTTCTGTTAATTATTATAATGTCTGCCCATGTTGTGAGTGTGAACATCAGAGTTTTGCTAGTGAAATAGCATGCACATATAAGCCCAGGGTTTCAATTTCTGAAGACCCAAACGCATAGTTTCTTACTTTCCTCTTCTTAGTCCTTTGATTGGCCAACTCTCTTTTAACTTTGCAATGTGCTCTTATCCATTTACATTTACTATGCTATCAGCCTACACACTCATTTTCAGAGTTGATTGTCCTGATTTTCCCTTTGCTTGTCCTATTTTGTTGTCTTGCAGTAGTTTTTTTTCATGATCAAGGAATGGGATGATGGGCTAGGTATGAAGATTAGGAAGGTATGCTTCTTGAACTCTGTACCATCTTATGCTAGCTCTCATATCCGAGTTAATGGCATGAATTTAAAATTGCTAGAGTGGTTTAGAAACTAGGGCTGTAGTATGCTGTTTTAAATATTTGTATACATTTGTTTTAATTCATGATTGGTAATTTGAATAAAGAGGTTGGTGGGTTTGGTTTTGATTGGGTAGTTATACAGTTGCCCATGTTGAAAACCCCTAGATCACTATCAGCCTTGATAATGGCTTTTCAGAAAGTCATTGCAGCACCACCAGCCTAGCCATAGGATCGGGGAGGATGGATTTGCAGTTGAACCCTTGAAGTCCTTATTGCTGCAATTAGAACTAGGCTGGTTT
Source organism: Euryodendron excelsum (assembly GCA_033060915.1). NCBI lineage: Eukaryota > Viridiplantae > Streptophyta > Magnoliopsida > Ericales > Pentaphylacaceae > Euryodendron > Euryodendron excelsum. The sequence continues at coordinate 55,695,789 of CM065379.1, read as the reverse complement.
TGAGGCATTGAACGTGAAGGCTGACAAGCCATTGACATATGATGGAGAGTAACATTGTTCATAAAATGCAAGAAAACGAAGCAAAAACAGTGAATAGAATATGGTAGAATATGTAAGTTCCCAAACTCTAAAACATTGATGAGTTAAATAATAGGAACTGCCAAGAAACAAGAAAAGAAAAGGAAAAAAACAGTATGCCATCATGATTTATGACTCAATAATGAATGACAATAACATTGTACTCAATAGTAGCATCACCCGTGTTTGCGTTGAACCAATAGGTCTTTGCCCTGGTGATTCCATGTGCTAGTCGGAAAACACCGGAGCCATCGATGATGGGCTGTTCACGGTACAAATGAAATGCTGGGTTCCGCCCCAGAATGCTTAAGAGTGCTACCATTGTACTTCCCACTTGTGAAGGCAAAGTTCATGGTCATGAGCAAAGGCAGATGCACCATGGGACGAGTGGGGGCTGTTGCCCTCACTGATCTGATAACTTTCATCATTTTTTAAAATTTTTGATGTATATTTATTTTACCCTAACTTGTAAATATAGTGTATTGCCTCTACTGAATTTACTAACAGTTATCTTTGCACCCACTAAATTTACTAACTTGTAAGCAAAAGACAGAGATTTACTAATACCTGCATTTTCTTTAGCTGAATTTTATTAATCCCTCATCATTTAGCCAAATAAATAATACAAACATAGCTCTCCATCCTAATATTAAATTAAAATATTATTATGCATATTTTCAATATTTTATTTGTCTATTCTAGAAAAATTTTCAAAATTTCAAATTTTAGCATTTTCATTCTATCTATCAATGACTTATGAGTTGTGACCCAAATATTTAAAACTTCTCTTGGAATTTCAAATTCTTAAGTATTTAAGGATTTTCTAGTTTTGACACTAATTTTATATGTTGCGATTGCAATCATAGAGAGAGTTTTTTTTTCAATGAAAATTTGCAAAAAATAGGCTTTACAACCGGAATAGATGATTAGTAGATGAATGATAGATTGATTGTATATAATGGAATAAATATTTTCAATAGCATGTCAAATGAGGTTATCAAGTGTTATTTTCAAAATATGAAAAGTTGTAGAGGCTATTTGTAAAATAAAATTTTGAAATTGTGAAGAAAATTTGGAGTAACCTTCTAATTTATAAATAATTATAATTCTGTTAAGGGGTGTATACTGTATTTGTACAAAAGTGCACCTCCTTCCTTTTTGGCATCTTTAGGTCTTGTTTGGTATGATATATTTTTTTTTTTTTGCTTTTTGCTTTTTAAAAGCAAAAATTTTTGCTCTTAAAAAAGAATTTTACGAATGATTCTTATAAATTTCACCACTGGACGAATATCCTGGATTCACCCTGGTCATGGGTAGACCCAACTCCTCCAATCCAGCTGAACCATAGAACCCCTGTGCTCGACCCACTATTGTGGAGTTGGGTTCTGGCCCTGCCGTCAAAGGGTCATCAGTCATGTTGATTAGGCCGAGCAAGGTAGGTGATTTAATGGTCATTTTGGCTTGGCAGTTGCGTTCTTGCCACTTACTATGTCATGGAAGTAGAAGTGAAAGGTTTGTTACCTTCTCCTTTTTATAGGTGAGCTTTTGGAACCACTCTTCCACTTCTTTGGGTCCTTGAGCAATGCAGTGAACCACTGGCACGGCTATCGTTAATGAAGAGAATAGCATGAGGATTATAGCTACCTTCCTCATCTCTCTCTCTCTCTCTCTCTGTGTGACAGTATATGGGTCGTGTAGAGAAGTTTATTTTACATATAGCTACGCTTGGGTACGTGGGTGTTTCGGGTGACAAATTCACTAACATCATATATAATATCCTGTCCAGCTAATAGAATCACAGTTGATACTTTGAGCAGACGAACAAAAGGGAGAGACAGACATTAAATCATAGAATTTAGTGTGCATATAAAAATTTCAGCTGGTAATCCTGGGCAGCTGTAAAAAATTTGTATGGAGAGAACAATAGACGAGGAAAATATTAAATGAAACTCATCGTTATACTAAACTCTTGATGATGAATAGCTATAACGTTGATTACAACGAAAGAAACACCTGCGGTGAGATTGAACGTATGTCTTCGTAGTAGTTATTGCGCGCGGAGCCATCAATTATGGCCTTATGAGCCATCATATGGACTCAGTTCCTCCAGCCCTGCCAAGCCAGAGAGCCCTTGGGCTCGATCAATGAGCTTTGAAGTGTGTTCGGTCCCCACTGTCAATGGGTCATTAGTTTTGTTAAGCGAGCAGAAGAAAGTGGAAGTTTTTCTGGTTATGTTGGCTTGGGCCACCGCACCACAATTGGTGCTTGTTTTAAATCCTCTACAGCTCAAAACTTAGGATCTAACAGCACACTTATAATAGTTTGTCTTATTTTGATCCGGCTCAGCTGCTGAGCACAAAATTTGATTCCAAACAATTGAAGTTAAGGCCGGGTCTGTCCAATTGGCAATCTAAATTAATCACCCGTACCATCTCTCCACCATCAAAGCAACTTTGGGAATGGTTAGTGGTACTCTCATCTATGCCATATGGCCTGGCCTGTTAGTTCAGAAGAGCCGACTCGACCGCACAAGAGGCATGGTTTGGTTAGCCTGTTGACACCTTTAACATAACAATTTCATTTCCATATATATATATAGGTCACGTAAGGGTGATATACCTACTGCACTTCTGAACTTTTTTAATCTTATATTTTGTACATATACACTCAAAAAGGATTGACCACCAAGGAGCAATATCAACATTCAAACCACAATAGAGAAATTCAATTCTTTAGGATTTGTTTATTACCATGTCTATGACTTTTGTGCTGCATATGAATTCCTAGGTCCAAGCATTCCTTAAGCCCAACTCAAACATAGTTGAAAAAGGAGATAAGGCCCATATAATATTCCCCACCTACTAAACACTTGATATAAACAATTTTAGCGTCACATCTTGTAACTAATAGTAGGAATTTTCATAATCTTGAAAGATCATTATAAAAAATTGTAGGAAAATATATATATATATATATATAAGCTCTCACTTAAAGTACAGCAAAAGAATGGACCACATCACTAAAAGTAATACGAAGTACCAAAGCAAATAAAAGACAAGAAATAGGGCAGTCCTTTAGCTAGAGCGTTCCTGTTTGGCAGTCAAGAAAATAGACAACTTCCCAAGAAATAAGAGCAAGGGAAAAAAGAAAACAGAAAAACAGAGTGTCCTTATTTATGCTTTGGACCAATCATGAATCAATAATGAAGGACAATGACATTGTATTCGACGATAGCATCACCCGTGGTGACATTGAACGCATAAGACTTTGCTGTAGCGATTCCTCGAGCTAGTCGGAAAACACCGGACCCTCCGACAATGGGCAATTCACGGTACTGATGGAATACTGGATTTGCACCCAGAATGCTAAGAGTGCTACCATTGTGCTCCCCGCTTGTGAAAACAAAATTAAAGTTCATTAGTAGACCCACTTCCTCCAATCCAGCTGAACCGTAAAGCCCCTGGGCTCGACCCACCATCGTGGAGTTGGGTTCGGGGCCTACCGTCAATGGGTCATCCATCATGTTAGTTTTGCCGAACAAGGTGGCTGATTTAGAAGTAATGTTGGCCTGGGCCACCTGCGCAGCACTTGGTTTCTCGCCACTCAATGTGTCATGTACGTAGAAGTGAAGCTCTGTCACCTTTTCTTTTTTACGACCGAGCTTTTGGAACCACTCTTCCACTTCTTTTGGCCCTTCAGCAATGCCATGAACCACCGGCATGGCTATGATCATTGAGCAGAACAGAGTTAGAATTATGGCTATCTTGCCCATCTCTCTCTCTCTCTGTGTGATAATAAGGGGTGACAAGAGATGCAAATATATATAGATGGACTACCCGGAAAAAGTGGAGTGCATATACTTCGTTAGGTATACCCACTGCAGTAATTCTGGGAAATTCTTAGTGTTGTATTTTATGCGAATGCGCTATACGAATACAAGGATAAATTGCACTTTCTAGGCAGTTGTGTGGGATGGCGAGTCGTTTTTAAATTTACTTCCACAATTTGTGGAGCTTTACAACTTCTAAGTTTAAGTCTATAATATATCGTTAATGATTTGTTTTTTTGGATTTTGATTTCATTTACAAGCCTTCAAAGCCCATTATCGGACCAATTCAATTCAAATGCTGCAAAACACAGCTCTAATGGCAAATCACTCTTGAGAAATGACAATAAACTAAGTATAATTTATTTGAATCATTAGATATCCTTAAGGATGCCCTTTTTCCCTTTCAGATTTCTAAGCTTATTCTACTTTCTTGATTCCTTTCATTAAATTTTTTTTTTATTCTGTTCATTAATTGTCCCTACATAGAAGCTACTGAAGTTATATAAGCCCAGTTCATACCATACATATGCCAATTCCCACCCATTTCCTTCTAGAAAGTAATTTAAAAAAAAGAAGCGTAAGGCCATATAATATCTCGCACCTGCTAAATGCTTCATTTAAAAAATTTTAGCGTCACATCCTGTAACTAATACTCTCTCTCTCTCTCTCTCTCTCTCTCTCTCATTTAGCCCAAAAAAAGTATGTGCTTAGTCCCAGAAAATTAATATTCGACCGCTAATCGCGCTAGATCTATGCAAAATTTTGATTATCAAATTCTAAATTTTGCTGACTTGCATAAATTATAGACCGAGTGGATGGGGCTTGAAAAAAGTCCAAGGTATTAGCTAGGATCCTATATAACAGAAGGCCATTTTTATGGCCCATAGGTCCAATCATAGAAAACCTTGATCCCAGCCCACGGTTGATCCCAAACGTGCCCTCACGGTGCTTGAACCCCCGAGGCCCAATAACAGAGAGAGAGAGAGAGAGAGAGTCGTATTAACAATATATATGTCGGGTAGCATGAGATTTGAAAGAGAAATTAAAGCTGAGTTTGCTGCTTCAATTCTTCTTGGAGTTCATATTGCCACCAGGCCAGGTACGGTGGCGTGACTTTATGTTAGAGAGCTATTACTCTCACCCCTCACATGAGAGATGGAATGATGGGACATTTGGTTTATTTTTTTTAATTATGTTCTTATTTTTTTACCTGTTAAACATGTATTAATGGTTTATTTTTTATTTGTTATTTTATTGTTATTTTGTTTTAATTAATTTGATTTTTTTTAAAAATAAGAAAAGAATAAAAAAAATATTGGTCATATCAGTGAGTGAAATTGTCAGAAGATATAAGATTAGATATTTTTTGCTCAGATAAGATTTTCTGTTCGGATATGCCTTTCTCTATACACCTAAATTTACCACTGATTAGGCAAGCATTTGTTATTTTTTATTTGTTGTTTTATTTTTATTTTGTTTTGATTAATTTTATTTTTTAAAAAAATAAAAAAGAACAAAAAAAATAGAGGTCACATCAGTGAGTGGGATTATCAGGGGATATGAGATTAGATATTTTTTGTTCGGATATGTCTCCCTCTATACACCTGAATTATCACTGATCAGGCAAACATTTGTTATTTTTTATGTTAAAAGTTATTTTTTTTGCCTGTGTTTTTATGATAAATCAAATTAGTAAAAAATGTATTATTAATTCCCAAGGATAGTCTCAAGAAATAAATCTAAATTCTTTTACTTTAGTGTTTTCAAAAAAAATTTATGTTAATTTAGTTTTGCATTAAATTTTATAAATAGAGAGAAATTAAAAAAATTAAAAAATTTTGATCAAAATTTCTTTATTTTATAAAAATTAGGTGGTGAATGTAAAAGAAATTATAAAATTTGATCCTAAAAATTTTATTAATATAAAAATTCATGAGGTGAGAGTAAAAAAAATTAAAAAATTTTGATCAAAATTTTTTTTAATAAAAAACTAGGAGGTGGGAGTAAAAGAAAAAAAAAAAATTTATCAAAAAAATTGGAGTGGATGGTAACATTGAAGTAAGAGCGTGAGACTAAGGATAAAATTGAAAAACCAAAAATTTTTAATTATCAAATCAAGGGGTGGGGTGTGAGGGAGGTGGGAGTAGAGTTTTTGTTTGATAAATATTGACGAATGGGTTCTAAAAATATCGACTTTATCCAAAACGGACCTACATAATTAAACTTCCAAAAATTTAAAATTATAGATACAAACCGAAAGTTATGAGTACGATTCCAAAAAGAGTATATTATGATTCATATCCTTTTAGTTAAAGTGGTGTTGTTTCATTTCACTATTGGTGATTATTTTAAGGATGCCTAACCGGTCAAAAGGTATTAACCTACGTAGTATGTTCTCAACCACATGAGGGTTGCATATGGTGCATACTAAAGTGTCAAGGGTTGCACTTTTAGTCAATTCTTTGTCTCATTGTACATAATTTTTTTTTTTAAAGCAATACGGGATGCAAAGTATGCTTTTAAGATGCCTAAGGGTGTACAAACATGTTTGGGACAAGTGCCAAGCAAAGTCTCAAGGGTTAACCAAGAGTACCCCACGGATGCCCAAGTGCCCAACCAAGTGCTTAGCCAAGCAGCCAGGTTGGCCCGGGTTAACCTCACTTTGGCTGAGAATGAGGGGCAGGATAACCTCACTTTGGCAGCCACACGTGTCCAGACCGTGTGCCCATGTGCGTGTCCAGCTGCCTTGCCGCATGCACACATTAACCTCACCAGTGGTAAGGAAGAGGGGCGGCTTAACCTCACTTTGCGTATGCCAAGCCACGCGCGCGCTGTGCCCAGATTGGGGCGGGTTAACCTCACTTCGGCCTTGCCAGTGCGTGCCAGATTTTCACACAGTGACACCTTTTGCGCAATTTTGGCATTCGCATAATTTTGTCGTCCGGAGGGCTTTTTGAGCAAAGTTTTTTTGTTTGGAAAGCTTTCAATGTAAACTTTGAAATGCACGAAAACTTTTCCTTTATTTTGGCTTGTAGAATAAATGAGAGTCAATTATGACTCCTCGCACACACACTATGTTTCCTTGTGCAAAGTTGTAAATGGCTAAAAAAGCATATATAAGGGGGGAGAGCACGGTAAGCTCCGGACCACCTTGCTAGCTTTTATGCCCTACTTCTTAGACATTGTTTGCCTATTGTAATAGTATACTTTGATGCTTGTAATAGCTTGCAATTGTCAATAAAATGTCTCTTTTCGTTGCTATAAAGTTGTTGCTCGTTGCCTACATTGTTGGTAGCGTTGCCTACCTGTTGCCCACGGATTTCTAATTTTTGTGTTTGTCTTTGCATACAAACACGTCGGGTGTGCTTTGGCGGAGCTTGTCAAGCGTTGGCAAGTGCCACATATGGCCGTTTGCCTATTCCGCGGGTCGGCGTGTGTCAGTTGGTATCAGAGCGAAGGATTAGCTCGGAGCTTGGGCATTGTGCATCGCTTACTATGGCTTTCGATGCAAGCAACTTTCAATATGCCTACGCAATGGGAAAGGTTGGATCTCTTGGCGGAAAGGGTGGCTAGGATGGATGCCTTGTCGGGTGCTTTGGCACATCTTGAGGGACGGATGCATGACTTGGAGCAAGCTTATGGCGTTGCTCATGTGTATGACCTTGAGGAGATGGTGGCAGACCTTCGGCTTGAAATTGAGGAGCTTCATGGCAAAGTGAATGTGCTAACTCGTGCGGTTGGGAATGCACCGCAAGGGGGGAGAGCACGGTAAGCTCCGGACCACCTTGCTAGCTTTTATGCCCTACTTCTTAGACATTGTTTGCCTATTGTAATAGCATACTTTGATGCTTGTAATAGCTTGCAATTGTCAATAAAATGTCTCTTTTCGTTGCTATAACACGCCGGCTCGCGGAATAGGCAAACGGCCGTGTGTGGCACTTGCCAACGCTTGACAAGCTCCGCCAAAGCACACCCGATGTGTTTGTATGCAAAGACAAATACAAAAATTAGAAATCCGTGGGCAACAGGTAAGCAACGCTACCAACAATGTAGGCAACGAGCAACAACTTTATAGCAACGAAAAGAGACATTTTATTGACAATTGCAAGCTATTACAAGCATCAAAGTATGCTATTACAATAGGCAAACAATGTCTAAGAAGTAGGACATAAAAGCTAGCAAGGTGGTCCGGAGCTTACCGTGCTCTCCCCCCTTATATATGCTTTTTTAGCCATTTACAACTTTGCACAAGGAAACATAGTGTGTGTGCGAGGAGTCATAATTGACCCTCATTTATTCTACAAGCCAAAATAAAGGAAAAGTTTTTGTGCATTTCAAAGTTTACATTGAAAGCTTTCCAACAAAAAAAAACCTTGCTCAAAAAGCCCTCTGGAAGACAAAGTTATGCGAATGCCAAAATTGCGCAAAAGGTGTCACTGTGTGAAAATCTGGCACGCACTGGCAAGGCCAAAGTGAGGTTAACCCGCTCCAATCTGGGCACGGCGCGCGCGCGCGTGGCTTGGCTGGCTGGCACACGCAAAGTGAGGTTAAGCCGCCCCTCTTCCTCGCCACTGGTGAGGTTAACGTGTGCACGTGGCAAGGCAGCTGGGCACGCACATGGGCACACGGTCTGGGCACGCGTGGCTGTCAAAGTGAGGTTATCCTATCCCTCATTCTCAGCCAAAGTGAGGTTAACCCGGGTCAACCTGGCTGCTTAGCTAAGCACTTGGCTGGGCACTTGGGCATCCGTGGGGCATTCTTGGGCAACCCTTGAGGCTTTGCTTGGCACTTGTCCCAAACATGTTTGTACACCCTTAGGCATCTTAAAAGCACACTTTGCATCCCGTATTGCTCTAAGAGAAGCTATGTATAATGAGGCAAGGGGTTGACTAGAAGTGCAACCCTTGACACTCTCCCCCACTTGATCGGTCGGCACCCTCGGCGACTCAGCCCGCCAATATAAAGCAAGTTCCTCCTTGAAAGCCGTCAAGTTCGCCTCCTTTTCCCAACTGATTTCTTCGTCCCCAAGATCCTTCCATTTGACCAAGTATTGCAACATTTGCTTCATGGACGCTGTGATAGTTCTGTGGGCAAGTATCTGATCAACCTTCTTCTTGTCCGCCTTTGCCACAATAATCTATTTGTGGGACTTATTTCGAGACTCATCCTCTTGATCTGGAAAATAGGGCTTCAAATAACTGACATGGAAGACCGAATGTATTTTCAACCATGAAGGAGCATCAATCTTATAAGCACACTTCCCAATCTTCTTCAAGATGGTCACTGGTCCTTCATATTTTCGTATCAATCTCTTGTCTCTACCCCTTAAAAACTTCCGTTGTTCGGGTAAGAGTTTCATCAAGACTTGATCACCGACTTTGAATTCCAAAGGTCTCCTCTTTTCATCAGCCCATTTCTTCATCTTTGTAGCTGCATGGTCCAAATAAGCCCGCACTATGTCCAAGTTTTTCTTGTAGTCCTTGGCAAAATTGAATGCTCTTGGTGACTTTCCAACATAAGGTCCATCCACTGTGTGGGGCAACAGTGGCTGTTGGCCAGTTACAATCTCAAAAGTGCTCTTGCCCGTAGAGCTACTCTTCTGAGAATTGAAACACAACTGTGCAACATCTAGAAGTTGTACCCAGTTCTTCTGATTAGCATTCACATAATGTCTGAGATACTCCTTTAGCATGCAATTGAATCTCTCCGTTTGACCATCGGTCTCCGGATGATAGCTAGACGACATGTCAAGCTTTGACCCGAGAAGCTGAAATAACTCCGTCCAAAAAGAACCCGTAAAGCGCGTATCCCGGTCAGAAACAATGCTTCTAGGCACACCCCAATATTTCACAATGTGCTTAAAGAAGAGTTGGGCAGTCTCATCAGCTGACACATATTTGGGTGCGGCAATGAAAGTCCCGTACTTGGAAAACCTATCCACTACATTCAAAATAGTGGCGATCTCCCCCACTTTTGGCAAGTTAGTGATGAAATTGAGCGACACACTCTCCCAAGGTCGACTCGGCACTGGCAACGGTTCAAGCAACCCTGCCTTCCTCTTGTGCTCGACTTTGTCTTGTTGGCAAATGAGACATGTTCGCACAAATTCCTCCACATCATCCTTCATTTGGGGCCAATAGTATCCCTGCTTCAACAAAGCAAGTGTACGTTCCCATCCTGGATGTCCTGCCCAAAGTGAATCATGACATTCCCGAAGGAGTGTCTTCCTCAAATCACCCGCTCTAGGAACGAAGATGCGATTGCCCTTTGTCAACAACAACCCATCCTGTACCCAAAATTGGCGAGTCTTGCCCTTCTTAACAAGGTTCATCAAGTTTTCAGCCATAACATCCTTGTCTAGATTGGCCTTAATTTGTTCCCGCATTTTATTAGAGATGGTAGAAAGAGTACCCATGTAGTGACACGCGGCCAATTCTCCACGCCGACTCAAAGCATCAGCTACATGATTAGTGGCACCGGCTTTGTACTCCAACGCAAAGTCAAACTCAGCCAGTTTCTCCTGCCACCTTGCCTGCCTTGCATTCAACTTAGGCTGTGTTAAGAAATGACTAACCGCCGTGTTGTCTGTCTTGACCACAAAACGAGTCCCCAACAAGTAATGCCTCCAAACCCGCAGGCAATGCACAACTGCAAGTAACTCTTTCTCATGTGCCGGGTATCTACGTTCGGCATCATTAAGCTTCCTACTTTCAAAGGCAATAGGATGTCCATCTTGCAATAGAACACCTCCCAAAGCAAAGTTTGAAGCATCCGTTTGAACTTCAAATGGTCTACCAATATCTGGTAGAGCTAGCACAGGATCCTTCATCATGGCATCCTTTAGCTCGGTGAAGGCACGTTGGCACTCATCAGTCCACACGTAAGCCTTACCCTTCTTCAACAATTCAGTCAACGGTGTCGCTATCTTTGAGTAGCCTTCAACAAACTTCCGGTAGTAATTAGCCAAACCAAGGAATGAACGCATCTCCGACACATTGGTTGGCGGTTGCCACTCCTTAATAGCTTTCACCTTGTCATGATCCATACAAATCTTGCCATGTCCAACAACATGACCCAAGAATTTAATCTTCTCTTGAGCAAACTCACATTTCTCAAGCTTCACATACAATTTGTGTTCCCGCAACCTAGCAAAGACCTTAGCCAAGTGTTCCACATGCTCCTCCATCGTAGCACTGTAGACCACAATATCATCGATGTATACCACCACAAACCGGTCAAGGTACCCATCAAGGACTTCATTCATCATGGTGCAAAAGGTTGCTGGTGCGTTTGTCAAGCCAAATGGCATGACTAGGAACTCATATGAGCCATAACGAGTGACACAAGTCGTTTTGGCTTCATCACCCTCGACAATTCTCACCTGGTAGTATCCCGATCTCAAGTCCAGCTTAGTGAAGTACTTTGCCTTACTCAACTGGTCAAAAGACTCCGCAATCCCCATAATAGGATACTTATTCTTGATTGTGAGCTTATTGAGAGCTCAGTAGTCTATGCACATCCTTAAACTACCATCATGCTTTTTCTGGAACAACACAGGCGCACCGTAGGGAGCCTTAGATGGCCTTATGAAGCCTGCATCAAGCAATTCCTTCAACTGCTTTCGCAGCTCTTCCAACTCCGGTATGGCCATTCTATAAGGAGCCCTTGCTGGTGGCTTTGCCCCAAGCACCAACTCAATAGCATGATCAACTCCACGTCGTGGAGGCAACTCTTGTGGCAACTTTTCTAGAAAGACATCCCCAAATTGCCTCAACACCTTCTTCACTGGTGTGGGTACCGGCCCTTCCATAAGAAACTCATCCAATTTCAACACAGCAACCCAAGTCTGCTCACCCCGCTTAGTTCCCTGGTTCAGTTGCATTGCCGAGATGAACTTCGCGCTGTTGGTGGTTGACATGGTTGAGATCAAGCACGGTTTCTCACCCATCACACACATTGAATTCGAATATGGCATCACCGCCGTCTTCGTATTCCTCAAAAATTCCAACCCAAGGATGGCTTGAAAATCATCCATAGGCACCGCAGTGAAGTTGGCTTTTCCTTCCCATGAGCTTACCTTCATAGGCACTGCTCGTGCAACACCATAGATGGGCTGCGCTGCCGAGTTCATGACCTTAATCTTGCTAGAGTCCTTCTCCAAAGACAACCCCAGCCTTTCCACCTCAGTCCCAGCAACAAAGTTGTGAGTGGCACCGGTGTCAATCAGTGCACGTATGGGCTTGCCATTGATCTTGACATCAACAAACATCAACCCTTTGGTGGACACTCTCTTCCCTTTAGCCTCTGTGCCAACTGTGTCGGTCTCAACCTTCTCAGTAGGCTTCTTACCCTTGTCATCGGGCTTCTTCCTCTTGTTGTTGCCCTTGTCATTAGGCACGATTAGCTGCTTCACAAGCTTCTGCTAATCAACAACATTGCCACCTCTCTTGGCGTGAGTTTTCGACTTGTCACCCTTCTTGGCAACGGCATTCATGTGGAAAGCCCTAACCCTACTTCCCCCGAAGTTTCTTTCACTTCTAGAGCTTTGCCTAGACCTACGGTCGTCTTCCTCGCTGTCACTAGAAGCTGCTTGCGACGTGTGATCAGCCACGGAAGCCAATGCATTCAAGGCTATCTTTTGTGGGCATTCGGCTATCCGGTGCGGTCCACTGCATAGGTAGCACGAAATTGGGCCCTTGCCCTTGCCCGGTTGGTTGCTTTGGGCCTTCCCTTTGTCATGATTGTAAGGCTTATAGTTGTTCTTGTGTGCATGGCCTCCATCCGAATTGCTCCTGGATGAGGATGCGGCATCGGTTCCCCCACTCTTGGGCTTACCATGCCCTTGTGACTTGCCACCGCCCCTATTCTTGCGTGGGGAATTGTCCTTTTGCTTAGGTTCAGATGCATAGTCCACAAGACATTCAGCTGCGGCTTGAGCATGGGCCAAATCTTGCACACGCTACCGGTGTAGCTCAACCCTTGCCCAAGGCTTCAAGCCTTCAAGGAAAAAGAACAACTTATCATTCTCCGACATGTCACGGATGTCAAGCATGAGGCCCGAAAATTGCTTGACGTAGTCCCTTATAGTGCCCGTATGCTTCAAATCTCGCAAAGCACGACGTGCATTATACTCCCTATTTTTTGGGAAGAATTGCAGCTTCAACTTTTGTTTCAACTGCTCCCATGTCTCAATAACACATATGCCCCGTTGCATCTCATCATACTTCGTCCTCCACCACAACATGGCGTCGGCCGACAAGTACATCGTGGCTATGGTCACTTTGGCTTCCTTCGTGTCTGCCCTTACGGCTTTGAAATATTGCTCCATGTCAAACAGGAAGTTATCAAGCTCCTTTGCGTCACGGGCTCCCCCATAGGCATGAGGTTCCGGCACACGGCATCTAGGAGCGTCTCCCCCCCCCTTGCGGTGCATTCTCAACCGCACGAGTTAGCACATTCACTTTGCCATGAAGCTCCTCAATTTCAAGTCGAAGGTCTGCCACCATTTCCTCAAGGTCATGCACATGAGCAACGCCATGAGCTTGCTCCAAGTCATGCATCCGTCCCTCAAGATGTGCCAAAGCACCCGACAAGGCATCCATACTAGCCACCTTTTCCTCCAAGAGATTCAACCTTTCCCGTTGCGTAGGCATATTGAAAGTTGCTTGCATCGAAAGCCGTAGTAGGCGATGCACAATGCCCTAAGCTCCGAGCTAATCCTTTGCTCTGATACCAACTGACACACGCCGGCCCGCGGAATAGGCAAACGGCCGTGTGTGGCACTTGCCAACGCTTGACAAGCTCCGCCAAAGCACACCCAACGTGTTTGTATGCAAAGACAAACACAAAAATTAGAAATCCGTGGGCAACAGGTAGGCAACGAGTAACAACTTTATAGCAACGAAAAGAGACATTTTATTGACAATTGCAAGCTATTACAAGCATCAAGGTATGCTATTACAATAGGCAAACAATGTCTAAGAAGTAGGGCATAAAAGCTAGCAAGGTGGTCCGGAGCTTACCGTGCTCTCCCCCCTTATATATGCTTTTTTAGCCATTTACAACTTTGCACAAGGAAACATAGTTTGTGTGCGAGGAGTCATAATTGACCCTCATTTATTCTACAAGCCAAAATAAAGGAAAAGCTTTCGTGCATTTCAAAGTTTACATTGAAAGCTTTCCAACAAAAAAAACCTTGCTCAAAAAGCCCTCCGAATGACAAAGTTATGCGAATGCCAAAATTGTGCAAAAGGTGTCACTGTGTGAAAATCTGGCACGCACTGGCAAGACCGAAGTGAGGTTAACCCGCTCCAATCTGGGCACGGCGCGTGTGCGCGTGGCTTGGCTGGCTGGCACATGCAAAGTGAGGTTAAGCCGCCCCTCTTCCTCGCCACTGGTGAGGTTAATGTGTGCACGCGGCAAGGCAGTTGGGCACGCACATGGGCACACGGTCTGGGCACGCGTGGCTGCCAAAGTGAGGTTATCCTGCCCCTCATTCTCAGCCAAAGTGAGGTTAACCCGGGCCAACCTGGCTGCTTGGCTAAGCACTTGGCTGGGCACTTGGGCATCCGTGGGGCACTCTTGGGCAACCCTTGAGGCTTTGCTTGACAATTGTCCCAAACATGTTTGTACACCCTTAGGCATCTTAAAAGCACACTTTGCATCCCGTATAGTTTTAAGAGAAACTATGTACAATGAGGCAAGGGGTTGACTAGAAGTGCAACCCTTGACACTCTTGCGGTAATGGTGAACAAAGTAGTACAAGAATTATAAATATTGCCTAAGAATGAAAATAAAAAAAGGAACCATTCAAGCCATTAAAGGATCTTGGTAGGGCTAATTGCGTCCGACCCAGGAGTTTGGATTTGAAATCAAGCCATGTTGTTCTCCACCTTCTCCCTCTATAAAGGTATTCAATGATGATGCAAAAATCTTGATAATCCTGATTGGAGATGAATTTAATAAGCACAAGAGCAGTCTTGCATCGGTGGGGTGCAGGTCAAAGAGCCTAATGCTTAAGTTAGCGAATGCAGTTAAAGAGAAAGACTAGAGATAACCCTGAGTGGTGGTTTAGTAGCTCCTGGACTTTGGACATTTGCTTGAAGTTTCGGATTCCATTCCCCATATCCCTCAGGACCAGTTATCATCATTGGTTAGTAGTGTAGTTAATTGATTCGAGCTAGCAGTGATTTGCTCAAACTCAAAGGAGTAATTAATACAAATTTAAACATCATTAGTTTGTAGTGTAGTTAATTCATTCGAGGTAGCAGTGATTTGCTCAAACTCGAAGAGTAATCAATACAAATTTAAACATCATGTAACAAAAACAAAAAAGAGAAAAAGACTAGAGACTCTGGAGGCAAGACTCTCAAGATCATGGTCCATGACGGATGTGCCCTTCCGCTCTGTGGGCTGTCCGGGCAGGTTGATCGCCTGGTCAAACTATTTTTCCTTTCTCAGCTCGGGGCTTGCCTAGTCTCCTAGGCCAGATGGGCTTGATTCGTTTCACAATAATATCCCAAAAAAAAAAATGGAAAACCTTTGTGGCTGTTTAGACGAGTGCATGACCAGTTGTATCGTTTTCTTTTTAAATGCGGCCATGAACTTTTGTAGCATAATATTTCAATAGAAATCTTTAAAATCTTGAAATTTAATTATAAAAATTTATAGGGAAAAGATAAAAATTGAAAAAAGATTATAAGCTCTCGCTCAAAGTCCAACAAGTCCAACAAAAAAAGATGGATCGCCACAAATAGTATAAAGTATCTAAAGCAAATGAAGGACAAGAAATGGGGCAGTTCTTTACGAAGAGAAATTCCTCACACACACAAACACACACACACACACACAAATTCTTGGTGTTTGGACCAGCCATGAATCAATAATGAAGGACAATGACATTGTACTCGACAATAGCATCACCCGAGATCATATTGAACGTATACGTCTTCGCCGCGGCGATTCCTCGTGCTAGTCGGAAAACACCGGAGCCACCGACAACCGGCAGTTCTCGGTACATATGAAGTATTGGGTTCCGACCAAGAATGCTAAGAGTGCTACCATTGTAGATCCCAGTTGTGAAGACAAAGTTAAAGGTCATTAGGAGACCCACTTCCTCCAATGAAGCTGAACCATAAATCCCCTGCGCTCGACCCACTTCCGTTGAGTTGCGTTCGGGCCCTGCCGTCAATAGGTCATCCATCATGCTAATTGTCCCGAAGGTGTTTGGTGATGTAGAAGAAGCGTTGGCTCGGGCTACCTGCACTGCAGTTGGGTTCTTCCCACTCACTATGTCATGGAAATAGAAGTGAAGCTTTGTTACCTTTTCCTTTTGGTGGCCGAGATTTTGGAACCACTCTTCCACAGCTTGAGGCCCTTCATCAACGCCATGAACCAACGGCAGAGTGGCTATGAGCATTGAGCAAAGGAGCATTAGAATTATAGCTAACTCTCCCATCTCTCTCTCTCTCTCTCTCTCTCTCTCTCTCCCTCTCTTTTTGTGACAATAAGGGTTGTGTAGAGAGGCTTGTAAATATAGTTGGAGTAACCAATGAAAAAAAGGACTAGAAATGCTTCTTTAGGTGGGTGCATCAGTTGACCAAGCAACAATTAGCAAGCGATGGGTACATCACAACTTGATGCTTGGGGGGGCACCAAGGAGCAATTAATATTCAGAAGACTGTAGAGAACTCCAAGCATACCCTTTTTCCCCTTCGCAGTTTCTAAAAGCCGACTTTGCTTTTTTTATTCCATTCCTACTACTATTGTCTCCACACGCAAGCTACTAAAATTAAGCCCCGCACAGCTCATACACAAGCCATATTTTTTGCGTTCCCACCCACTTCCTACTGATAAGTAATTGAACCAAAAAAAAAAAAAAAAAAAGATGAAAGCCACAGAAGCAATTTTAGCGTAGCATCCTGTAAGGCTGTAACTAGTATTCTTCTTATTCTCTCTCTCTCTCTCTCTCTCTCTCTCTCTCTCTCTCTATATATATATATATATATATTATTGTGACAAAAGGGTCGTATAGAGAGGCTTTTAAATATAGTGGAATATAGTGGGTGCATCTGTTGGCCAAGTAGCAATTTGACCAAGTAGAGTTGCTTTGGGTGCATCACAGCTTGAAGGCTTTAGAAGAGCAAAGAAAGGGAGATAGATCAAACATTGCTTGTCACAAGTGTTGATAATTCAATGAAAGAAATGAAGCAAGCAACAGATAGGTACAATGTTGCTTCTGTGTTGTGTCTAGAAATTCCTATTAGCCATGCATGGAACACTAACACTTAGTACAGTCATTAATTTGCAGTAGTAACATTGTACGTTAACGCTAGCCTGAGCTAGATTTGTAAGAGAAAGCTGAGTTTGTAGCTGATTCAATCAATTCTTGGAGTTCATATTGCCATCAGGCATATCAGTCACTTCCTTGGAATTTTGAGAAAAAAACCTTTGTCCATAGAATTAATGCAAATACTATTTTTGGATGAACATTCATACTCTTGAAAAGGAATTATAATCTCTCGCTCAAAGTCCAACAAATGAAACAAGAAGATGGATACCACATCACCACAAATAATATAAAAGCATGTACACTAAATAAAAGACAAGTAATATTGGGGCAGAGCTAGTCCTTGAGCTGGAGCAATATTCCTGGTTGGAAGTAAGGAAAACAGTCAAGAAAGTAGACAGACTTCCCAAGAAATAAGTGCCAAGGGATAGAAATCATGTCTGGGTAATTACTTGTGTTTTGGACCAATCGTGAATCAATACTGAAGGACAATGACATTGTACTCAACGATAGCATCGCCCGTGGTGGCATTGAAAGTATATGTCTTTGCGGTAGCGATTCCTCGTGCTAGTCGAAAAACACCGGAGCCACCCACGATGGGCATTTCCCAGTAAAGATGACATGCTGGGCTCCGGCCGAGAAGGCCAAGGGTGCTACCATTCTGCTTCCCACTTGTGAAGACAGAGTTCAGGGTCATGAGTAGACCCAACTCCTCCAATCCCGCCGAACCGTAAATCCCTTGGGCTCGATCCACTATCGTGGAGTTGGGTTTAGGACCTCCGTCAATGGGTCATCCATCATGTTAATTAGCCCGAACAAGGCTGGTGATTTGAAAGTAATGTTAGCGTGGGCCACCTGCACAGCAGTTGAGTTCTTGCCACTCACAGTGTCTTGGAAGTAGAGGTGAAGCTTTGTTACCTTTTCCTTTTTGTGGCTTGAGTTTTTAGAACCACACTTCCACAGTTTTTAACTTCTTGGTCCTTGGACCTACAGGGTCATGGAGAGATGTGTGTCTTTTTCTCTTAAATTGTATGTGGTTTCCTGCGCGCGTGTTTCATTCCCTATTCTTCAAAAGGAGAAAAGCCTTGTGCTCACTTTGGTGTCCCACATCAGTCGATCAAGCTTCTTGCATTGGGTTTAAGACCATCTTAAATCCTTCCAGTTTTTGTCGAGTTGGCTTGGTGTGTGTGCCTTCCTCCCTTAGACTCTATGTGGTTTCTTATCTGAGTTGCTGGTTCAATTCTTTGATTTGTCAATCCAATTAGTATAGTTTTTTTATTTTTCCAGCTTCTTTTTTTAGTTCATTTTGGCTTATATGTCAAAAGGCTGGTTTTTTTTTTTTTTTTTGCTTCTTTTCTTTTTACTTTCTATTTTTTAAAAACCAAAAAAGCCAAAAAAAAAAAAAAAAGACCTTTTGTCTTATAAGCCAAAAAAGCCAAATAAAAAAGATTCAGAAAAAATTGTACCAAATGGGCTAAGAAAAACTTCATTCATAGAAATGATAAAACTTTTTAAAGAGCATTAGTGGTGAATAAAGTAGTGTAGATGGTGACCCCGAATGAGTTTGAGAAAATTGTCAACTGAAGGCCTGAATACTCTGTAATAAAATAATTAAAAGTGTTGTAGAGGAGACACAAATTTCAATTATTGCCCGATGATGAAAAATCAAGTCATTCATGATGCTATTCTTCTAGAAGATTTCTACAAAAAATTATAGCAAAAGTACGTGGTGATGGTATTTTAATAATTAAGACCTATTATGATGAATATTTTATTTTAAAGTGTAAGACTCTCATTCAATCATATCATTTCATATAAAAATTCTATATAACATTTTTGATTGTGGGGGTGTATTTTAAAAAAACCATAATCCATAAGTTTAAGTTAGTTTTAAAAAATCACTTATTTAAAAAGCTTTTCCAAGCTTAAGTTAGGCTTAAAAAGTCATTTTTTTTCAACGGGAGCCAAACGCACTTTAAAAAATTATAAATTTAATTCATAAGCTACTAAATAATCTACCGTCCAAGCACCCTCCACCGTTACTTAGGCTCTTTAGCAATTGAGTGCATGCCCAGTTGTTATATAATACTTCTTAAATGAGCCCATGACCATTTGAAGCATATTATTTTTGAGATAATCTTCATAATCTTGGAAGATTACTGTTCAAAAAATTTAAAAAATTTATGATATATTTGGAACTCGAATTTATCTACAGAAAAACAAAAGGGAAATGAATGGGAAAAAAGAAGAAAATAAAAGATTTCAAATTCTTACTTATTTTTCTTTGTATGTTCTTTTATTTTTTTACCTTCTATAATAATCAAACATACGATATAATTTCATATCTTTTTCCTTTTCATTATCTCTGATCAAATTCTTTATCCAAAGACATCATTAGGGTTTCACTCAAACCCATTGATATGTGAGACTCGCAAGGAGGAGGAGGAGGAGGATGAGGAGGAGGAGTGGGTCATGTGCTCTAACAAAAGACCTAATAATTTAATCAATTGGGGCCAGCGTAGTTGGCCAGAGCTCCTGTGACACAGTCTTAGCGATGTAATACCCAAGAATAAGTGGTCGCGATGTAAAATAACTCGGTAAGACTAGAGTCAATTTTCACGAGAATTGAGTCGAATATAAATTATCGGTTCCGAAAAACACTCAACACTCTTAAATTTCACACAACTCACTAAATTGCTTTTAGAATGGACAATGAAAAATAGTTTGTTTTAAAGAGTTTGTTGTTAAAGCTAAAACAAAGGATATAAAAGCTATATTAACAATTTGTAAAGGTAATTGGATTCAATTGTTTCAACCACTCAATTCATTCAAGAGTTTCAATGAGGTTTGATAACTCAAATCAAACATAATAACCAAGATTATTTGATTCGAAAGATTTTGACCATAAAAATAATGAATTCAATGATAATCAATTTAGATTTATAAATAATGAAATTCATGTATTCATACCATTGATTTAAGTAACTCTCATACACAATTCATGACTAGTGCATAGAAACTCAAAGACTTAGTCAATAATACAAGATTTCAATAGGATCTAAGAGATGATTATCATAGATTTAATTCAATAACAATTGAAAGTTAGAATTGCAATCAATTTGAAAATCATAGATTACTATCATCGATTTTGATAAAATCAACACACAATTGACAAATCATGCATTAAAATTGTCAAACATAATCAATAATCTAAGTATTCTTATGAATTTAAACTTCAATTGCTAAGAATTGAAAATTTAAGAAGATAGAACAATGAAAGTAGGTTTTATCTTCATTGAAACCTTTGAGATCTTTGGATGATTTACACAATTGAACCCAATATAAAGACTATCTACTTGAATCCATAGAAATTTGCATTGAATTGAAGAAAACTTGTAAACTACTTAAATTTGATTAGTAAAAGAGGAATTACAATGAAAATAATTCTCTCTCTAAAACTACTCCTAAAAAACTGTATCTAACTATGTCTACGTAGAAAAGGCTTATCTCCACAATTTCAAGTACAAAAACTATTTTCATGGGCAAAAATAAAACAAAGCTGCCATCGATGGTGCATAGGACACTATTCACCATACGCACGATCACTATTTATCTGTGCAAATACTATTCATCCGTGCGAATGGTTACTATTCACCCGTTTGAACACTATTCATTCGTGCGCATATCACTATTCACCTATTCAAACACTATTCATCTGTGCACACAACACTTTTCACTGTTGTCCGAATTGTTTCAAATTAAACTCAAAACCTATATAAAATAAAACAAAGAAAGTTAATACTAAAATCTAACTAAAAAGGCATACAAAATTTTAAATTAAGGCTAACAAAGAATAAGTTAAAGTGTTATAATTGTACTTTTAAAATACAATCTATGGTAACTTTGACCAAATTCTTTATCCAAAAACATCGTTAGGGTCTCACTCAAACCCACTAATATGTGAGACACGCAAGGAGGAGGGGAAGGAAGAGAGGGTCACGTGCTCTAACAAAAGACCTAATAATTTAACCAATCGGAGTAAGTTCACTTGGCCAGAGCTCCTAGCCCCTTAAAAAGGGGTCAGGAGTTCGAATGAATCAAACCCCCTCTCCCAAGTCCATTTTTCAGTTTCGACACTTTTTGCAATCCCTTTCGATGAAACCAAAAAAAAAAAAAAAGATTCAATAATTTTTATTTTTATTTTCCAACAAAAATATGGATGCCACATCGCCACCATAAGTGGATTCTTGAGCTATAGCAATCCTGGTACACAGCTAGGCATGAATCAGGAATAGAGTTAAAAAGACAATGGACAATACCCAAGAAATAAGATGAAGGAAACCCCAAACAAACAATAATGACAAAAAAAAAAAAAAAACGTGTTGTCCTCGTGACTCACTCTTAAAACGATAACTTTAAATGAGATTTTTAAATTGTTTTTTTATGATTTTTCACCTTTTTAATAGTGGTTTAAAATTTTTATTTAAAAACTATTTTTCTAGCCTTTTGGGTTGAGAAATTATTTATTAATATATTCAAGTTTAGCTACCAAATCTTTTTCACTTGGCAGTATACCACATAGTCACTTATGACCCAAATAACATATGCAAATTATATACAAATATTTTCATTCTTTTTTTTTTTTTGTATAATATTTTCATTGTATTTACCGAATCAAAATTGATCCAATCAATATAATTAAAAAGACAATTTTCAATTTTTATCTTAGCGGCTATCCGTTGATAACTCACCAACAATAAAACATAGTACTTTGTTTAATTTAACATCTCAAGCAATAAAACAAAACAAATGTTCTTTGGTAAATAAAATAAGAGAAATATTATACATAAATCATTTTCTCAATTACTTTCTTACCCACTAAACATAAGTGAATGGGGGTTCACATTTATTTATTAATGTATGTCCCACATGCATTGTATCTGGTGGGTAAGAAAATAAGTGATAAAAGGGTTTGTATAGCATTGCTCATAAAATAATATGTTGTACATATATAGATAACTTACAAAATCAAATAAAAATTAAATATATTTTGATATGATAGAAACCAAACAAAGATTAATCTATACCAAAAATAAAAAAATTTACGTCAACAAGCCGGTTGATAAGGCTATTTGTAAGATTTATTAATTTATTTTTTATTTTGAAAATTTGTGTTTGTCCAAAATAGAGAGAGAGACAAAGAGATTTATGAAGGTTTAGACTTTTGAACATCTATATATTAGATAGAAATTGAATTGTATCTAATTTTTTTTTTAAGTTAACTAGTTTAGTTGATTTGAGTTTTTTTCTTTTTCTTTTTTCTTATTGGCTTATTTCTCTTTAATTTGAGGCTTTCTTTATTATTTTTTTGAGTCTTTTTCTTTTCTCATTTAAACTGGGTTTTTTTTTTCTTTTATGGGTCTATTTTCTCATTTAGTGAGTTTTTTTTTTTTTTTTTTTTTCTCTCTTCTTGTGGGCCTATTTTTAATTTGGACTATGACTCTTTTTATAAATAAAAATGTCAAAATTGTATAGACTTGACTATAACATATATAATTTTTTTTAAAATTTAATACTTTAAAAAATTAAAAATTTAAAGTAAATACATTACTCGCTTTAAAATAGAGCTGGCCTGCAATCTCGGTAGTTATCTGTGTTTGGACAATTCATCCTGACAATGACTCAATAGTGAAGGACAATGACGTGGTACTCCACCGCAGCATCACCCGACGTAAAATTAGCCGTATAAGTCTGTGCCGTAGCGATTTCTCCTGCTAGTCGGAAAACACCGGACCCTCCGACAATAGGCATTTAACGGTACTGATGAAAAAATGGGTTCCGACCAAGAACGATAAGGGTGCTACCATTGTACTCCCCAGTTGTGAAGACAAAGTTGAAGGTCATTAGTGCACTCACTTACTTACAGTATTGTTTATACTGTATAATAGAATCAATTAAAATTGTAAAACGTAAGGCTCATACACGTGATTGTGGAATTGGCTTTTTTGGTCTTGAAATTTATAAAAAATTATTTGTGTAACCGAATAATATATTAATGGATGTATAATTGTTTGGTTACATTTATTCAAAATAACGTATTTGATAATGTTGATAATATGGGTATTATGCAACAATTTCAAATTAATATAAAATTTTGTTGAGGTCAATTGTAAAAGTTTATGTATTTAGATGTCTTTTTTTGTTAAAATAATAGTATCACTATACAAAAATCTAATTTTGTTCATGATTTTAGAAGTGTAAATTAGTTTATCAATTTATTAGAAATAGGTAATGAATATCATTAATGTAAATTTATAAATTTGTAGAATTTACATTTTTACATGGGACCAAAAATTTTACTCAACACCATGATAAAAATTCTTGGAATCACCACTGTACAGAGAGGTTTATAAATATAGTTGGGGCAACCAAATAAAAAAGGGCTAGAAGTGCTTCGTTAGGTGGGTGCATCAGTTGTCCAAATAGCAAGTTGTGGGTGCATTACAGCTTGCCGCGTAAGAAGACGAAAGAAAGGGAGATATATTTCAGCTTCAATGGCGGATCACTCTTGAAAATAACAATAATTAAAGTGTACAACGGAAAATGCTATTTTTAAAACAAATCTATACAAAATTTTTTTATAAAGAATAAAAAATTATCTTAATAGATATTTTATTTTAAAATAAATAACTTTTATCTAATTATATTATTCTTTTGATAAATTTTATATAAATTTAACATTACCCGTATATAATTATTGGTCTAACGGTTGAAGTTACCCTCATGTACTTTGTGAACACTTGACGTTTATAATCGAAAAAAGTAATTGATAAAAAAGAGAGTGCCATATAAATATTTCCCACCTGCTAATTTCTTCGTATAAACAAATTCAGCATCACATCCTGTAATTAATATCCTTCTCTCTCTCTCTATATATACCTATTATATTATGTACATGTATGATTTTTGTTAACATTTGACTTAGCTAACAAACGTTTGCTGGTTTTGCATAAATTATTGAACAATTGGATGGGGCATGAAGAAAGTCAAAAGGCACCAGCTAGCAGCCTCAGTGCCTTAAATGTCATTTATAAGCAACCACACGTCTTCATTGCTTCCTTTTAGTTCTTCTTCGTTGTTTTATTTTTTCAATTTTTTTGAGGAAAACTTCAACTAGCGCGAGACACATACCAGGAACCAAGAGCATGCATATATATGCTGCAAACTTCACCTTCCACAGCTTCTGGCCTTTGAGCAATGTCTTGAAAAAATTATTTAGTGTTCTTGCAGCATCAAATTATCCTTTTTCTACTAGTGATATAATCATTTGCATTTCTGAACTTTAATTTTATTTTTTAGTCTTGTATTTATGGATATGCACTACAAGAATAGAAGGATAATTAAATGGATAAAGGTTGGCTGCATACCGGGTGGCAGCATCTTCTTCTGCCAAGACACGTGTCGCACTCTTGAGCATACACGAAGTTCTCTTAACAAAACCAGTTAAACCAATCTCAATTCTTTAGACCCGCCTGGCCGTTAGGAAACTTGAATCTTTCTTTCAAGAAACTTGTCTCTCTCCAAAAAAATAAATTCTCTCCGTGTCTCTCAAACTGTCTCTGATCAGATACCATTAAGCTTAAATTCAAAACCTATTATCTTCTTCTGTGTCGATTTCTTTTTTCTTTTTTCAAATCTTTTGGACAGTGCTTGAAGATAATCGCCATTAAATTCAAAACCTATTATCTACTTCTTTTTATTCTATTATTTAATTAACTTTTTATTAATTTTATAAGATATATATATATATACACACATAAGAAGTTGAGTCCTACTTAAAAAGGTATCAAGCTACCCACATATATGTATAAAGCAATTAAATAGTAGAAGAGAACAAATCAGTTGAGTTCAATCCAAATAGTTGTTATTCGTTATAAAAAATTTATCTATCAAGGGAGGATGTTATACCTATATGTTTTTTTTTGTTTTTCTTCCGTAAACAATGTTAACACTTTAAAGAGTTTTATTTTGTTTTATTATTATACAATAAATTAGGGTTGTCAATTTTGAATTGTATTATTAATTTTATATTAATTACTTATAATATTTCCATTATAAATTTGAGTAAGTCCTTACTCCCTATGCATTACACAAGTTGATACCTAGTTAAGCTTAAATTCAAAACCTATTATCTTCTTCTATATCGATTTTTTTTTCTTTTTTCAAATCTTTTGGACAGTGCTTGAAGATAATCGCCATTAAATTCAAAACCTATTATCTACTTCTTTTTATTCTATTATTCAATTAACTTTTTATTAATTTTGTAATATATATATATACACATAAGAAGTTGAGTCCTACTTAAAAAGGTATCAAGCCATCCACATATACGTATAAAGCAATTAAACAGTAGAAGAGAACAAATCAGTTGAGTTCAATCCAAATAGTTGTTATTCATTATAAAAAATTTATCTATCAAGTGAAGATGTTATACTTATATGTTTTTTTGTTTTTCTTCCGTAAACAATGTTAACACTTTAAAGAGTTTTATTTTGTTTTATTATTATATAATAAATTAGGGTTGTCAATTTTGAATTGTATTATTAATTACTTATAATATTTCTATTATAAATTTGAGTAAGTCTTTACTCCCTGTGCATTGCACGGGTTGATACCTAGTTAAGCTTAAATTCAAAACCTATTATCTTCATCTGTATCGATTTTTTTTTCTTTTTAAAATCTTTTGGACAGTGCTTGAAGATAATCGCCATTGAAGGCTCGTATATAAAATAATAGAACAAATCAGAAACCGCCCAAAGCGAACTAACCACGAATAACAAAAAAGAATAAATCATAGATAGGTGAAGATGATGAACCCTCATTTTATGCATATGCATAATTGTATGTAGGTGAAGTATTATAGATCTCTATTGCTTCTTGCTGTAATTATATAAGTTGATTCACTAGGAGGGTGCTTCGTTGCAACTGGACTTTGATTTTTACACTTGTAACCTGCTTATGTCACAACACACATAGAGGCTATGTCTATGTGCCATGTTTGTTTTTCTGATACTAGAAAACAGGGTTTTCAATGTCAACTCTCACTTATTTATTCGTTTCTTGTTCCATGCTGCAACTTAATTCTTTATTTTTGTTGAAAGATTTGCTTCAAGTCCTTATCCTGTATGTAAACATTTTTTGGATACTGTACAGTTCTTTGACTAATTCCGGGCTTGTACAGTTCTCTTGTCCGCACAAATTGGATAATTTCTGGGCCAAAGACGCTAAGTAACGATAAGTTCTCCTTTTCACAAGTTGTGCTTTAGTTCTCTTCACATATTGTTTCCCAACACTGAAACCAATTCTATGTGCATATTTACTGTAAAAATCAAAGGCATTGTCTTCAGTATCAAACTCCATGCCAACTTTTGGTTCTTCACTATTCTGGCTGCCATGTCCAATAATAGCATTTGTACTCAAGAACATTCAGGAAGAGCATCTTGTTGATGATAATCTTCTTCTTGAGTAATCTCAGATGCACTTAACCCATTCTCCGACAAATCACTAGCTCCAATGTCCATTGGCCTGCAATCAGATTTTCTAAAATGTAATCACTACAGACATTAGTAAAAAAAATTTAATAGAAAATAAAATTACGTATATTTTAGCACCATGGCATTGAGAGGATCACCTTAATCGGTTAATAAGTGAAACTAGCCAAAAACAGAATCATGGTAAAGCTTACCTCTATTGTAATTATTTCTTTTGAATGTTAATTTCTTCCATATGGATAAGCGTCCACTGCCGAGATAAAACAGGTGATTTTCCTACTTAAACCAGTGAGCTCCTATTACATAAAAAAATATGGTGATTTTCCTTTGAGGCATACGCAGGAAATATTCTTATATATTACTGCCCATGAATGATCTTCTAAAATTTAATGGATAGTCAATCTTGGCAACATGTTACGAACTATTAACATTTTTAAAAAAAAGGTCATCCACCATGTTGTTATAGTTAAGTTTTTTTACCCTCCTCAAGTATGATAACCAGTACAATAACTAGTCTTCAAAAGATGTAACTTGTGAAGCACCATATTTTAGAGTTATCATCTCTCCAACAGATCTACTGATAAAATATCTATGCACATTACAAATGACAACAGTTAGCGAGGTGGATTAATTCTTTTCTTTTGACATAATATTTGCCATAAATCTTAAGATTAGTCTAAAATTCTAAATCAAAACCCAAGAAAATCAATACACATAATAAATAGAAATGATAAATAGTAGTTGTGGGGGAATAACCTCTGGCCCAACCCAATGGGTGAGACCCAATCTACGCAATTTAAAGTTGGGGCTGCTTGGCGGCCCAGATCAGAAATAGAGGAAGGACCGGCCTTGATTGCCGATCCCCTGCCCACTGTAGCCCAAATCGCGAAAGGCGGGCCCAAACCGCTAGCGGTCTTCAAACATTAAATGCAGAGTTGACTTGCATTAAATGCACAAGCAGCTGCCCACGCGACGTCGACGTGCACGTCCGGTCAGCCGAAATCCCCCCCGATGGTGCGCCAGACCCTGTAAGCAATCAGGCGGCGCCAATGATGATGCCACCCAGCAGGCCATGAGAACCTGCTGATAGACCAAGGCAAAACACACTCCCTCGAGAACTCTATAAATACCCAAGGCATCGAAAGCCAGGTATGGACGGTTAACCCTAAGTATTCAGAACTTTCATTCGTTTTTATCTCGATTAAGCCTGCTGACTTAATCTTCGGAGTGTGATCGGCCCACTAAGGGTCGACTCATTCTAACCTTCTTATCTTGCAGAAAGAGTTTGGGCTCATCCATTTGGGGCTTGAGAATTTGGCCCAGCCTTCCCGGAAAATCCCACTTACAATTGGCGCCGTCTGTGGGAAGGCTTAGAAAAACCATGAGTCTAAACAACCGGAGACATAGGAGAGAGAACCACGACGGAAGAGGTGTCGGAGCCTCCTCTAGTAAAGATCAAACCAATTCGGCGCACTGCCAATCTACACCAGTAGATCGGTAGAAAAGGACAACACTAAGGTCGGAAATACGGACGCCTGCTGAGAGCTACCGGGAAGCGTCAGATGAAATGCGGAGGGATACGGGCTATGTCAGGGACAGAAATTTCCGCAGAAACCACCCTCGGGACCTTGTCCCGTCGCCCTCCAGTGGGCGAATCCCGAGCGAAGATACACTCCGTGCGGCGGAGAGAGAAATTCGACGGCGCGGAGAGGAAATAGCCTACCTCACCTCCCAAGTTCGGGTCATGAGGGAGGCATTCTCCTGAAGAAATGGGCATGGGAGAGAGAGGTCCCTTGACCAGGAGCATATTATTGGCGACAGGAACGATCCAGCACCGTGAGTAAGAGGGGGATACACCCCTAGTACCGGGAGTTGTGACAACAGACGCGCAGATCAGCGGACGGAAAGGAATGAAACCCCACCAAAAAATAACCCTGCTGAAGGAGATCGGTGAAGAGAAGACTGGGAGAAATGGTATAACGAAAAGCAGGAGGCTAGGAAGCAGCAAACTAAGGAACGCACGGCCCACGACCTGATAAAAAAGGCCCTGGATCAAATTGCGTCCTCGCCATTTACAGAGGAGATCGAGTCCCACCCAATTTCTGAAAAATTCACCCCACCAAAGTTCATCCTCTATAACGGGAAGACCGACCCAATTAACCATGTTCGGCATTACAAACAGCTTATGGTAGTGTGGTGCGCTGACCAGATGCTGATGTGTCGAATCTTCCCCCCCAGCCTAGGAAGTGTGGCTTTACGGTGGTTTGATAAATTGCCACTTAAGTCCGTTTCTAGCTGGAGGCAACTTGCTGAGCTGTTTACAGCTCGTTTCATAGCAAACAGCCTGCAGCCAAAGGAGGTTGATTTCTTGCTGACATTGCGAAAAGAGGAAGGGGAAGGATTGCGAGCATATACCTGACGATACTGGGAGGCTTACAACGAAATTGACGAATGCAGTGAGCAATTGGTTGTAACCCAGTTCAAGATCGGCCTTCCTAGGGAGCACCATTTGCGACAATCCTTGATGAAGAAACCAGCCCTCTCCATACAGGAACTAATGCTAAGGATCGAGCGCTATGCGCGGTTGGATGAAGACGCACCCCAGCCAACATCAGCCAAATTCGGCGTTGCTGTAGAGAAGGCAAATAAGAAGGAAGCCAAGAAACCCCGATCGGAAGATAGCAACCGGGGAAAAAGGATAATAGAGGGAGTCTATACAGTCTTTAAAGACCCCATCTATAAGATATTGCCCCAGATCCGCGACAAGCCATTCTTTAAGTGGCCACCAAAGTTAGGAGGAGACCCAGCAACCCGAGACCAGAAGAGGTTCTGTTCATACCACCGCGAGAAGGGGTATAAAACGGAGCAATGTCGGTATCTCAAAACCCATCTGGAAGATTTAGCCAAGGCTGGCCATCTCGACCAATTTATTGATTGGAAAAAGACAAAGAAGGAAGCCGAGCAACCGCGGGTGGAAGACACGGCCCAAAAGGAGACAGAGGTAAGGTCGGTCCGGGTAATCAATGTGTTGCACAGTTCAGTTGAGTCAGGAATAGTCGACCCACATAAATATCGGGCCGAGATGCAAAAGGCTGCACACTTAAGGGAAGTAATGCAGATACAACCCCCCAGCATGAAAACCAAGATCAGCAATGGCCTTACGCCCATTACCTTTACTGATGAAGATCTCGTTGGAGTACAGGTTCCCCATAATGACGCACTGGTGGTAACATTGAGAGTGGCAGACTGTGACGTCAGAAGATTGCTCATCGACCAAGGGAGTTCATCTGAAATTATGTACTACAGCCTGTTTAAAAAATTGGAACTCAAGGAGTCCAACCTCCAGCCGTCACTCAGCCCGTTGGTCGGATTTAGCTCAGACCCAGTTTGGCCCATGGGGAAGGTGACTGTTCCGATAACAGCAGGTGGGATCACATTGCAAACCGAGTTCTTGGTAGTCAACGTGCCCTCCCCCTACAATGCCATCATGGGACGAACGTGGTTACACCTTATGAAGGTCGTTCCCTCATCCTACCACCAATTAATCCGATTTCCAACTGCTGGTGGAGTGGGGGAAATAAGAGGAGACCAAGTGGCTGCCAAGCAATGCTTCTTAATAGCATGAGCGACCAAGACGAAAGTTGAGAATGTGCAGATGATGGAGCTGCACGAAGATACTCCTTCCATTGAGGATGTGGGAATGACTCCCTAGAGTAAAGCCCTGGAGGATCTGAAGAAAATATACATCGATCGGCGTGGAGATAAGTACTTCGTCATTGACACCTCCTTGTCCAAACGAGAGGAATATTCCCTGATCGAGTTGTTGACGAGCTTTCTCGAAGTGTTTGCCTGGACACCCTATGACATGCCTGGGATTAGCACCGATGTTACTTGTCATCGATTAAATGTTGACCCAAATTGCCGACCTGTTGTCCAGAAGGGTAGAAGGGCGGCTACCCAGCATGTTGATGCTGTCTTAGAAGAAACAGAGAAACTTTTGGAAGCTAGGGCGATTAGGGAGATCAACTACCCAAGTTAGTTGTCAAATACAGTGGTCGTGAAAAAAAAGGACAGCAAGTGGAGGGTCTGTGTGGACTTCACGGATCTCAACAAAGCATGCCCCAAAGATCCATTCCCCCTCCCCAAAATTGACCAGCTTGTGGATGCAATCGCTAGCTTTGGGAGGATGAGTTTCTTGGATGCTTACCGAAGGTACCACCAGATTCCCCTCCACCTCGACGACCAAGAGAAGACGGCTTTCATCACTCCAAGGGGGATATATTGCTATAAGGTTATGCCCTTTGGTCTGAAGAACGCCGAAGCCACGTATCAGCGATTGGTCACAAAGATGTTCAAGACGCAGCTAGGCAGAACTGTCGAGGTTTACATCGATGACATGGTGGTAAAAAGCAAACTGAGCGACTCCCACTTGGCAGATCTAAAAGTGGTGCTCTGTATCTTGAAGGAGTACAGAATGAGGCTGAATGCTTCAAAATGCATCTTCGGTGTCAGCTCGGGCAAATTTCTGGGATTCTTAGTCACGCATTGAGGCATTGAAGTGGATCCACGGCAGATCAGTGCGATCCAAAACATTCAAGCCCTGAAAATGCCAAAGAAGTGTAGAAACTGACAGGAATGGCCGCAGCACTTAACAGGTTCATCAGCCGTTCATCGGACAGGTGCCGACTATTCTTCCAACTTCTCAAAAAATGGCAATAGTTCAAATGGACCCCAGAATGTGACTCTGCCCTTGCCGATCTGAAGACATACTTGACCCAACCACCCTTGCTTTCCACCCCCCTTCAGCACGAGGAACTCTTCCTCTACCTTGCTGTATCGGAGCATGCGGTCAGTACGGTCCTACTCAGGCAAGAAAACAGCCAACAGTTGCCTGTCTACTCTGTCAGTAAAACCCTTCTCAAAGTAGAAAGCAGGTACCTACCCCTTGAAAAATTGGCACTAGCACTCGTAGTAGCATCTCGCAAGTTGGTGCATTACTTCAGAATGCACGCCATCAACGTCCTCACTAACCTCCAACTCAAAACTCTTCTAAGGAAGGCCGACTTTTCTAGAAGATTGGCGAAATGGGCTGTGGAATTAGGGGAGTTTGACATCAAGTTTCAACCCAGATCGTCAGTAAAAGGGCAGGTTCTTACAGATTTTGTTGCTGAATTCTCTGTCGAGTTACCAACAGAGGTAGAACAACCCTCAGCAACTACCCAAACACACAACGAACCCCCCTGGATCTTTGGGAAACAACTGGTCATTGGCAACTGTACGTTGATGGAGCTTCCAATGACCGGGGGGCAGGATCAGGCATTGTACTCATCACACCAGACCGTCTAACCATCGAACAAGCCATCAAGCTCGAATTCACTGCCTCCAACAATGAGTCTGAATACGAGGCCTTGCTCGCCGAAATACGCCGAGTCATCGAACTTCGAATTCCTGAGATCATCATTTATTCAGACTCCTTGCTCGTTGTCAACCAAATTATGGGAGAATACGCAGCAAAGAACGACAGAATGGCACAGTACCTAGCTAAAGCCAAGGAACTTCTCAGTCGATTCAAAAGCTACAAGTTTCGACAGGTCAGCCGGGACAACCACTTACATGCAAATGCTTTGGCAACCTTGGCCACAGCTTTAAAGACTGGGTCAAAAAGGACAATTAATGTGCAAACCCTTGCCAAACCGAGCATCTTTCAGGAGGAAGAGGAGGCCTTGACGACAGAATAGCTGGGACCATCGTGGATGGACCCAATCATCTTCTACCTCGACAAAGATGAACTACCAGAAGACAAGACTGAAGCTCAGCGAATCAGACATACATCTCTCAGATATTGGCTGTCACCAAGTAAGGAGCTTTACAGACGTTCCTTTACAGGTCCATACTTGCACTGCGTTCATCCGGACAAAGTACAGGGTGTCTTGTTCGAAATCCACGAGGGGATATGTGGGAGCCATGTCCGCAAAATATCGGTAGCACACCGAGCCATTTCACAGGGGTATTGGTGGCCTTACATGCAGAAAGATGCAGCCCAGTACGTCCTAAAATGTGACAAGTGTCAGAAGTATTCTCCCATCATCCACCAGCCAGCTCAAGATCTCGCAACCATCACGGGTCCGTGGCCTTTTGCTCAGTGGGGACTGGACATAGTAGGGCCTTTGCCCCGAGCACCAGGCAACAAAAGGTTCCTCATCGTGGCGACTGACTACTTTATCAAGTGGGTAGAGGCAGAGCCTTTGTCAACTATCAGGGAAGTCGACGCCAAAAGGTTTGTTTGGAAGAGCATAGTCACGAGATTTGGGGTACCTCGTGCCGTTGTTTCAGATAACGGCACCCAATTCGATGGTAACATGTTCAGATCATTTTGTGAAGAGCTGGGGATCAGAAACTATTACTTAATGCCAGCCTATCCCCAATGCAACGGGCAAGCCGAGATTTTAAACAAAACCATGCTGAACGGAATCAAAAAGCGACTGGAAGAAGCCAAAGGAAAATGGACAGAGGAGCTGCCTAGCGTTCTGTGGTCTTATAGAATGACCCCAAGGAGGTCAACCGGCCAAACCTCATTCTCTCTGGCATACGGGGTGGAAGCAGTCATTCCTTTAGAGGTCGGACTACCTACTGTCAGAATAGCAGCCTTCGGCACAAGCCTCAACAACCAAACTCTGGCGAGGGATCTGGATCTAACTGAGGAAAGAAGGGAAGTCGCCTTGATCAGACTTACGGAGTATCAGCGACAGTTAAGACGCTCCTAAAACAAACGGGTCTGCCTAAAAAACTTTGCTCCTGGAGAACTGGTCCTACGCAAAGTACTGGGGGCAACTAAGAAAGCGGCGGATGGCAAACTTGGCCTTAACTGGGAGGGCCCTTACAGAGTGACGACCGTGGTCGGCGTTGGCGCATACCGATTGGAGACTGTTGAAGAGGGAAGGCAACTGCCTTGACTATGGAACGCGAGCAACTTGAAGAAATTCTACCAATAATACTAAGCCCCGTGCGATGTGACAGTTCAACAAATGTGTAAAGCTTTTTTGAAGAATCAATGAAAATGAAGATGTTCAAACAACCCTACTCTGAGCACTCAGTGAACCCAGAAAAACCAAGTGTAAAAACTTGGTCCTGTCCAAGTTGGGTAGGTCGGCCAAAGAAGGCCACAAAAACCAAGTGTAAAAACTTGGCCCTGTCCAAGTTGGGCAGGTTAGCCAAAGAAGGCCACAAAAACCAAGTGTAAAAGCTTGGTCCTGTCCAAGTTGGGCAGGTCGGCCAAAGAAGGCCACAAAAACCAAGTGTAAAAACTTGGTCCTGTCAAAGTTGGCAGGTCGGGCAAGGAAGGCCACAAAATTTGGTTCATGAATTCCACGAAGAACAAAGGTAAAATTTGGTTCTGACCGAATTAGACATTTTGACTAAAAAAAAGAGGAAGTCATACAAACTTAAATCAAACAGTGGATAATGAGTCAAAATCACACTTTTATTTGCAAATGGCGGTAAATACAAAGCATATTCCAGAAACCAAGAAAGGCTATAAAAATATTATGCCGACTTGTCCTCTGGCAATACAGAAGAATCCGTCGTGCAATCTAAAGAATGTTCAGCAGAATTCGATTGCTCAGCTGCCGCTCTTGCCTCTTCTGCCTTATCTTTTTTGGCAACGATATCCAGAGCAATCTACCTCTGATGCTCAACATTGGCAATCACCTTCTTCGGATCCACGATGCCGTTCTCAGTTGTGTTGAAATAATCAGGGCATAGACGCCAGATGTCCGCAGTTTGGTCGGTGCCGAGGACATGGAGAGCTCCACTTTGGCCCTGTCGAAATATATTACGGCTCAAATCCGCCATCTCAATGGCCAGTTCATTGGCTGCTCTCTCCTTACCCCTTTTCAGCAACGCCTCCTCGTCAACCTTCAGGTTGGCCACTTCGGTTTTGAGCGCGTCAACTTTAGCATTGGCCTTGTGCAGATCCATAGACTGCACGTCGAATTTCTTTTCGAGATCCGTCAGTTCCTGATCCCTCCTCTCAAAATTGGCCTTCATCAGCAGTAGCTCGGTGGATGCTTATTCAGCCTACTTCCTGAAGGCGATCTGTTCCTTATTGGCGCCGATCCATTCCTCCTTCAACCGGCCGTGCTCTTCGATGAGCTCTTGATGCACCTCGGCGAGCTTCTGGAAGCGGGTCATCGCTTCTAAGGAATTCAGGTAGCCCTAAACCGAGAGAAATTCATGTTAAAACAGTTGATCAGAAAAGCCCTTGAAACGAAAAGGAACGAACGCTAACTTACCAATAGTGAGTCATGGAAGGCTCCTATGAAAACGGCAACATCACTGGCCTCGCCCAACTTTGCCATATCTTTCTTCTGGAGAACACTCTTCATCACGCCGAAGGCTACCTTGGCCTGCTCGATCATCGAATCAGTTGTCGAGAGAGGTCGTCCTAGGATATCAGGCGTAATGGTCACAGTTTTGCCGACCTCATCCACTATGCCTTTTCCTTTCTGCTTTTTGAGCGCTGGAGTCGGTGCAGTGGCCTCGGGCCCCCTTTTCTTCTGTTGCTGGGTCTCGAGCCTCTGCTGAATGGGAGGAGTTTTCTCGGCAGGAGTTGTTGCCAGTTCGGTGGAAGTGGTCGCAATCGTCTTCAGCGGCTTGCTAGCAGTGGCCAACATCCTCTCCTTCAGATTCATGCTGTCCTCTGCGGTGGCGGATGGGGTGGAATCTTCTGTTATCGCCAGGACCCCAACCCGGCGGTCCGGCACAGTGGGTGGCAACGAACTTGATGCCGAACTGTGGGACCTCGATCGCTCCCCGCGTTGTTCTTCGCCCCCAGGCTCCAATGGAGGAGCAATCGCAATTGTAACCCCAGTAAGGCTGCGGGCCCTTTCGATTGCAATGCCTGTCGGAATCTCCTCGAAGTCTCCCTCGGCACCTTCCTCTGCCAATCTTGCAAGGGTACTTTGGGGAACACCCGTGTTAGCGGTGAAGGTCGAGTATCGCAGCGGGTACGCGAGCAAGATATGCACAGCCCGACCAACATGCCTTAATCTGCCTTCGCCGACGTAGTTCAAAACCTTGTTGAGATCGTCGAAGTTGACCAACCAGTCACGCGCCCTCGACCGCTTCTCCCTCTTCTCTGCAAAAAAGCAAGGGTCAAGTGAGATGCATACTACAGTCTAAAAGACTCACAATACAAGAGATCGGCATCGAACCTATTTCAACGGGCTTCCTAGAGCATCGAATCGCCGGTCTATCCTTCTCAGGAACGTCGCCGAACTCTCATGGACCGGTTACCCAAACCCTAACTTCATCAATGCCCTTACCGGAGGAAGACAGACGTTTCACTAACTCTAAGGAATTTTTTACGGCACGCAGGTAGACTTTGTAACTACCTCCGACTTTACATAGTGTGTAGCAATAATCCAGTTCGACGAGGCCTAGGTTCACGCCCAGGCGCCGATTTATTTCAAGCATGCCGAAAAAGATCCTATAGATGTTCGATGACAACTGGGAGGGCGACACTTTATTTTTTACTGTGAACTTATGAAGAAGAGGATGGAGGGGAAACCTAAGTCCCCCTTCTACGATGGTAATGACTGGGAACGGCACCGCCTTTTCTATCTCACCCATATGGTAGTCCTTAGGATCGACCAGCTCTAAGCCGATCTCATCCGGAACTTTGAACCTAGCCCTAAACGTGGCAAGGGCCGACGGACCGTCTAACATCTTTCGAAGGCGAGAGGCCATCAGGGGGCGACTGTCAAAATACAGAAACTACAGTGTAGAGCAAAAGAGGAGTGGGCTGGAAGAACACTTACAGTGGTGAGTGCCGAAACAGCCGACACACACGCTACTTGAAAGGCAAGGAAAGACCAAGTGTTTTTTGACTGAATAGGGCATCGCTCTTTTATACGCATCAGTTCCGTCAGTTCGTGCACGAGAAAAGGCAGTAATCTTGACACTTTGCCAAGACGTCGCATATGTCGTCGATTCGATGATGCCCCATAATGAATCTTTTAAAATCCCCGCCATTTATGTGGCTGGGGGACCATTACAGCCTTTGGCCGTTTCAGAAGACAAAATGACACACAGGTCGGGGGGCAATTCTGGGGGAATAACCCCCGGCCCAACCCAATAGGTGAGGCCCAATCTACGCAATTTAAAGTTAGGGTTGCTTGGCGGCCCAGATCAGAAATAAAGGGAGGGCCGGCCTTGACTGTTGACCCCCTCCCCACTATAGCCCAGACTGCGAAAGGCAAGCCCAAACCGCTAGCGGTCTTCAAACATTAAATGCAGAGTTGACTTGTATTAAATGCACAAGCAGTTGCCCATGCGACGTTGACGTGCACGTCCGGTCAGCCGGAATCCCTCGCGACGATGCGCCAGACCCTGTAAGTAATCAGGCGGCGCCAATGATGATGCCTACCCAGCAGGCCATGAGAACCTGCTGATAGGCCAAGGCAAAACACACTTCTTCGAGAACTCTATAAATACCCAAGGCATCAAAAGCCAGGTATGGACGGTTAACCCTAAGTATTCAAAACTTTCATTCATTTTTATCTCGATTAAGCCTGCTAACTTAATCTTCGGAGTGTGATCGGCCCACTAAGGGTCGACCCATTCTAACCTTCTTATCTTGCAGAAAGAGTTTGGACTCATCCATTTGGGGCTTGAGAATTCGGCCCAGCCTTCCCGGAAAATCCTACTTACAGTAGTCTAACCAAAGGGTTTTGTTCCTTGTAATGAATACGTCCGTAAGTTCTTCAGTAACTAACAATAGTTTTTGTTCAGTCCTCCGGCACCGCGCTAGCAATGTCTTAGGGTTTGATTTGAGAGACCCATGTATAATGGAGTCCTTTTGGTAAGTTGAAAAAGAGCCTAAATTAATCTCGATGAAGTTATTGTGTTCTTTTTTAATTTTAATTGTTAAAGGACACCGGTTTCCTTATATACGTAAGATTCTTAAAAGAAAGATTCAAGTTTCCTGAACTATGTAAACCTCTATAATGGATCAGAAACGGAGGAAACAGATGTTTCCTAAAAAAAACAATGACACTGTGCAACGTTAACAGCCAGGCGAATCTAAAGAATTGAGATTGATTTTAATTGGTGATAAGGTAAAATTGAGCAGTCGGTCTGTCCTTCTTGGTTAGCCCAGAGGCGTCCAGACTCAAACCACCCGTGAATACCCCTCTGACTAGTTGCACTTGACAGACCTGGATAGGCCACACCACCACAATGCGTTAGGCGCCATCAGAGGTGTACTCTGAATTTCTTGCCTTAATATCAGGTCCCACGACCTCATCATTGGGACGGTTACTCCCATGACTAAAAGCACGATCCATGTTTTTTATCCACTATGCTTAATCTAGGGGCACAGTTGACGCCCACAATCCATGTCTCCATGATCCAAGGCACACTCCCTACTAACATCACTGTATAAATGGCAATCACCATTTCCAAAAGAAGGTATGAAACATAAAACTCTTAAGCCTCATTGCTTTGCTCAAATACTCTAGCCTCATCGGAGTGTCCTTGGCAGGCACCACACCGGTGTCCACAGTTGAAGGTTCCTTCCAGTCATCCACACCAGAGGTTGGGGTGATCACGCAAATTTACTGCATCATCAGTTGACGCTGTCTATGGGAACAATATTTTGGTTGTTTCATGGTCTTGACCCGATTTGGTGCTTCATCAATCAAGCTAGACAAAACAATGGAGGAATGAAGCACTACTAGAATCGGTGCCTTAGAGCATCAAATCATCAAAATAATGACTGCCATGAATCAGCTTCAAGCTCGAAATTAGGAGTTGGAAAGAAGATTGCCTCCGTCACCAGTAGCGCCGACAGTGATAGACTCTTTGCCACTAGAGGACCCCCTGATGCTTGCGGACCCGCCGGTAGTAAGGAACGAGGAAGGCAATGCCGATGAAGGAGTGGAGGACCCAACACTCCCCATAGGAAACCCTCCTCAGAGGGGGGCTGGAGCCAATGCCGATGAAGCCCAGAGCCACATAGCCCCATCTAAGGCAGCGATAATGGTGCTTTCGGAGCATATTGGCGAAACTCGTCCAGTATGCGATGAATAGATGACGGAGTTACAGGTTCAACTGGCCGAAGTAATTACGGCTGTGAAGGAAAAAGGCCCCAGTATGGTGGAGGAACTGGTGAACAGAACAGACACACCTTTCACACTAGCAGTAATGCGGGTACTCTTACCCCCAAAGTTCACCCACCCAACGACCTTTTCTAATGACGACACTCTGGAACCTTAATGGATCCTCAATGTTGACGGCTCTTCCACCAATAAATCAAGTGGCGCCAGTGTCATCCTAGTAACACCTGAAGGACAGAAACTCGAATACGCAGTCAAATTTAAGTTCCTCGCCTCTAATAATGAAGCTGAATACGAAGTCTTATTAGTTGGCCTCAGAATGGCTTGGTAATGTTGACTGCTCCTCCACCGATAAATCAAGTGGCACCATTGTCGTCCTAGTAACACCTGAAGGACACAAACTCGAATACGCAGTCAAATTTAAGTTCCCCGCTTCCAATAATAAAGCTGAATACAAAACCTTATTAGCTGGCCTGAGAATGGCTAAGCAAATGGGGGTAGAACATGTCTTGGTACGCAGTAATTCTCAACTTGTGATAGAATAGGTCCAAGACGACTACAAGGCCAAAGGAGAAGAGATGCAAGAGTATTGCCAGATGGCCAAGAATCTAGTTTATTCTTCTATTGTAATTAGTTAGAGTTTATTCTTCCTTAGAAATCTTGGTTTATGATCATGGTTTGTGAACTTATGATTTTTTCCTAAGGATTTATAACTCCTCATTGAATCTAACTCTAATTTGGAAGGAATCAAAGTTTTCATTGATAAAATCATCTGAATCAAGGATTCATTGAGAAATCTTTGATTTGAGTTAATAGAATGTTCATTTCAATTCTCCTTGCATGAATTGGTGAATTTGAGCAATTGTATCTAATTTTCCTTAATTTACACTTGAATCCATAGTTATTTGATTTGAATTGTTATAATTTTATTGTCTAATTGCTAAATTACTAGTTTATTTTTAATTTGAGTAATTAGAGTAATAAATCAACTTAACCTCAAAATCTAAGAGAATTTTTAGTCAATTTTTAATTAGTTTAGGATTGATTCTCTATTTATTTTGTAATTAAATTTAATTAGATTTTAATTAATGTAATTGTTGTCCCTTGCTAAATTGACACCAATTTTATAGACAAAAACGATATTAGAAGACTCTCAATTTAAACTACATCCACTTACGGAACCAACGACCTTTTCCCCTTCGAAGGTTCTAAAAGCTGACTTTGCTTTCTTTATTCCATTCGTACTACTGTTGTCTCCACACGCAAGCTACTAAAGTTAAGCCCTGCACAGCTCATATGGCACGAGCCATATTTTTTACGTTCCCATGTACCCACTTCCTTCTTACAAGTAATTGAACAAAAAGAAAAAAAAAATGAAAGCCATATAAACAATTAATTTTAGCGTAGCATCCTGTAAGGCTGCAACTAATATTCTCTCTCTCTCTCTCTCTCTATATATATATATATATATGTATTTATATATACATATATATTGTGGGTGTATCTGTTGGCCAAGTAGCAATTTCGCATCAGTTGACCAAGTAGAGCAAGCTGTGTGTGCATCACCACTTAAAGTTGATTCTGAGATGTACTGTTGTGTCTTGAAATTCCTATCAGCCATGCTTGGAACACTAATACTTAGTACATTCCTTAATTTGCAGTATTAACATTTTACAGTAACGCCAGCATGAACTAGATTGGTTCAACCAATTCTTGGAGTTCATATTGCCATCAGGCATATTATAGTCTAGTACTACACGCAGAAGACATATCAGTCAGTTCCTCAAAATTGAGAAAACACTTTGTCCATAGAATTAAATGCAAACACTATTTTTGTCAAGAATCTTCATACTCTTGAAAAGGAATTATAATCTCTCGCCCAAATCTTCCTAATTTCGGCCGGACTTGGCAGCGGTTGTAACTGTGTAGAATTCAGTTTAAACATCTACAAACATTTACAAATTACCTTGAAAATGCAAGAACTCTTTTGAACACCCCAATGGCTTTGAGGAAAAAAAAAAAACAGCCATTTTGCAGTGTTAATTAACATCATACGTTGCTAGCATGAGGGTTGAAAGAGAAGGGTGAGTTTTGATGGTTCAGTTCTTGAAGTTCACATTGCCATGCCAGGTAGAGTTGGGAGGAGGCATTTTATACGTAGTTGACAGACTAGTCTTATTCCGAAGTACAAAAAAAAAAAAAAAAAAAAAAAAAGACAGACTAGTCACGTCCTTGCAAGTGAGAAAAACTTTGTCCATAGAAATGATAAGAATTTTTGAAAGAGCATTAGCCGTGATTAATGTATAAAAAATGGTTGCTCTATATGAGCCTGAGAGCGTAATTGACCGAAAGATTGGATACTTGCAATAATAATAAAAAATAAGGTACCATAAAGCGGACACAAACTTCAATTATTGCCTGATGGTGAAAAATCAAGCCATTAATGATGCTATTCTTTTATAAAATTTTTGTACAAAAAATTATACTAGAATTATGAAGGGATGATATTTTCTTAAATAAATACTATTATAAGAATATTTTGCTTTAAAGTAAAAGACTTTCATTCACCACATAATGTTATATAAAAAATTTATAATGACATTATTTAA
Source organism: Euryodendron excelsum (assembly GCA_033060915.1). NCBI lineage: Eukaryota > Viridiplantae > Streptophyta > Magnoliopsida > Ericales > Pentaphylacaceae > Euryodendron > Euryodendron excelsum. Next base: position 55,654,318 of record CM065379.1, on the reverse strand, counting down.
AATAAAAATTTTGTATAAATATTCTGGTTGAATAGCATTATTCTAGCTCTTTAGCAGGTAGAGTGCATCCCCAATTGTTATATGCTTCTTAAATGAGCCCATGACCATTAATTTGTAGCGTACTATTATTAGAAGAATCTTCATAACCTTGAAAGATTATTATTCAAAAATCATAGGGAAAACAAAAGGTTAAAAAAAAAATTTAGAGTCTCACTCAAACACGAGAAATCATTCGGTAATTCACTAATATCTGAAACGAGGAGGAAAAAAGGGCCAGGTACTCCACAAAGAGACTCAATATATAATTTTTTTTTATTTATTCATCAAAATCCAACGAAAAGATGAATGCCACATCGCCATGCACTAATAACATAATGTATGCAGACCGAATAAAAGACAAGAAATATGGGAGTTCTTTCAGATAGAGCATTCCTGGTAGCTAGGCAGTCTGGAAAACAGTTAAAAAGACAACAGACAATACCCAAGAAATAAGAGGAAGGAAACACAAAAAAAAACAAGAAGCTACAAGGAAAAGAAACCCATCATGACTCAATAGTGACGGACAATGACTTGGTACTCCACCACAGCATTGAACGTCGTAAGATTGAACGAATACGTCTTCGCCGTAGCGATTCCTCGTGCTAGTCTGAAAACACCGGATCCTCCGACAATGGGCATTTCACGGTACTGGTGAAACAATGGATTCCGACCAAGAAGGCTAAGAGTGCTGCCATTGTAGATCCCAGTTGTGAAATCAAGGTTTAAGATCATTACTAGACCCGCTTCCCCTAAATCAGCACTGCCATAGATCCCCTGGGCTCGACCCATTGCAGTGGAGTTGAGTTCGGGCCCGACCGTCAATGGGTCATCTATCATGGCAGTAAACCCGAACAAGGTTTTCGAGTTAGAAGTAATGTTGGCTTGGGCTATCTTCACTGTAGTTGGGTTCTTGCCAGCCACTATGTCATGGAGATAGAAGTGAAGCTTTGTCACCTTTTCCTTTTTGTGTCTGAGGTTTTTGAACCACTCTTCCACAGCTTGAGGTCCTTCATCAATGCCCTGTACCAGCGGCAGCGTGGCTATGACCATTGAGCAAAAGAGCACTAGAATCATAGCTAGCTTCCCCATCTCTCTCTCTCTCTCTCTCTCTCTGTGTTTGTGACAATAAGGGTCGTGTAGAGAGGCATGTATATATAGTTGGGCTAGCCAAATAAAAAAATGGCTAGAAATGCTTCCTTAGGTGGGTGCATCAGTTGACAAACTAGCACGTTGCGGGTACATCACAGAATTGACCCTTAAGAAGAGGAAAGAAAAGGAGACATATTTCAGCTCCAATGGCGGATCACCCTTCAAAATAACAATAACTAAAGCATAACTACTGGCCAAGTGGTTGAAGTTATTCTCCTCCGAGCAATTGACATTCATCTTCCAACATAAGCCATTCATTTAATGCTCCCTTCCCACCCCGTTTCCTTCTGAAACAAGTATTTTAAAAAGAAGAGAATGCCATATAAATATTTCCCACCTTCTAAGTACTTAGTGTAAACAAATTTAACTTCACATTCTGTAACTAATTCTCTCTCTCTCTCTCTCTATATGTATATATATATGCATATATATGAATTTTTGTTAATTATTTGACAGTTAACAAACTTTTGCTGGTTTTGCCTAAATTATTGAACAAGTGGATGGGGTAAGAAGAAAGTCAAAAGGCTTCAGCTAGCAGCGTGCCATAAGGCACTACAAGAAAAATGGTTATTTGCGACGGATTATTTGTGACGGCTACCTATGCCGTCGCAAATACCCAATTATTTGCGACGGCAACTTCCCCGACGCAACAAAATGCTATTTTCGTCGGCACTATTTGCGACAGCATTGATGCCATCGGGAAAGAGGGAAAAAGGAAGTCGTTTTGCATGCGCAAAGGCGACCCCCCACTATTCGCGACGGCGCATTTGCGACGGGTTTACCGTAGCAAATGTTTTAAATAAAACTACGTCGTTTGGATATAAAACGACGTAGTTTCGATACCCAATATCATCTTCCCCCCTTTTCTTCTTCTCTTTCCCTCTTTCCCTCTTTCCCTCTTATTCGACCAGCTGCGCGCCCTAGCTTGGAAATGTCGACGATCACCACTGCGGCGCAATAGTGTTTCGCCTGGAAGGCCATCGCCGGAGATGACGCCTGAAAGCCGCTGCCGGAAGACGACGCTTGGATGGCTTGCATTGCCGGAAGCCTTGTCGACTGGTGAGCCGTCTCTCTTCCCTCCTCCCTCCTCCCTCGTCGCTTGCAGCGGCGACTGGAAGCCCTAGCCGCCAAAACTCCTCATGGACTGCTACCCCTCGTCGATGAAGCCTTTGCCTTGGTGTTGTCGCCGCCAGAAGTCCACACCCACTGGTAAGCTTCTCTCTTTCTCCCTCATCGCCTCTCTGTTTCGAGCTCTCTGTTTCGATATCAGATATCACACATTATACATTTACAAATTATTTCATGTATAAAATTCATCACATTATAAGACTCGGTTTTGTTAAAAAACATAAGATCTGCTAGCAGAAACTAAACTCAATTCTTTTTTTATTGTTTTTGAAGTTGACAATAGACTCGGTTTTGTTAAAGCTTGCTATCTATGTTCATATGGAGTTTGTTGTATTGTGAAATATGTACGTTCTTCTTTATTCCTCAAAGTCTTGAAAGTGTATATACACTTCTAGCTTTTTTTTGTATTAATGCATGAGGATACTTTCGTTTTTATCATGTGTAAACAAATGGAATCTACTATCAAATGTTATGAAAATCATATTAGATCTTGGGAGAATTCTTGATTATTCAAAATTTTCATTATAGTTCGAGAATTCTTTTAACTTTTACATATGTTCTGTTTGTGTGACCAATTTTGCATGATAAAATTTTTCTTATGATGGTAAAAAAGGTAGCCATTGTTTTACCATTATTTCTGAATATATATATTTTTTTCAATTTATCAGAGAGTGCCGTAGGCACGGGTTGTCCCTAGTAAATAGATAAGACGACTAAACCCTATTTTGAAAGCTTTGAAATTAATATTATCTTGAGAATTATGTAAGTAAGACCGATGCTTGTAGAGGCTTTGGATGAGACCTTACAAGTCTCTAGTGAATTTTGTGCAAATAACCCAAAATTCGGAATGGAATATCTAACCACGTACTTTTTTTTTTCTTTTTTTTGTTATAACTCTCTAAATATTAAAAATTTTGTGATGAATACAAAACTAATAAAAACTAGACTCACATGAACTTTTTAAGAATAAGAAACTAGGAAAAAGGAAATGGGGTTTGCTTCAATTTTAGCTATTTGAAACCATCTAGACTAACTGATTAATGATAGAATTTCAACCATATGCCCTTGTTCTTGTTTATGGTTGATACACTTATTTAGATGTCACTAACTGCGTAATGAATATGACTATTTTCAATCTTTTATTTTTCTTGATAGCACAATGCTCTTCTCTTCTTCATGATAGCACATCTGTGTGCTTGTAATTTGATAAACATTACAATCATTTGCCATTGTCTATGGTCCAGCAGGTTTGTTTAATTCACTTTTTTACTTTATAGTAACAATTTATATTTAAATATTTTAATTAACTCATGACATGAGTTAATTAAAATATAAGCATATAACCTTAGACCCGTTCAAAAATTGTCTATGTAGTTTGTGGATTCAACTACGATGAGATGGTTCTTGACTTACCTAGTTTCGGATAATTCAGGAATGCATAAATTTATGTAGTAGTTAGTGGCTCACCGGTTTAAATTGTTCTTCTTTGATGGAAATTCTGTGTAGCAAACTCAGTGTTCTCTGGTACATACGGGATGTGGTGTACAACAATACACTTCGTTTACGTCGCATACTTGGAGAACTGTAGGGAGATGCTGCCGAATTTTCCTTAAAGAGGGACAAAACGGTTTAAGCTACTTCCTATTGCATAGATTATGCATTCCTGAATGGGATAGGACCACCTACCTATTAAAGAGGAGTTGTATGGATAATTTTCACGTTGCATGAACATTTATGATCTATATTTTACGTATGGTGACTTAATTAGTAATGTTTATGTGGATATATACAGAAAAATGGACAAGAGTTGGATTGATTCTGGTGATAGGATTTCCAGGGAATATGTGGACGGAATAGACCAATTTCTTGTGTTTGCGTACATTGGCAAGGGTGCAGATTCATTGATCTACTGTCCTTGTAGGCAGTGTGCAAATCGTTACTATTTTTCACGAAATGTTGTGCATGAGCATCTTCTCAACAAGGGGATGTTAAGAAAATATAAGATTTAGAGTAGTCATAGGGAATCTTATCCTTCTAGTTCTAGTTGCCCTGATAGAGATAGTGGAATGTTGGGGGATGCAGACTTTGCAGATGATACGATCGGTATGATAAATGATGTTATTCCGCATGTAGGTGGAAGTTTTGAGAATGATGATGTCCAAATAGGAGGGAATGAAGAAACTGTTAAGTATTTCAAGCTTCTAGAGGAAGAGCAGTGTGAATTGTATCCGGGATGTAAGAAATTTAATAAATTGTCGTTCATTGTTCGACTATTGCATCTTAAGGTGCTCAATCATTGGACGGACAAGTCCATGGATATGTTACTCGAGTTGTTGAGTGAGGCTTTTCCTGAGGGTGTGCAACTTCCTAAGAATTACTATAAAGCTCAAAAGATAACTGAAGATCTAGGCTTTACATATATGACTTGGGATGCATGCCCCAACAGTTGTATGTTGTTCAGGAATGAGCACGCTGATCTTAATGAATGTCTCATATGTCATGTTTCTAGATGGAAAGAGAGTGTCAATAATTCAGAAAATCGTGGTAGACTGAAGCCTGCAAAACAGATGAGGTACTTTCCTTTGAAGCCAAGGCTGCAAAGATTGTTTATGTCGTCCAATACATCTAGGTCAATGAAATGGCATGCAGAGGACCGAACAAATGATGGGACTTTAAGGCATCCTGCAGACTCTAAGGCGTGGAAAGATTTTGATCGGCGAAACCCAGTCTTTGCTAGTGATACCCGTAATGTGAGGTTTGGGCTTGCGTCGGATGGATTCAACCCGTTTAGATCGATGAATGTAGTTTATAGCACTTGGCCTGTAGTGTTGATTCCATACAATCTACCACCTTGGATGTGCATGAAGCAACCATTTTTTTATATTGTTTGTGCTTATAGATGGGCCTAAAGGACCCGGTGACAAGATTGATGTTTACTTGCAGCCGTTAATCGAGGAGTTGAATAAGCTTTGGAATGAAGGTGTACCCACTTTTGATGCATCGACCAAACAGATGTTCCAATTGTTCGCATGTTTATTGTGGACAATTGGTGACTTCCCTGGATACGCCATGCTGTCGGGATGGAGTACCAAGGGTGAATATGCTTGCCCGTGTTGCAATACGCAAACTAAATCCAGAAGGTTGAAGCACGGAAAAAAGTTTGTGTACATGGTCCACCATTGCTTTTTGCCTACTCGACATAAATTTCGAAGGGATAGAGTATCATTTGATAAGACCCAAGAAATTGGAACAAAACCTGAAATGTTGTCTGGATCAGATATGTTGTTACAGTTGGAAGCAAAAGGTATCCTTACCCAATACAGATTGGATGACCTTGCAGTAAGGCACCGGAGATCAAAAGAGAAGCAAAAGAATGATGAGCCCAAAACCCATAATTGGAAAAAGAAGAGCATCTTTTATGAATTACCGTACTGGAAATACAATTTAGTAAGACACAATCTCGATGTGATGCATATAGAGAAGAATGTATGTGACAATGTATTATGGACAATACTAGGAGTTGTTGGAAAGTTGAAGGACAATGCAAATGCCCGACGTGATTTGAAAGAAATGGGAATTAGAGAAGCATTGCACCCAATAGAGAAGGGGGCCAACAAATTGTACTTGCCTCCTGCTCAGTTCACGATGACCAAGGAGGAAAAATATTTGTTCTTGAAAGTGCTAAAGGAAGTTAGAGTGCCAAATGGGTATGCATCTAATATATCACGACATGTTCATTTAGATGAAAGGACTATTTGGGGTTTAAAGAGTCACGACAATCATGTCATGATGCAACAACTTATTCCTTTGGCTATACGTCATTCTTTGCTTAAGAAAGTCATTGAACCGTTGATTGAATTGAGCAACTTCTTCAGGCAACTGTGCTTGAAGTTGAATCGTGTAGCTGACTTGCAGTATATTCAGGATCGTATAGCAGTAACTCTTTGTCATCTTGAGAAATTATTTTTCCCGGCCTTCTGTGATATAATGGAACACTTGCCCATTCATTTGGCAGATGAAGCATTATTGTGTGGATCAGTTCAATATCGATGGATGTACTCAATTGAGAGATATCTTCTAACATTGAAAGAGTATGTTCGAAATCGAGCTTTTCCAGAAGGTTCAATAGCTAAAGGGTACTTGATGGAAGAGTGCATGAATTTCTGTGCCCAATATCTTCATGACATAGAAACCAAAACTAATCGACCGGTGCGGAGCAAAGATGGTCCAGAAGGGTTATGCAAATTTTTTCGTCCTTATAAGAGTGTACTGACACAGGCTCATCGCTATGTCTTGTTCAACTCTAAATCAGTGGCATCATTCATAAAGTAAGTTTGTTTTTTAATCATCACTTCATGTTAAAGTATGTAGTAGTTTTATATACATCATCTTCATATATGTAATTTTATTGCACAGCAATCACCTTGAATTTCTTAAGGAAAAATTTCCTCAAGCAGACAATCATCAAATTCAGCGGCGAGCATTTTGAAACATTCCACACTTGGTTCAGCAATCATGTATGTTTTATTTTTTTCAGTTCACTCAAACTTACGTACACTTCATGAATATAAATATACACTCCTGGTTGCATAACAGGTTCAAACTTTACGAAGGACAACAAATATCATCTTCTCTGGTGAAATCACAAATTTGGCAAATGGTCCTAATGACATAGCATATAGGTATAATGCCTACAATGTCAATGGGTTCCATTTTCGTGTGAAGCACATGGATGATAGTCAAGTTACTCAAAATAGTGGTGTAAGTTTAAAGGCTGAGACCCTGAGTTATGCTAGTCGAAAGGATAATAATCCTCGTGTGGGGTCTGTGTACTACTATGGACAACTGACTGATATTGTTGAAATTCGATGCACTAATGACATGGCATTTGTTATGTTTAAGTGTGATTGGGTTGATAACATCCGCGGGAAGATGGAAGATGCTTTCAAGTTTACATTGGTCAACTTCAACCATTTGTTATACCGAGATGATCGAGAGACCAATGAACCTTTCATCTTTGCATCCCAAGCAGAGCAGGTTTGGTATGCGTCAGACCCTTTACAAGCAGACTGACATGTTGTTGTGAAGATGTCACAGAGAAGTTTGTTTGATATGCATTCCTTAGACACTCAAGCCGAGCCTTATGCAAGTCAACAACTGGAAGAAAATATTGCCCTTCATGATAAAGATGTTCACTGGGTTAGGGAAGGAACAGAAGGAGCAACGGTCGATGCTCCTGTCTAACAGTCATATTCCAACTTGTCAATGATGGACTAACCTTTTGTCTTCCTCTATTAGCTTTGTGTAGTTGGTTATTTGATGTGTACATAGTTGTAACCATATTTTGACATGTAACATGTAACATGTAACTGTTAATTTGTAACTTCTAAAACTTTGTCTATAGTTTGATAAGTTTGACCTTAATTCCCTCACATATGTGCTTAGAAACTTGAAAGCTTTCATACTTTTCCCTCTATTTGTTAGTTGTTTATTTTGTATATAGCTTGTATTTTTCTTACCAGGTTATTATGTTAAAGAGGAAGAGGTCTACTGGTCGGACGGTGTCTGATGTATTGCAGTCATTTACATCTCAGTCTGAGGAGACTACTCCACCAATTCCATCTCAACAACCTATGTTGCAACCGTTTCCTCCTCTACCGACTGTTTCAGCTGAGGCAGTAGGATTAGCACCATCAGATACATCCTCACGGCCGCTTGTATTAGGTATAAACTAAGTTAATAAATGTTCACACATTTAGCTAACAACTAATATCACATGTTTTGATTTATATTATTATTTTAGATTCATTTGCTTCAGGGCCATCAGGTAATGAGACATCCTCATCGTGTTCAAAGAAAGGGCGAGGCTTGGCATTGGGTATTCGTGACTGGGGTAACAAGGATTTCAAGTATCACGTGGTATTTGATAAGATGTGGTGCCCAATTGAGAACACAAAAGTTAACAAACTCATAGGGCAGTTGGGCATCATAGTGCGTCACATTGTACCCTTGATATATACAGATTGGACACAAGTACCCTCTGATTTGATCGATCAAATTTGACAGGATGTTAAGGTAAAAACGTTATTGTTTCTTCAATTAGTAAAACTATAATATTTATCTATCAGTTTAATGACTAATGTTTTTATAGCGTAATTTGGAACCTTGTCCGGATGAGTACAAACCGGTTTGCATGGATAAATGTGCGAAGTTATGGAAGGATCATAAGTACCATATAAAAAAAAAGCATTTTACGCCATATCGAGACATTTTGGACCGCTATCCTGATTGTCCTGATGGTGTCCTTCCAAATCACTGGAGAGAGCTCGTGGATTATTGGAGGACCGAGGCGGCAAAGGTTTGAGTATTTATGTCATTACATTCATTTGCAATAACATCCTTATTGAATATTTATGTCATTAATTATGCCAATCTATTGTAGGCAATTGCAAAAAATAATTCAACGAATAGGGAGCTTCGTGGCCCACCTCATACAACTAGAAAAACACAGTTCTCGACAATACGCCATGAGGTACATACGTAAGAAAATTAACGCTTATTATTATGTTTTGGGTTGTAAGCATTCACATATCATATTGTATGTTTGCTAAATTAGATGGAGGCGGCTGGGGACCGAACAGACAAGATGAGTGTCTACTTGAGGACTCGCCGAGTAAATGACCCAGATGTGGTTCCCTACATTGTAAGTAGTACTTATTGCAATTTTAGTATTTAAATTTGTTTCATATTGTCAATTAATTTGTCTTTTGGATGTATAAGATGAATATAATCGACTTTTAGAGAAGGTACCAGAGGAGCAAAGGACGGATGATGCTCGTAACAAGATATTTCACAAAGTTTTCGGGGACGATGGACATGGCTACTGCCGCACATACGGCACTGACATATCTCGAGCTGTTGTTTATGGGGAGGATACTAGTCCATCACAGTGTCATACGGGCCTGCAAGAGGAGCTAAGAGAAGAGCTGCAAGAGAATTTGAAAGAGGAATTGCGAGAGGAGCTAAAAGAAGAGATCACTCGACAGGTCACCTTACAATTGATGAAAGCTGGTGTCTTATTTGGAGATGCAACCCGACAGGTCACCATGCAATTGATAAATTTCTTAAAATAACAATTTTTATACATGTTATTTTTTTTTTGATATTGCAATTAACAGTATTTCATTGTGTTTAGGTTCCGGATGCATCTAGCGGACACCAGGTACAAGTTGAGTCTGTGGGTGATGATCATATACCATCTCGTTCACCGTTATTGCCTCATTCAGTTTCATTGCCTCCACCACCGGAGCAGGTATTATCACTTGTTTCCTCACTTTTGTTACTTGATTATCATACTTGAAAATTCAAATGCTGCTGTCATATTAGGTTTCTTTGAGGAAAAAACGTGTTTTCTAGTCGTTTGGGTACTAAAACCCACAAACAAGTTTGTGAGTCCGTCAAGATCGACACGTAGTAAGATTTAGGCACGAGTGACATGTAGGAACGAATGGCACGGTCGCCGGAGTCCCGGTTTGGGAGATGTAACAGTTTTTCCTCTCTTTTCCTTAGAGTTTTTTTTAGAAAAAATCATGTTCTCTAGTTGTTTGGGTACTAAAACCCACAAACGAGCTCGGATCTCCGTCAAACTCGACATGTAGTAAGATTTACGCACGAGTGACGAGTGGGAACAAATGGCACAGTTGTCGGAGTCCCGGTTTGAGAGATTTAATTTTTTTTCCTTCTCTTTTTCTTAGTTTTTTTTTTATAGAATAACCTATTTTCGAGTCGTCTAGGTAGTAAAACCCACAAACGAGATCGGAACTCCATCAAGATCGACACGTAGTAAGATTTAGGCACGAGTGACGTGTAGGAATGAACGACACAGTCGTCGGAGTCTCGATTTGGGAGATGTAACAGTTTTTCCTCTCTTTTCCTTAGAGTTTTTTTAAGAAAAAATCATGTTTTCTAGTCGTTTGGGTACTAAAACCCACAAACGAGCTCGGATCTCCGTGAAACTCGACACGTAGTAAGATTTAGGCACGAGTGACGTGTAGGAACAAACGGCACGGTCGTCGGAGTCCCGGTTTGGGAGATGTAACAGTTTTTCCTCTCTTTTCCTTGGAGTTTTTTTTATAGAAAAAGTCATGTTTTCTAGTCGTTTGGGTACTAAAACCCACAAACGAGCTCGGATCTCCGTGAAACTCGACACGTAGTAAGATTTAGGCATGAGTGACGTGTAGGAACGAACGACACGGTCGCCGGAGTCCTGGTTTAGGAGATGTAACAGTTTTTCCTCTCTTTTCCTTAGAGTTTTTTTTAGAAAAAATCATGTTTTCTTGTCGTTTGGATACTAAAACCTACAAACGAGCTCGGATCTCCGTGAAACTCGACACATAGTAAGATTTAGGCACGAGTGACATGTAGGAACGAATGGCACGGTCGCCGGAGTCCCAGTTTGGGAGATGTAACAGTTTTTCCTCTCTTTTCCTTAGAGTTTTTTTTTTTAAGAAAAAGTCATGTTTTCCCGTCGTTTGGGTACTAAAACCCACAAACGAGCTCGGATCTTCGTGAAACTCGACACGTAGTAAGATTTAGGCACGAGTGACGTGTAGGAACGAACGGCACGGTCGTCGGAGTCCCGGTTTGGGAGATGTAACAGTTTTTCCTCTCTTTTCCTTGGAGTTTTTTTTAGAAAAAGTCATGTTTTTTAGTCGTTTGGGTACTAAAACTCACAAATGAGCTCGGATCTCCGTGAAACTTGACATGTAGTAAGATTTAGGCACGAGTGACGTGTAGGAACAAACGGCACGGTCACCGGAGTCCCGGTTTGGGAGATGTAACAGTTTTTCCTCTCTTTTCCTTGGAGTTTTTTTTAGAAAAAGTCATGTTTTCTAGTCGTTTGGGTACTAAAACCCACAAACGAGCTCGGATCTCCGTGAAACTCGACACGTAGTAAGATTTAGGCACGAGTGACGTGTAGGAACGAAAGGCACGGTCACCGGAGTCCCGGTTTGGGAGATGTAACAGTTTTTCCTCTTTTTTTCTTGGAGTTTTTTTTAGAAAAAGTCATGTTTTCTAGTCGTTTGGGTACTAAAACCCACAAACGAGCTCGGATCTCCGTGAAACTTGACACGTAGTAAGATTTAGGTATGAGTGACATGTAGGAATGAACGGCACGGTCGCTGAAGTCCCGGTTTGGGACTCCTATGAAAGGGGAGACTATTTTCTTTTATATATATCCTCTTTTTCTTGTATAGATTTTGCTAGGGACTACCAAAAAACTATGTTGAGGGAAGTGGGGTGATTACACTCTGTATGTGTAATTACAATCCCCTTATTAGTGGATTGTTAGTTTCATTTTAGGTTTTATTTTAGCTTTTTAGTATAAATACTTCTGATTGGCCTTTGTCTCTTTGGAATTGCTGGAATTGGGCAGAAAAGGGGCAAAAAGTGAGCAGAATCTAAGATAAGCGTTCGAACAACCAGTATAGCATTCGAACGGCCTATTCAAATGACCTTTTGACTGCCACCAGCATTCAAACATGATGGAGCACCGTTCGAACGATGTGACGATACAAGTTCAGATTTGGGAGATTTAGAAAGGTACATTTTCCATTCGAAGCAGGTTCGATGAGATTCAAAGAACTTCATTTCCCGTTCGAAAATTGTTTGATGCAAAGTTCGAACATTCAAACACCGTTCGAATGACCATATAGGGCGTTCGAACGACCTTTGGCGTTCGAACTGTAGAATTTGGTGTTTAAACGCTCCAACTACTTATGCTTATATATATCAGACTTGGCCAAAAATATAGATCTTCTTCCAGTTTCTAACGTCTTTTCTGTTAATCTTAGATAGATATAGAGAGAGAAAGTGTATTTAGAGATTTTTCTTTGTTTTTCCTCACTTTCTTTATAGCCAAACAATAGTTTCTCTTTCAATCAATGATATATTTACTATTTCTAGTGCATTTGCGTATGTATTCAAGTAGCTAAACTCATCCTTGGATGCAATTGCGAAGGTCTATCAAGGATCTTCAAGGTCGTCAATGAAGCTATATGAACTTCAATGAATTATCTTATGATTTCTTCATGTTTATCTTAATTGTGTTGCAAACCAATAGAAAACCTAGATTCATAATCACTATTGGTAATTTCTATGCACAATTCATATATTGGCATAGATATTGCACAATTGATGATTTGCTTTTATGATTCTTAACATTGAACATAAATTTACATTCAATTGAGTACGAACTCTCATTTTTATGGTCTAAATCTTCCGAATCAAAAATCTGCGGAGTGATTCCTTGATTTGAGTTATCAAGTCCTCCATTGAGACATTTGTAGAGAATTAGTATATTAGATCAATTGCATTCAAGCTTATTTAATTGCATTCAAGCCTTTCATTAATTATTTTTAAATCTAGTTAGGATTACTCGTAGTACTTAGTTTAATTAGTTTAATTTGGTAGTCAAAATACTCTTACCATCAACATATTTTTTGTCTTAATTGTAGATAATTACAATTTACCTAAGTGAATTTCTAATATGAATCAATTTGTTGGTTGTATACTTATATGACGCCTATATTTGGCTTGGTCCTTTGGAAGAATGATACCGGACACCACCGGATTATACTTCAATTGCACACTCGTTCTCTTGCGGGAAAGTTCAAGTTTATATAATTTCTAGGAGCGATTCATTCAACAGATCTACTGATAGAATATCTATGCACATTACAAATGACAACAGTTAGCGAGGTGGATTAATTCTTTTCTTTTGACATAATATTTGCCATAAATCCTAAGATTAGTCTAAAATTCTAGATCAAAACCCAAGAAAATCAATACATATAATAAATAGAAATGATAAATAGTAGTCCAACCAAAGGGTTTTGTTCCTTGTAATGAATGCCTCTGTAAGTTCTTCAGGAACTAACAATAGTCTTTGTTCAGTCCTCCGGCTCTGCGCTAGCAATCTAATGGGTGATTTTCAGTCCCTGTAATGTCTTAGGGTTTGATTTGAGAGACCCAGGTATAATGGAGTCCTTTTGGCAAGTTGAAAAAGAGCCTAAATTAATCTCGATGAAGTTTTTGTGTTTTCTTTTTTTCATTTTAATTGTTAAAGGACACCGGTTTCCTAATATATGTAAGATTCTTAAAAGAAAGATTCAAGTTTCCTAAACTATGTACACCTCTATAATGGATCAGAAACGGAGGAAACGGATGTTTCCTTAAAAACCGATGACGGTGTGCAACGTTGACGGCCAGGCGAATCTAAAGAATTGAGATTGATTTTAACAGGTTTTCTTAACAGTAGCTTCGTGGATGCTCAACAGCACATGTCCTGGCAGAAAAAGATGTTGCAACTCAAGATCGGCTCACTTTCAGGTCTTAATATCTATAATCTTTCAGATTATTTATCGTACTATTTTATGTATTAGTCATTCAGATTCTAACAAATAATATTATCTTATTTAAACTCATAATTTTACTTAAATTTAAAATTTTTTTTAACAAAATAAGAACGTGAGTTTGAATTGAATAATAATATTATCCATTAGATTTAAGTGACTAACAGGTGACGTAGTGAGATAAGTAATTTAGAAAATTCTACTTATTAAAATCTGAATCCGCAACCCAGTATGTAGCCAAACTTCATCCTAGTTAAATGGCACGTTCTGAGCAACTGCATGTGCCTAGGTTCTAGTTGTTTGACCATTTTAAAATTTATTTCCACATTGTGTAGAGCTTAACGATTTTTAAGCTAAGCCTCAGCTTCTCAAATCTTTATTTTTATTCTTTATGCGTTTATTTATTTTTTTTTTGGATTTTGATGTCATTGACAAGCTGTCGATCTCAATTTCTTTTTATCTAAAAAAAAGACAAAAAAATCTTCCTAATTCCTGCCGGATTAGAATCTATACTATTAAACTAGCAACGTTGTTAGGTGTTATAACTTCAAAGTTTCTAACTCTTTTTTCTCGTAATTTTGAGTTCTTTAAAATATAAGAAACACATATCTTTGTGCTATTAGTTGTCTTATTACTGACAATAATAAAAATTGTAATTAAATAATAGGATTAGGTTGGTTGAAATTCAAATCTAATCAAAGCTAAGGCTAATCAATCAATAGCAGAGATAGAAAAAGTTTTGTGTAAGACAACAAAAAGGTCAAGCAAGTATACACGTGAGTAAACGCTCATGTATTGAAAGAATTGAACAATTCGGAACCTAAATCAAGTGTTGACATTTGTTATAAGATCTTAAGGTGAATTTTCCTAAGTCCACATTAAATCTAGTAGGTTGATAACAACAATCCTTTTTGGACTTCAGATTGTAATATTCAATCTTATTGGTTAAACATATCTCAAGTTCTTAACCTAACAAATCAATTGATATTTTAGATGTTTTATCACTACTAGATATACATATACAAGGTTACCACATTGCCTCTAAAATGTTTATTGCATTCCAGTAGCTTAACAAATGTAACCAAAGTTGGAATGAGAATTATCATTTCATTTCACGTTGGTAATCAAACAGCGGAATGGGAAGTCATTCTATTTCATAACCTTTATCATTTCATTCCTACTTTTATTCTATTCTATTCCATTATTATGTACCAAACATAGCCTAATAATTGTCTATTGTCAAATAACAACTGCAATTTTTCATATTTGGTCTGGGACAATATAGATCATTGGGCCTCCATGAAGGTCCATGATCAAGATATGTTAAAAGGACCAATGATGTCGAATAATAGGAAGCCCAATTGTATCTAGAAAGACCAAACCTATGTCTTCATTTTCCAGTTTAGGCATTCTGGTGAAGTTTTTTTGCACAAAAATTCTATAAGAATGAAAATTTTCATATATATACGTGCGTATGTATTTATAAACTAGATTTGACCCATGCCTACGGCACTTCTAACAATATATTTCATTTAACTTTTGATAAATTAAATGTGAAAAATATTCCACAACATTTGTATGTGAATGTGAAAAACTGTCCAGACAATAATAAAAATGCTTTATAAGATTTTTACAAATCATGGAACCCACATGAGTTGTTTGGGCGAGATTTGTGTTTGGAACAAAAGATTTAATTGATCTCAACTATTGAATGCAATTCAAAACTGAATTTGAGTCGTCGGATACAAATGTGAGGGAGACATTTAAAAAAAAAAAGTTGTGTTTTATTATATAGATATATATGTAATTTAAAACAATTAATAACTCTATTAATTTAATCAATTGGGACTCTATCATTTATTTGAAATTTAAAGTAAATAACTATACTTATTTAAGCAATTGGGACTCACTAACAAATTAATTGAAATTTAAACTATCTTAATTACTTTGAATTTGAAAATTAAAAATAACTAACTACTCTGCTAATCTAAATAGTTATCATTTATTCAAAATTTGAAATCTCAAATTTTCGTTCATGGAACAGCTTTACTGTTTTAAAAAAATTGAAATCACAGCCCATTATCAGAGTAACGAATGGTGTAAATACTCGGATTAAACAAATTTGAGAAACAATAGAGTTTAGGCACATTTCAGCTCCAACGGCGGATCACTTTTGAAAATGAAAAATAAACAAAGTAAAATTACTGGCGAAGTCGTAGAAGGATAGCGGTGGTCGAGTGGTTGAAGTTATTCAATTCCCATGATCGCAACAATTGACATTATCTTCCAAGTTCCAACCATAATAAGAAAGCCGCAATTGCAGCAGTGGAAAAAAAAGTTGGGCAACAATCTATATAATAAAACACAATTTTTTTAAAAAAAATATCTTCCTCACATTTGTATCCGATGGCTCAAATTCAGTTTTGAATTGCATTCAATGGTTGAGATCAGTTGAACCTTTTGTCCCAAACCTAAATCCCTCCCAAACAAGTTATGTGAGTTCCATGACTTGTAAAAATCTTCTACAACTTTTTTATTATTGTCTAGGTAGTTTTTTTTTAATTTGATAAGTCATTTCTTATGACATAGGACCTGCCCAAATAATTTATTTAATTTTTCACATTCACATTCAAATGTTTTAGTGTATTTTTCTCATTCAATTTATCAAAAGTTAAAGGAAATATTTTGTCGAGAGTGTCGTAGGCACGGGTTATATCTAGTATACATATATAAAAGTTCCACAAAGTGTGCACAATGATATGACTAAGTTATACGACATCACTTCAAAATACAAAAAAATATTCAACTTTAATTATAAAACTAGCACTACCACTGCCGTATCATTTTAATACAAGTTGTTATACACAAATTCTGAAAGAATTGCATTTTTAAAAAATTAAAGTGCATCTCAATAAGTTTATTTTTATAATTGTTTTGAGGTGATAAACCCTTAACTTCATATAATCCACTGGAATATATGATTATAAAATCATGGAATATATGAAAGCTAGGTTAAAATTGAATTCTTATATACTATTTGTTGGAAATTAAAATATATGTTGTATAAAGTTTTTCATATAATCTGTAGCCACAATAAAGTGAAATGAAACATAGTAATATTATTGTCATGTAATCATCATAAGGTGAAATCAATAACATTAAATAACGTGTGTGAAAGAACGTAATATGATAGTTTCAACAAGTCTCATATAATGATATAATAAAATATGTAATGCAGGGGAGATCAAGTCCAGTGTTTCACACTCTTAGCTTAAGACAGATTTGTCCCCCACACAGGTGCTCATGAGATGAACGAACGTTTATCTCCAAGATAAAATGACCACAATCTTGAATAAGTAGCACTACAATATTCAAGATTCAGCGAATCAATCTTTGGATTTTACTCTCTCAATGTATGAAATGTATGAAATGTATGCATCATGTATGATATAAAACAAAGATGAATTTCTGTCTAATTCTACACATAATTATGACATTTAATTCCATGCAGAAACTTACGGCGTTTCTGATAAAATCAACATGATATGATAAATAATACACTACATTTTTCTACATATAAAACTGCAGTCATTCTATAGAATTTCAACATTGAAATTCACTATAGAAGCACAGAAGAAAGTGATAGAATTTTCACTGAATTTATCACACAGAATATATGAAATCACGATTGGTAAAATAAGAAATTAACCGGATAAAACCTGGATAGAAATTCGTACAGAATTTCTAAGACAGAGACGAAAATGTGAACGGACTGAATGAACCATCAGAATCTGTCTGAAACAATCGTCGAAATTCTGGACAGTATTTCACCGGAGCGGGAGATTCACCACTGAATGTCGCCGGAATCTGGGTACGTTGTCGGAAGCCGAGAAAAAGAGAGAGGAGACGGAGAACTTGTATATTAAATTGTGTTTTGTTCGGAGGGGGATTATTTCTATATATAGAAAGAATCGCACCCCTTCGAAACGGTGCCAGCCAAATGCGCCCTTAGGAAGGGACGCAACCGTTGGAATTTAAATTTGAACCGGTTCGGTTCAACTCGGTCCACACTGGTATGGTTCAAACTGCAGCCAAAATTATTAAACCGGCCTAAGCCATTTTATTATTAATTTAATCGCACCCGCACCCGAACCGAGCCCGCCGGACGGGCGGGCGGCGGGTCACGCGCGTGTGGTTTGTTGGGTCAACACATGGGTTCCATAGGTTCTCCCCCTTTCACAAAAGTGGGGTGCCCCTTGAGGCCCAAACCCATCTTTAAACTTAGCCTTTATACACCCATCACTTTTTCCATAGAAAATCAATGTGGGACAAGCCTTTAGTTCCACCCATAAGCCATACTCATGGTACCTACTTTGGAGACCATTATCTCATTCAAACCTCCATGGATTTGAGCAAGTAAATGCTTGTTCTTCATCTCCTCATGGAAGAGAACACAAAGCATCTTGGACCTACTAAAAAGGACATGTGAGTCCCGCCTTAACAATGACTCAAAGTTGGTGTTTAACACCAAATATTCCAACACTATTATCCTAGACTTGCCAGCGGCCTGTGTAGAATTCTGTTTAAACATTTACAAACATTTTCAAATTACCTTGAAAATGCAAACTCTTTTTAACACCTCGATGGCTTTGCCAAAAAAAAAAAAAAAAAAACAACCATTTTGCAATATGAATTAACATTATATGTTGCTAACATGAGGGTTGAAAGAGAAAGTTGAGTTTTGCTGGTTTGGAGTTTACATTGCCATGTGTCACACGCTAACTTATGGAATAGGTTACAGTTGTGTGTGACACTTGCAAGACCCTTGCAAGCTCTGCCAAGCAACCCTCGAGGTATTTGTATGCACAAGGCAACATGCAACACGTCAATGGCTACAAAATGAGGCATTTCATTGACATAATGTGGCAATTACAAGCTCGAAACTATGCTATAATAAGTGCCTAAGTTTGCCAAAGCAAGGGGCAAAAAATATGACAAGGTGGTCTGAGAGCTTACAGTGTTCACCCTTTTTATATATGCTTTTTAAGCTATTTATAATCTGGCACTAAAAAACATAGTATGTGTTCGAGAAGTCATAATGAACCCTTATTTATTCTACAAGCAACAACAAATAGAAAGCTTTCATAACGTGAAAGTACATGTTATAAGCTTTCTAACCAAAAAAAAAAGAACCTAGCCCTAAAAGCCTTTCGAAACTTCGAGTTATGCCTTGTTGAATATCCTGAAAAAAAGGCGTCGTCGTGTGAAAACCACACTGACACTGGGGCGCACGCGCAGGCATAGGGCAAAGTGAGGTTAAGCTACCCCAAACTGGGCGGGCAAGTGCACATGCACTTGGGTGCTACCTTGGTGCACGCTAGGTGCGCAGCATAGGCACTGGGCACATGCATGGCCTTTGGGCGTTGACACAAGCACTGGCAAGGTTATGTTAGGCCTCACTTTGCGCGTTGGTGAGGTTAAATGGTGCGCGTCTAGCTATCAAAATGGGCACTTGGCATGCCATGTGAGCTTCCTTAGGGCATGCTTGGGCATCCCTTGGGGCTTACCCTGGTACTTGTCTCAAACATTCTTAAGCATTGTTAGGCAAACCAAATGAACTCCGAATAACCATAAAAGCCATAGGTACTATATACATGAATGCAAGGTGTTGGCCTTGGGCAGAAGGACAATCCTTAACACTATGCAAGGTAGATTAGTAGGGAGACTAGTCACATCCTTCTAACTGAGAAACACCTCGTCTATAGAAATGATAGAATTTCTGAAAGAGCATTATTGGTGAATAAAGTACCGAAGACAGTGACTTTGCATAGGAGTAATCAGTCGAAAAACTTGACATCCTGTAATAGAAAACTAAAAATAAAAGTGCCATAGGAGGGGATACAAACTTCAATTATTGCTTGACGATGACAAATCAAGCCATTAATGATGCAATTCTTCTAGAAAGTTTTTACAAAAAATTCTATCAGAATTATGTGGTGATGGTATTTTTGTAGTCAAGTACTATTATAAGAATATTTTATTTTAAAGTGAAATACTCTCATTCACCATCTCATATATAAAAAAATTATCTATAAATTTTCTAATTGAATAACATTACTCTGGCTTTTTAGCAATGGAGTACATGCCCATTGTTATATATATATTTTTGCTAACCAGGTGTCCAGTCTAGCTTATGCACATTTCGACTAATTTCGAAGACTGTATAGTCCTCCGTCCCACACGAACTGGGTAATTATTAGGTTAAAGACCCTAGAGATGGTCCTAAAGAGTTGATAATACCGAAGAGATTTCGAAATTGAGATCTTGGTGGGAGGAGATTTCTATACCCTAAGCCTTAACTACCATGCCAATGCATTGTTATATACGTCTACTTATATAAGCCCAATGACCACTTGTAGCCTACTATTTTTAGAAGAATCTTCACAATCTTGAAAGATTATTATTCAAAAATCATAGGGAAAACAAAAGTTACAAAAAAAATTTAGGGTCTTCGAGCAACACAAGGCAGGCTAGAAAGGGGAGAAGGTATAGGCTCAAGTGTTTTTTTTATTTATTTATTTTATCAAAATCAAATAAAAAGATGAATGCCACATTGCCACTATTAACATAATAGATAATACTATACAAACAAAAAATTTATACAGAATTTATTACCAAATATAGTTCAATGAAAGTCATTCACTTAAAACAAAACACCCATTATAATGACTTTTAATTTTAAAAAAATGCCATTATCATATCATTTCAATAGATTTTTTTTGTAAGAATAGTATTTTCCTAATATAGTGTATGCAGTGTGAATAAAAGGCACGAAATATGGCAATTCTTTAAGGTAGAGCATTCTTGGTAACTAGGCAGTCTGGAACACAGTTAAAAAGACAATGGACAATACCTAAGAAATATGAGGAAGAAGACCCAAAAAAAAACAAGAAGCTACAAGGAAAACAAACCCACGTTGTTGTCCTCGTGATGATGACCCTGTTGGAATATTTAGTGTGATATACCAACTTTGAGGCATTTTAAGGGGGACTCACATATCCTTGTTATTGGGCCCAAGGTATTTTGTGTTTTCCTCCATGAGGAGATAAAGAGCACGCATCTACTTACTCAAATCCATGCAGGTTTGAATAAGATAATGGCCTCCAAAGTAAATACCATAAATATGATTATTGGGTGAAACTACAGGTTTATCTCACATTGATTATTTATGAAAAATTGATGGATATATATAAAGCCTAGGTTTGGAGAAGGGTTTGGGCCCCAAGGGGCACTCTACTTTTGTGGAAGGGCGAGGACCGATGAAATTCATGAATTGACCCAATACTCCACACACAGGCATGTGCTGTCGCTCGCCCGTTTGGTTGGCTCAGGTCGGGTGCGATTTAATAATATTAAATAGGCTTTGGCCAGTTTAGAATTTAATTTTTGGACGTGGTTTGAGCTAATGATTTGAACCAAAAGTGTGTGAACCGGGTGAGAACCGAACCGAACTAGTTTAGGTTTAGGTTTAAATTTAAATTTCAACGGTTGCAACCTTTCCTAAGGGCGTATTTGGTTGGCATCGTTTTTAAAGGGGTGCAAATCTTTCTATATATAGAAAGATCCCCCTATGAATTTAATAACGGTTATATATATATATATATATATTCTGTTCTCTCTCTCTCTCTCTCTCTCCCCGACGAAGTACTGCTTAGATTTCGGTAAAGTCCGTTTGCGTCTTCGGCAAAGTGCTGCCTAGTTTTTGGTAACTGTTTCAGGCGACTTCTAACTGTTCAATCAGTCTTTTCTAATTGATTTCATCTTCACTTTTAAACTTAAAAATTCTGTACAAATTTCTATCCAGATTCGTGTTTTTAGATTAATTTCTGTATATGCTGTGTGGTGAATTTCTGTGAAAATTCAACTACTTTGTTCTATGTTTCTGTATTGAATTTCAGCTTTGAAATTATACAGAATTGCAGTATTTTTCTAGTGTAGAAAATACTGTCTTTTGTTATCATGCCATATTCATTTTGTTAGAAACGGTGTAGGTTTTTGTATGAAATTTATTGTCATAATTCTGTGTTGAATTAAACAGAAATTTTCTTCTGTTTTCCTTCATAAATAATACATTTATATTGTACATTGAGAGAGTAGAATCTGCCGTTTGATTTGCCTAGACCTGAATATTGTAGTACTACTTAGTCAGTGTCGTGAACATTTTGTCCTGAAGATGGACATTCGTTAATCCTATGAGCACCTGTGTGGGGGGCGAATCTGTCTTAAATAAGGTGTGTGAAATACTTGACTTGATCAGCCTTTCTTTGCATATTTTGTTACATTTTCACATATGAATTATCAAGTATGTCATGTCATATTATTTCACACACTTTATTTAATTTTGCTAATTTTACTTTATTAT
This sequence comes from Euryodendron excelsum, assembly GCA_033060915.1. Classification (NCBI taxonomy): domain Eukaryota; kingdom Viridiplantae; phylum Streptophyta; class Magnoliopsida; order Ericales; family Pentaphylacaceae; genus Euryodendron; species Euryodendron excelsum. The sequence continues at coordinate 55,632,166 of CM065379.1, read as the reverse complement.
ATTGAAAACATTATACAATATTTTTTCAACAGACTCAATAGTGAAGGATAATGAAAAACTTATTCAATGCTCCTAAATCGTCACCTCATCCTTGCACCTCCTCTCACATGGTGTGGGTCCCTGCGATTCAGGAACATTGAATACAATGACGTGGTGCTCCACCACAGCATCACCTGATGTGATATTGGCCGTATAGGTCTTTGCCATAGCGATTCCTCGTGCTACTCGGAAAACACCAGACCCTCTGACAATGGGCATTTCACGGTACTGATGAAATACTGGGCTCCGACGTTAACCTCTGCATTTCACGTTGCTGATGTAGTGGGTGCCCATTATAGATTGTGAAGACAAAGGTTAAGGTCATTAGTAGACTCATGTTACCTATTTGTTGCAATTTTATTTATTTATGTATGTATTTAACGGAATAATGTGGTTGAAATGTCTTCTTCATCCATCATCTACTTAATTGTGTTTTCGCCCAACCTTCCAATCACCAATTAGATTGCTGCAGCCATCCAACCTATCAAATCAGATCACAAGTTGTAGCGGTTCAGTCTGTAACCCAAAAACCTCCGAGCAATACTTCCAATAGCACCAAATCCCTCCATTGCCAAGGGAAGAAAGAGATTGGCTTGACTTTGCCAACCTTCTAGACCACCAATCACAATACACAAATGCATAAGGTAGCATAAAGTCAACAAGAACTTTGCTTAAATGTTTTTCTCTCTGTTTATTTATTTATTTTTCCAGGTTGGCTCAATTTTGCGACAATCGATCAAGCAACCGCTATGGACATCCGATATTTTCTGCAATAATCGATCAAGCAACTTGTCGTTTTCCCCCATTGCGTTTTCTACCACATTAAGACTTGCGGCCACCGCGTTCTCAACCAATCAAAGGGCTTGCTGTGCCCGAAAGATTGCTGCCTTGCCGACTCAAATAGGTTGCTCGGTTGTCCAAACCCAAACCGCCTTAAATTTGTTTTACTATATATATGCTTGTGCATCGAGCCGACGGTCTACGAGCGAAGCCAGAGAAAAGTTGCATCACAATCAGGTTAGTTATCTAACTAAGTCCGTCTGTAACCTAATTTGCTGCCAGATCTATACCTTCTCTTGCTTATATTGTAATGATGCTGAAATTTATTTGTACTTGGTTCCTACTTCAAATTGTTGTCTGTTAATTGGTTAGTAAGCTTCCAGGTTTTTGTCTCAACTGATCTTTCTTCTGAGAGTTTTGTATGGTTCTGCCAATTGAATTGTTTATGAATTTATGTAGTAATGATTATCCATTAATAGCATCTTTTAATTTGATGCTTGCTCCCAATATCCTTGAATCTGAAAATTCACAAATGTGCTTTCATTCCTTTTAGTTTAGGCGATTAATAATTTAATAATCTTACTGATTTCAGTTTGCGGAGTGGATGTATGAACGTACAAAGCTGTAATTGGGGGAGTAGAAAAATAACTTACCAAAGGTAGTCCTCACAGCCTTAATTATTTTCTTTGTAAAAATATTTGTATTTATGGATATATATAGACACAAATATGTACGCATATATTATATGAATGCATTTTTGCTCACAAACTCACAATCTTTGCCTATAAATTCTCCTCTTTTTTTTTTCAACTCATGATACCTTGTGATAAAATAAATATGTGGTGAAACATATTGTTCCTCCCTGATTCAAAGTGTCACTTGAGAAAGATAGAGCAGTGCTCATTGTTTTTGTGGTGAAAATGCACACTCTCATTTTGGAGGATTGTGTTCTCTAATTGGGTTTCAATTGATAAAACAATGCAAACTTGCTGCAGTTTGTTTTTTATTTGAGGTGAATTTGCTGAGGCACAATGCTTTTTAAACAAAGTCAGTTTAAATGTATGTCTATATAAAGAAATTTACTATAAAGTTTGAAGATGAAAAATAATACTTTATAGTTGCCATACAATCTAGAGTAACTTTTTGGTAGGCATCTCATCAATATTTAGTATAGTACGAATACAACCAATGAATTTCTAACTATTGAACTTCAATACACATATCAAAACTTGAAAATTTTGAATAAATAAGTTTTAATTATGTTAAATTGATCTTTCCTTTTTTTTTTTTTTACATTTTATATTACCATTTGAACTCGTGTTTGCAGGTTATAAGATTTGTTGACAATGGATAAAACTTACATTTTACTCCACGAGATTTCAAATCGAACCATCAAATGGACAATAAAAGTGAAAGTCATGAGAATTGTAGGTCCCACACTTTCAAAGGACGGTAAATCAACGTACAAGAGATTCACTTTGGTGGACAAGAAGGTGCATCATTCTTTTCAAAATTTGGAGATTTGCTACATCATATTATACATACTAACAATATTCTGTTTTATCTGTAGGGTAATTACACTCTAAAAGTATAATCATAGATCCTTAATTTGTACTTTGTTTGACTTTATTATTGTTAATATTCTTATTTTAGTTTAACATTTGTTTAATTGTGTTTTTAATATGTTTGATAGGAATAAGAGGTTAAAATAAGACAAATGGGCAAAAATAAGAAGACCGATCGATCGGCTGTTCGATCTCATGATGGACTGTTCAATCTGCCAATCGATTGCAAGTGAACTATTTGATTGGTGACGTCGGATATGCCTCAGTTTGATCTTCTGCAGCAATATGTTTCAAACTTCAGAGAGGGGATTTTATCAATCGATCGAGCGTTCGATCGGTGACGTTGAAAATGGCTTCTGCGGCGAAAATGAGTGAAACTTCAAAGAGGACCATGTACCAATCGATCAACCATTCGATTGCCCTCGGCCATTTGATCGGCCATTTGATTGGCCGATTGATCACATTTTGACCGTTCGATCGGACAATACAGATGTGCAAGTATAAAAATTGTTTTTTCAGGAGAAAGAGGGAGAGTTAATTTTTAGAGTAAGTTTCAGCTTAGGGGGCGGTGGGAGAACTCCAAGATGGTGAGTTCTTCCATTTTTCTTCATTTTTAGCTTAGATTTATCTTTGTATTGGTAGTTTAGAGTTAACCTGTAATTTTTTTTTCATTGTATTGTATTTTCCTTTATTTTCTTGACATTTTCTTTCATTTTCTTGGTAACCAAACACTAGTTTTCCATTTCTTAATACCATATTTACATTCTTGTATGCTTTATCTTACGGATTTAAGTAGCTAAACATATCTTGGATGTGATTGTGAAGATCTACCAAGGATGTTCAAGGGTTTTAATAAGGGTATATGAATTTCAAAGTTTCATTTATATAGTTCTATTTTTTTTTTTTTTTTGAAAAACAAAGAATTCATTGATGATGAAGAGAAGACACAGCTGGGAAAAGAGAATGATTCAAAGCTGAACAAGCAGACATGAGCTTGACAGAGAAAAAAACTATCAACCTGAACCCAAGACAAAGCAAGAAAAAAACAAACACAAGATTGTCTGGATGCCAACGAGAGGTGAAAACCTTCCATCAAACGAATAAAAAAACACAACCTTCGTGCCTCCCTCGACCACGGGCGCCTTTTGCACTCCACGAGGATTACTCCCTTTGATTCCTATCTATCCCTCCAATGGAATGCTAGATAATTCAGCCTTGCTGTCAAAACTTTTACCCAAGAAACAAAACCAAGGACAACCAAAACTTCTCAATAGCCAGCTGCTTGGCCAAACGAAGAAGAAGGAACACTAGCCCCATTTACCAGCAACGCCATATACCAGCGACACCACCCTTGCCCAAGAAATAGAGTAAAAAACAACCAAAACCCTTCTCAACAAAAGAGGAACCAGCTACTTGGCCAAAGGAAGAAGAGACAGCACCAGCCCCAGATAAAGGCACCTCCTATATACCAGCAACACCAACCCTAATTCAAACTTCCAAATTATCTCAGCCCTATGAAGATATCCATATGAATTAGATGCTAGTCTATTTGGTTGAGTGTTGGACTTAATTATTTGAAAACTTAGCTTCATAACTCTTTTTGGTAATATTTATATACAACTCACTATTTGGTATAAATATTGCACATTTGTAAGGTTTATTTTTATGGTTCTACTCATTGGTTTCGTCTCTACACTCAACTAAATATGAACTCAAGGTTTTACGGTTAAAATATTTTAAATAAAAAATCCATGGAGTGATTTTTTATTTGAGTTATAAAACCCTCTATTGAAACTCTTGTTGTGAATTGGTGGATTGAATCAATCATATCCAAGCTTTTCCTTAATTACATATAAACTAGATTTAATTGCTTTCATTAGTCAAAAACAATCATCAAAACTCAAAAGATTTTCGATCTATTTTATTTTTTCCTTTTATTTTAGATTCAATTCACACAATTTCTAGTCAACCCAAGTTAGTTTATTACGAGTTGAGTGTCCAAACGATATATTGGGCTAGGTCTCTTGGAAGAGAATAATACCGGAATACTGGTTTATACTTCATCGCGACTCTCGTACTCTTGGAGATAATTAACTCCAATTGTAGGACGCATTTGAGGGCGAGTCATAGGGCACCAAAATACAAGCGACAATGTTTCAAAATGATTTCCAAACTTTTGAGCACATTTTTGGCATTAGATAAAATATATTACATCTTAAGAGCTATGTTGACTAAAATTGATCCGAGCTAAAAATCAACTATACCTAATGAACATAATTGTCAAACGCTTATTAAGCAATACACAAAAATCAAAGAGCTAGAACATGAAATAATAGAGCCACCCATAAGAGAATTTAAGTTTCTACCTCTTTATAATATGTCAAATACTACTCTAATGACATCGCACATTGGTAAGCTATAGTGGTTTATCTTAAATAATGAACTCGTGCATATAACTAACTACAATTAATATGCATCACAAATTACTCATGTCATTGTTTTTGCAGATATTGTTGCAATCGTATTGGATGTCTTGCCAAAGGAAAAAAAGAAATGGAAAAGGGATCATATGGATATCTATTTTCGCGACATAATTGTCATTGACACTCAGTAAGCATAGTTATAGTCTTACGCTTCAGCATAACATTTGAGTACAGGATGATTACCGGAAACCAAAGTGACAATTATCTTATAGTTATTTGATATTTAGTCTCCAGATTACAACTTTGACAACATGGGGTACTTTCGTTCATGATGAATGTACAACACTTGCAGAAATGTTAGGATCCAACCCGATTATTGTAGCTACAAATTTATAAGTAAATGATATACATGGTAACTCCTAAATCGTCGTATATAGTTTGCAACATTGTATATACACCCTATACACTAAATAGTTCTACATTTCTTATTGTAGGAAAAACAGTGATCTCCAACAGTCAATTATATGTTATATTCATAAATCTAGACGTACCTGAAGTCAAACAACTACAATCATGGTATTACGTTTGGTATCTGAAAGTTTCATATGCCATTCCAATGAAAATATATGAAGACCAAGAACAACTACAAAATGTGTGACAAGAAGATAGAACTCCCTCTACACAGCAATTGAGCACCATTGAAGAAATATTAAGATCCTCAAATATGATTTTTACCCAATTGCTATTGTTTTCTTTTTTCAATTGTAGTATCATAACTCAGCCATTGATGTAATATACTTACTAGCTCTCATGTTATTTGACAGGAACTAACATACTGCATAAAAGCATCAGTTACAAGCATACTACCACAAGACCAATGTCGGTATGTGAGTTGCAATGCTTGCCATAGGAAAACACAAAAAAGTTTTGGAGCAAACTTTACGTGTGAATATTGTTATAGGACCAAGGTCACAACAGAACCCTGGTAAGAAATGGTAATCCAATGTCAATGCTTTACAGTAAGTTTATCTTTTGGTGCTAATTCTTTAAAATTTAGTTGTTGCATACATGTTGAGGTAGGAGACTCCATAGGTAATATATTGACAACTCTCTTTGAAAAGCATGCAGAAAAAATCTTTTTGTACGAAGCAACAACATTAATAAATCTCAACATAGAGGTAAATCAATGAAGAGTATTTCCAACTACGTTAGTTTTGCGTCTACAATAATAGCTGAGATGCGAATATCTTTTGTATTATAATGCTAGAACAATTGGATTTATTAGAGAAATGGATAACGCACACATATAAAATATATTTTTTCTATGAAGTTGGCACAAGTGAGAAACACGATGCAGTTAAAGATAATGGCAATTGATGATATCGAGTGATTTCACCACCGACATGGCCTAGAATTTTGATAGACAAACTGTGTTTGCGTAGTGTTTATAGCAATTCTTTCTTCTACTGTATTTGGAGTAAGTTTATATTTTGTTTCTATATGTGCGAATGGTTGTGGTAAACAGTTTGCTACTTGGACCTCTGTATGGTTCAGAAAATATTGGTTTTATTATCCTTATTCTGGATTCATGTTTTCCTATATTGATTCCATAATACAGCTAAAAACACTTCGTAATATTGGATATTATTTGGCCTTTCTATTTCATACCCTTTTGATGTTGAGATCGATTTGAACTGCTAAAGAAGTGAATATATGAAACTGATGTAGCAAGTTATGCTACTGCTGTAGTGGTTCATGAATTAATATGCTAACATTGAAACTGTACATGATATATTCTTGATTTTATTCGTCTATTCCATGAATGAAATAGTAGTATACATCATTAACTGGATAACTTCATCTTTTGAAAATTTTCTCTACTGATCATATGTCTGTTCTTTACTTTCTTTTCTTATTTAAATGCATTCAATCAAATAATGTGATCAGCACACGCCAATTTGTATATATAAGTGCCACATCACATATCTAACAAACTTTTTCTTGGTTTTGACTCAATTATTGAACGATGGATGGGGTATGACGAAAGTCAAAAGGAATTAGCAGCCATAAGGTCATTTATAAGTGCCACATGTCTTCGTTGCTTCCTTTTATTTCTTCTTTTTCTTCTCCTATGTTTTACTTTTTTCAATTTTAACTTCAACTAGCCCGCGACGCATACGAGGAAGTAAGAGCATATATATATATATATATATATGCACCAAAGTGAAATTGGAGGACTTATAGCAAAGGAACAAAGTAAGCACAAGCATGTACCTTGGTGATACTATTGTACAATCATATCTCACGTATAATGCCATGAAAATAGCAGCTTAAGAGAAAAATGACCTCAATGGTCAAATTTTCTTATGATTTAAGTATTTTCATATTTAGACGGGGTCTACCATTTATGTCAAAAATCATGGAGGAAGTCGCATCATATGATATCTAGAATAGTTTCTCCCCAAAAAGCGGTCACCCAAATTGAGGACCTCGTGGGGTTAATTCCTGTGATGTCATACTAGAGGAAGTGTGTGGTTTAAAGATTCGGCTAGACCACGCATCAAATTTCATCTAGACCTGTTTTGTGCAGACGTAACAATTCGGCTCAAGTCCATGTATGAAGTGTTTACCAAGAGATAGCGATGGTAACGGACGGGTTTCATATAGGGTAGACTAAATTTTACGTTGCCCTTAATAGAAAATATTCAAACCACATTCCGTTCCAAATTTATTACAGGTAAAACTTTCTCACCTCGTCCCCATCCCCCTTAAGTTTATTGGAAAAGTACTAATAGAATATAAAATTGAAAAAGTAAGATGTTAAATCCTAATAATATATAGTAGCATCAAAATTCTAACATTTACTCATATATGGTAAGAATATCTTGTATTATTAAAGTATAATAAGAATATTAGGAATTTCAAAATATAATGAGACAAGGTGGGGGCAGGGTAACCTAAATCTTATTCTATTCCAAACCCACTTTGGGTTTTATTTCTTTTTTCATATCCCACCACTAACCCATTTATTCATACCCCTAATCCTTCTTATTAAGAGGAGAGTGAAGTGAATTTTAAAATTTTCAAGTCAAATTACCATCCCTACCACGAGACCTCAATTCACAGTGGTTTACAGTCTAGAACATAACAGCCAGATAACTGCCATTGACCTCCCTATCAGTGAAGACGAAGTTCATGGCCATAAGAGAGTTAAGGGCCAAACGCAAATGGGTCATCCATCATATTAACTAGCCTGAAGAAGGTTGGTGATGTATATATTCGTCATATTGATTGAGCCACGAGCGCTGCCATTGTGCAAACCATTGGAATTATAGGTAACCTCCCCATCTCTATGTTATAAACAATGTTCTTGGATCTCTGAAAATAGTTTTTTGTTTTTTCCTCCTTGTTATTTTTGTTTTCAATAGCCTTGTGATCTCTCGTGATTCATGATTCCCGCGTGTAAGTTAATGTATATATTCAACTGGTTTTATTTGTGAACTGGAGGAGTCTTGCCAGACCAATACTTTACTGGGACCTCCAGCCATAGTCGACGTAGAAAATAACCAGCTGTTGTTTATTATTCTTCTTAAATGAGGCCATGAATATCTGTAGCATAGAATTTCTACAGCCATCTTTAAAATCTTGAAATTTCATTATTAAAAATTATAGGGAAAAAATAAAAAAGAAAAAATTATAAGCTCTCACTCAAAGTCCAACAAATCCAACAAGAAAATGCATGGATACTACATCTCCAAATAATATGAAGTATATAAAGTAAACGAAGACAAGAAATTTGGCTGTTCTTTAGCTAGGGAAATTCCTCTCTCTCTCACACACAAACACACTACTTGTTTGTGTCTGGACCAACCATGAATTAGTAATGAAGAACAATGACATTGTACTCGACAATAGCATCACCAGAGGCTTTGGAACCACTCTTCCACAGCTTGAGCCCTTCAGCAATTCCCTGAAATAGCGGCAGCGTGGCTATGACCATCGAGCAAAAAAGCATTAGAATCATAGATAGCTCTCCCATCTCTCTCTCTCTCTCTCTCTCTCTCTCTCTCTCTCTCTCTCTCTCTCTCTCTCTCTCTCTATATATATATATATATATATCTTGACAGTAATGGCCGTGTAGAGAGGCTTGTATATAGTTGGGCTAACCAATGAAAAAAAGGGCGGGGCTACAAATGCTTCGTCAGGCAGGTGCAACAGTTGACCAAACAGCAACTAGCAATGAATGGGTACATGACAACTTGATGCATTAGTAGAGGAAACAAAGGGCCGGCGATTTATCAAGTGACCTACCTTGGCATCCTCTGCACTTGTAAACTTTTCCCTTTTCATTATGATAATACCTGCATGTTATAATTTCAGGAAATTATCGTAGGCGGCTTTGTAGGATTGGAAGATCAGGTTCAATTGTATGAGATATGGCTAGCTCAATCAATGAAAAAAATTATTCAGTGCTCTTAGTTAAGAGAACGAACACGACTTTGCTTCTCCTCTTCCAAAAACCTATGGTCCCTCCTCTCTCAAAGGGTGGCCTCCGGCCTGTTGTTTGAAAATAAGTGTAACTAGGTATAATTATTAGCCAAGTGGTGGCAGAAGGAGGGATGGTTGGCCAACAGGGAGCAATTAATATTCAGAAGACAGTAGAGAAATTCAAAGGATTTGGTATTTTTCATTTCTTTCTCTTTTATTTCTTCATATGAATTCTTAGGTAGGTCCAAGCATACCCTTTTCCCCTCCGAAGTTTCTAAAAGCTGACTTTGCTTTCTTTATTCCATTCCTACTACTATTGTCTCCACACGCAAGCTACTAAAGTTAAGCCCTGCACAGCTCATATGGCACAAGCCATATTTTTTACGTTCCCATGCACCCACTTCCTTCTTACAAGTAATTGAACAAAAAGAAAAAAATGAAAGCCATATAAACAATTAATTTTAGCGTAGCATCCTGTAAGGCTGTAACTAATATTCTCTCTCTCTCTCTCTCTCTATATAAATATACATTATTGTGGGTGTATCTGTTGGCCAAGTAGCAATTTCGCATCAGTTGACCAAGTAGAGCAAGCTGTGGGTGCATCACAGCTTAAAGTCGATCCTGAGATGTACTGTTGTCTCTTGAAATTCCTACCAGCCACGCATGGAACACTAATAGTTAATACAGTCATTAATTTGCAGTATTAACATTATACATTAACGCTTGCATGAACTAGATTTAAAAGAGAAAGCTGAGTTTGCAGCTGGTTCAACTAATTCTTGGAGTTCATATTGCCATCAGGCATATTATAGTCTACTACACGCAGAAGACATATCAGTCACTTCCTTGAAATTGAGAAGACACCTTGTCCATAGAATTAAATGCAAATACTATTTTTGTTTGGAACCTTCATACTCTTGAAAAGGTATTATAATCTCTCGCCCAAATCTTCCTAATTTTGGCCGGACTGGAATTTAAAAAAATTGAAATCACAACTCATTATCAGAGCAATTACGTTAGTTTCAGCTCTAATGGCGGGGAGGGAGTGAAAATAACAATAAGCAAAATTACTGGCGGAAGAATGGCAATGGCTGAGTGGTTGAAGTTATTCCCATTTGTTCAACAATTGACAATATCTTCCAACTCAGAGAATAACAATTGCACAAGAAAAAAAAAACCTGTAATAATATACATATAAAAAGAGTTTATAGAAAAAATATATAGAACGATGTGGTTAAATTGTGAACATCCCACTTCAAAATAAAGAACCCACCTGGATGCTCTTCAATTACTGCCACTGTCATACTATTTTAGTACAAGATTCTTTTCAAAAAACATTGAAAGAATAACATTTTTTATCATATAATCTACTGGAATATATGCTTATTAGTGCCTTGTGACCTGAACTTAAAATCGTGGATTATATGAAAGCTAGGTTAATATCTTACTGTTATATACTACTGTCCTAGGCTTGGCAGCGGTTGTAACTTTCTAGAATTCTGCTTAAACATCTACAAACATTTTCAAATTAGCTTGAAAATGCAAGAACTCTTCTTAACACCTCAATGGCTTTGCCAAAAAAAAAAAAAAAGAAAGAAAAACAGCCATTCTGCAGTATTAATTAACATCACACATTGCTAGCATGAGAGTTGAAAGAGAAGGCTGAGTTTTGCTGGTTCAGTTCTGGGAGTTCACATTGCCATGGCAGGTAGATCAGTAGGGAGGACTTTCATGCGTTTTGTTGAGTGTGGCTGCATATTCAATTACGATAGTCAGAAAATATATTATCTGTTAGTGGTGCCAAAATCAAAGGTTGCAGTGGCAAAATCCATTATGGTTGTTTGGTAGGCATCGATGCGTCTGAAATCCTGACAATTTGCAGTGCAAACACGGGACGCCGATTTCGTCTTCAGCCAGAAAAGAAGAACGAAGAAAAAGAATGAAGAAGCTAGAAAGAGAAGAAGGAAGAATACGGACGGTGAGAAAGGAGGAAAAACCTGTGAAGTAAACAAATTGAGGGACAAAACAAGTGGGTGGGATTCATGAACAGTATCATAAATAGTAAATAAATAGTAACTAATTTATTTAACTATTTTCTCTTATTTTTCAAGTTATTTACATGTTGAGCCATTCGCATTATTCTTATAAATAGCCTACGATCTCACAATTTTCATACACCGCTAGAACAACAAGTGAGGTTTTCTTTACTGGGATTGAGAGGGTTAGTTGAGACAGGTGTACAAAGGTTTAAGGGCTTAGGTTTGAGACATTAAACTTGAGTGTATACTTGTACCATTGTTCTTAATTTTTCTCAATAATAAAGAATGAGACTGAAGCACGCCCTGTGGACACAAGCAATCTTGCCAAACTACGCTAGACATTGGTGTCACTTTTTTTTTTTTTGTATGCTTTGATTGCTTTGATTTTTTTTTTTAAATATTTTTTTATCATTCATATAGACCAATTGCTACTAGAATTCCCAACACATTTTATATGTAGTTGACAGACTAATCACATCCTCTTACATGGGAAGAACTTCGTCCATAGAAATGATAAAATTTATGAAAGAGCATCCATGGTGAATAAAGTATCAAAAAGACGTTAGCTGTATATGAGCTTGAGGGAGTATCAAAGGCTGCACACCATGTAACAAAAAATATATATAATAAAAAGATTATAGCGGGCACACAAACTTCAATTATTGCCTAATGATGAAAAATCAAGCCATTAATGATGCTGTTCTTTTAGAAAATTTTATACTAAAAATTATACGAGAATTATGTGGGATGGTATTTTCGTAATTAAGTACTATTATAAGAATATTTTGTTTAAAATGTTAGGGCCTGTTTGGCAACGTTTATAATTTTTGTTTTTTGTTTTTTTTTTCAAAAAAAAACAAAAAACAGCGTTTGTTTAAAAATTTTTTTTTTTTTTTAGTTTTTTACAAGATTTGAAAAAAAGAAACTAAAAACACTAAAATGAGTGTGTTCTCTCTTATCAAAACATTGGTCTAGTACTATTGGCACAACGATAACCTATAAATGTCCATTAATAGATCACAAAAAACATACAGCATAAACACAAAATAAAAACACACAACAAAAAACAAAAACAAAAACAAAAACAAAAAGCATTACCAAACGGGCCCTTAGGTTCTCATTCACTGCATCATTTTATAAAAAAAAATTGTATAAATTTTTTGGTTGAATAGTATTACTCTAGCTCTTTAGCAGTTGAGTGCATGCCCAGTTGTTACATACGTCTTCTTAAATAAGCCCATGACCAATATAGCATACTGTTTTTAGAAGAATCTTCATAATCTTGAAAGGGTATTATTCAAAAATCATAGGAAAAACAAAAAAGTTAAAAAAATTATTCAGTAATCCACTGTTATGCGAGACGAGGAGGAAAAAAGGGTTAGGTACTTGATTGTACTTTAAAAGTGCAATCCACATGCCATAGTTAGGTAATTGTTAGTTTTGTAATATGTTTAATTATGTTATTTTTAATCCTAATTTGTTACTAACTTAGTTTGGTATTTATTTTTAGGAATCCTAGCTAAAAAGGGATAAATTGGAGCTGAAACAGAATAGGCATTCAAAGGGAATTTGAACGATCCTCTCAGGCATTCAAACGATATACATAAGCATTTGAACGGTACGTCGAAAGGTCTCACGTCAAGTTTAGGTTCGAAGTGCGTTCGAAAGATTCAGAGAGAAGATTTTCTATTCGAAGTGCGTTCGACGCAGCGTTCGAACGGTAGCTTAGGCGTTTAAACGGTGGTGCGAATCTGTAGAGACTTGGAAGCTTATATAAGCTGGGATTGTTATTTATTTTAGGGTTCGCATTTTTTAGCTTTATTTTAGGAATAGCAGCAGTAGTAGGTGCAGAAAATATACTGGTTTATAGCGAGGTTTTTATAGTTGTTCACCATTCCTGTAATCAAATTTTCAAGTTTGCAATCAATGTATTTAATTTGTGTTTATACTATGAAGATACGTAGCTAAACTTTTTAATCCCGAGATCAAAAGTGAATATCAATTGCATGGTTTGGATGAATGAAAGAGGTGTGTTATTGATTTTAAAGTTAAATCTTTTAGTTGTTCTCTCTTCATCTTTTTTATTCTAGAACTTTCGAAAACTTGGACGTTTGATTATATTCGGTAACGTTTATGCATGAATCTATATTCAGTATATGCGCTGCACAAATCGATGATACTCTTCCTTGATTAAAACAACCTAATTTATTCTAGGAGTTAAAGTTTTGAAGAATATTTGCTTTTACCACTAAATCTTCCATATCCGAGACTCGCGACGTAGTCAAATGATTTGATTTATCAAATTATCTCCTTCGAAATTCCAAGAGATGCAATTCATTGGAGTAGCTGATCCCGAGACCTTTTTATTAATAGTTAAATTTACATTGCTTTCCAATTAATTACTTTTGAATTTGAAATAATTTAGGCAAATACACCCTCTCAACATAATCAGATTTTTCTTTTCTTTTTAAAAGCAAGTCGTAGGATTTTTGTGATTAGCTGAGAGAAGTGTTTTAGTGCTTGTGGTTCTGTGTAATTTGCTCCATGTGGATCGATCTTTTACTTTCAAGTTATACTACTCTACCATCCTACACTTGGGATATCTTGAGCATACATTGGGAGGCTGAGTCGAAGTTTTGGTGCCGTTGCCGGGGAGCATATTTTCGCACAAGGGACTGCAAGAAGCATGCTAGAACACAAACCTCAATCCATGCGAAATTCAATGGACTGCTTCGCCATTCATCTATCACAACAAGAAAATCGGCAGCTAAGGTCATACCGGTAACCTTGTTCCACTCTTTTCGTGTTAGTTTTTAGGATTTATTTGTTTTTCTTTTCTTTTTAGGGGTCTAGGAATTCATTTAGATAGAAGGCAGATTTAGAGGTGGTTAGGCGTTATGCTAATTGCTTATTGGTGGTATTGCTTTGCATGCGGAGATTGGAGGTTCGGCTAGGATAAATTACTTGTTTTGTAGGCAACGAAGTTGATATTTCTGAGAAGATTGAAGGTTCGGTTGGACTGTATGTGCTTTTTGTGCATTGCATATGTATGTCCTCATATTTTAGAGATCACACACACCGTCTTGTTTAAGTCGACCCGTTGCATAATTTGGCATTAGGTTATTTGACTCCATCAGCCATTCGTCGTAGTCTAGTAGAACTTCCTAGTTTTCCCTTGATTGTTGACCTAAGGCACATTCCAATGGCAAACCTCAACGACGACAACAATGACAACCTCGAAAGAGGAAGTAACCAAAGAGACGATGCTGCCCAAAATCGTACCATGAGGGATTACATGAATCCCCAAAGGCAAACACCCATTTCTGCCATAGTACTTCCTGCACACTAAGCCACGTTAAATATTAAACTAGGAATGCTACCTGCCTTGCCTCAATTTCACGGTTACGATTCAGAGCAATCATACACACATATTAAAGATTTCAAAGATGCATACTCACTTTTCCAAGATAACTCATGTCCTAGGGAGGTTTTACTGTTGAAACTTTTCCCTTTCACTTTAAAGAATAAGGCTAAGATGTGGTTTAATTCATTGAGGGCTATGTTCATATAGATATGGAATACAGTGCAAGGGGAGTTCCTGAAACAGTTCTTCTCTGAAAATCGCACTGAGGCACTATGACATGCCATATCTCAATTTGCACCGAATAGTGGTGAGATGTTCGTCTAATGTTGGGAGAGGTTCAAGGACCTACTTTTCTCAAGCCCACACCATGATTTCCCTGAATGACATGTCATAAACATATTTAAATCTTTATTGACTCCTTAATTGAAAATGTTCATTGAATCTATGTGTGTGGGAACTTATCTAGACAAAAACCCCACAAAAGCATATAATTACTTCGACTATTTGGCCAACTTGACTAGGGATTGGACTAACGCTAATATGGCTAAAGATTGGTCCAACAATGGAACACAAAATTTCACACATAAGCCTACCACCACATCACATGTTAGAGTTAAACACCAATTAGGGGAGGTAGAAGATCTACAAGCTAAGGTCACGGCACTCACTCGTAAATTAGAGATTTTAGAAACTTCTAAGGCCACCACGACAGTACCGATTGAAACACCTTCATCGTGTTTAGTTTGTGATACATAGGACCATGATACTACATCATGTTCAGTAATATCGGGGTACATGAAGCACTTCATGGCCAAGTAAATGCGGTTGGCCAATTTTAAAGGGGATATCAAAATCAAAGGAGCGAGAGCAATCCTTATTCCAACACATATAACCCCAGATTGAGAAATCACCCTAACTTTGGGTGGAAACTGACTTGCGCCACACGTGCACTCAAGATTAACCCAAGAGAAGGCCGGCGGAGTAGTATTACTCGGAGTACGAGATCGTCCCACAAGGAGTTATGCGTACACAATAACCACAAGATCTAGGACCACCCTCTCAATCGACCGCTAAATTCTGGCAAGAAAAACTTCAAATGCAAAGAAAGAAAATGGAAAAATATACTTGTTGTGGAAATGGGTTGGTTATCTGAATTAGCTACCTACTAAAAAAAAGAACGACTTGAATCAAGTTTGAATTTTTTTTTAACTTAAGGTGACAAAGTCTCGGGATTGAATGATCCAACCAATTATTGGTCTAGGAATTCCAAAAGAGGTATTTTATAACTCAAATCCTTTGACTACAACGTGAGTCTCGGATTCGGAAGGTTTAGCGATAGAAACGGAGTGTCCTTTAGAAATCCCACCCCTAGGATAAATCGAATCTTTAGAATCGAAGACGAATACCATCGATTCGTGCAACACCTATACTGAGTTTGCACTCATGCATAACCGTTACCGAACATAGTCAATCGTCTAAGTTTTCAAAGGTTTCTAGAATGAGGAACAACAAGAACCATACAATTAAAAGATTTAGCTTGAAAATCCACAAACACCCTCTTATGGTTAACCAGGACCTCTAATCGGTTTTCACCTTCAATCCCGAGATGGGGGAAGTTAGCTACTCATTCCTATATACGAATAATTTCGAAAATACATGAAGAAGAACTAGATATTCGACTTTAGAACCATAACTCCACCAACATTATAACTTTAATGCAAAAGGAATGGAAGATCATATGTTAAACTAAAGCTTTAGAGGGTACATTTACATTCAAACATAAATCTAACAAAATAAAAGATACAACAAAGGAAGAAACATACAAAAACCCTAAAGTCGCCGCCCTTCCTGCTCTGCTGTCTCGAAAATCACAAAAAGGGTTGTATTTATAGGGATTACAAAGCGAACCCTAAAATCTGGACAAAAATAACCCTGCCGTTCGAACTATCAAAGTGGGCGTTCGAACGCCCGTCACTGCATTTTCAACCGTTCGAACTGTCAAAGTGGGCGTTCGAACGGTAGGCTAATTTCCAATTTGCACTCCCACGGGCCGTTCGAACTGTCCATTTAAGAGTTCGAACGGCATGCCTTGTTTTCTCCTTTTTTCCTTCTTCTTGCCGTTCGAACGGCTCTTTGAGGGTTCGAACCATAATCCCCTTTTTCGCTCAGTTCGGAATCGCCCTGTTCGAAGCCCTTGGAGTTGAAATTTGGCAAGGCTCATTAGATGCAAACATGATTGTCTTGGGGAGAGCTTTCCAACTACTCATCAAATGCTCCATTCCGAGACACGAGTCAAAAGTTGCACGCTTCCCGAGAAAAGACCCCCGGGGATGTTCCTCAATGATCTACACTCTCAGCTCGGATCATTTCTTTGACTCCCAATTCACTCCTTTAACTTTAGAAACCTGTAATCAGAATGAGAAGAAGGTTCAATGAAATATATATTAAAGAAAACAAACTTATCCTAAAACTACGACTAACAAAGGGTCGTTTAGAGGCAAAAAACTACACTTTCGTTGTCTAATCAGAAACAAAATGGCTATTCAAACCCTCAACCCTTCCAACAACCTCCACCACCATTCCAAACACCACCGCAACTATTTTAAGGTCAATCAATCACGTATCCCACACCACCAGTACCACAACCATATGCATCTCAACAGGCATAATATTAGCCCCCACATAGGAGGCATAGTGAGGACCATCAAATGACTAATGATCTTTGATCACTAGCAAACAAGGTTACGAATCTGGAACAATCACAAGGAGAAACTAACTCAATAGTCAAAGACATCCACAAAATGTTGATGACTCAACAAATGCAAGGGCGGTTTTCGGCCCAACCTCAACTAAACCCTAAACCTACAAACTACGTTGACACGACGCATGAACAGGTTCAGGTCATCACCCTTAGGAGCGGAAAGCAACTAGACCAAACCAACAATCCTAATGACAATGATCAAGGGAAGCAGGATGTGTCTATTAGGTTAGGGCGTGAGGAAAAGAGAGAAAAGAGTGAAAACGAAAAGGACATGAGTGAACAGAAAGAACATAGGAGTCATTCTGAGCTGTCTCCTCAAATGTCTAAGGATATGAGCATGGAATATTTAAATATACTCCATTCCCACATAGGTTGACCAAAGTGAATAAAGTGAATTTGAATGCTAAAATTTATGATGTTTTCAAACAAGTTCGAATTAACATCCCTATGTTAGATGCCATTAAGCAAATACCGTCCTACGCCAAGTTCTTGAAGGACTTATGCACTGTCAAAAGGAAGTTGCATGTCAAAGAAACGACAATAATGAATGAAAGTCAGAGTGTAATTCTCTAATGTAAGTCAGTGCCGAAATATAAGGGCCCCGGTTGTCCTACGATTTCATGCATAATAGGAGGTTTTAGGATTGATCGCGCACTTTTTGACCTAGGTTCTAGTGTGAACCTTTTTCTATACTCCGTATATAAAGAACTAGGTCTAGGAGAGCTTAAGCCGACACGAGTTACATTAGAGTTAGTCGATCAGTCTGTTAAGGTCCCTAGAGGTATCATTGAGTATGTGCTCATACAGGTGTTGGCCCAAGTAGGCAACTCAAGAGGGGGGGAGGTGAATTGGGTTTTATAGAATTTATATCAAGAATTGCAACTTAAAACAGTTTATGTAATGTAGCAGTGAGTTCTCAAACTAATAACCAAGCAAGTAAATAATAAGATGCAATGCAATGAAGTAATATGAGCAAAGAGATGAAGGACACCAGACTTATAGAGGTTCGGCCAACCTTGCCTACGTCCTCTCTTCCTCGATCCTCTCGAAGGTATTCCACTATGTAAACTTCGCTTACACAGCTGCTAGTTTTTCTCCAAGTGCCTAGCTCACTCTTACAAGAGCTCTTCCCCAAGCTCTCAAAACCCAAGAGATTTTGTCCAAGCTTCTCTCAAACTTACGAGTGTTTTTCCCAAGCTACACTCAAACTCACAAGTGTTTTTCTCAAGAACACTCAAACTTACAAGTTTACAAACCAACCCAATAATAGATGAAGGTTGTACAATGAATAACTCTCTCTCAAAGAGAAGATAAACAAATTTTCAACTCACTCAAGAACTCCCCAAATGAATAAAAATAGTGTATAAGATGTAAAAGATGAAATATCACTTTGTAGCACTTAATCTTGAGTTCTTCATCATTATATATGTGTTGGGGATCTTGTATATATAGCTTTGAGTTGCTTATAGTCGTTGGAGATGGATGAGAGACCATTTGATATGAAAACGGCGGAGTATAACGTTCAAAAATCTAGCCGTTACCTTAAATGAGTCGACTATTTTTAAGCAGGGGTCGACTCTTTTTGTGTTTCTGCAGATTTTTGAAGGTTCTACCCAAATGAGTCAACTCTTTTGGTCTAGGGGTCGACTCTTTTGGTCTAAAACTGCATAATCAATTCTCTATTGGAATGAGTGGACTCTTTTGTGCTAGGGGCTGACTCTTTTGATGTTCCATCAAAATTTTTAACCTCTGTTCGAATGAGTCGACTCTTTTGCTTGAGAGGTTGACTCTTTTTTACCAAAAATCATATTTTTGCAACTCTTCTTCATTCTTTTCCAAAGCTTCCAATCTCTTCAAGGATCATCTAAATAGGCTTTTTAAAGCTTGCAAACACTTCTTCAAGGTTAGATGACTCCAAGAACATCTTCAATCCATTCAAGATGAATTTTCTTCATTTTCATCACTTGTAGAGCTCTTCCATCATCATAGCTTCATCTATTGATTCAAGTTTTCTTCAAGATCTTCAAGAGAGCTTCCATGACTTAGAATCTTCATTTCTTTAATTGATTTTCTATTCTTCTTTGAGCATCTTTATTTCTAGATTTCTTCTAGAATTCTTCAATCAATATAGCTTCTCCATGGACTTCAACAACTTTTCCAAGAAAGCTTTCCAAGTCTTGTGATTCCTTTCATGTCTTCAAGACATTTTCAAATCTTTCAAGAAAGCTTTTATGTTTTTGAGTTGGTATCTTCTTCTTCCATTCTTGCAAGATATCTTCAAGTCCTCAAAGTCTTCAATCTCATCATGCTTTTCATTCTTTATTCAAATCTTTGTATCACAAATCCTCTATTGTGATAAGCTTCAAGTTAAGATCTAATTAATAATTCATCTGCACACTAAGTAAAATTATTAGATCATTAAGCCATGTTTTGTTATCATCAAAATCAAGGCATTGACTCAACAACAGGTTGATACAATCTACTTTTCGGTCGATTTCATTGTTTTAGATACCCAGCCTGTAGAGGCGAGTCCTCTAAGCATCATATTTTAGTTATTTTAGGATGACCCTTCTTAGCAACTACAAATGCCATAATCCATTGTAGGAATGGGTCGCTCAAGCTTTCATTCAGGAATATAACTTTAGAGACTAATATTTTTATAGTGGGTAAACAATTACAAGAAGTAGACCAAATTGCGGAGGTAGACTTCATCGACTCTATCGTCCAAGAGCATGTAGATCGGGAGTTCATAGAGGACCCAATTGAAAGGGCTCTCACTTGGGATGAGCCTAATGACCAACTAGAGTCCGAGTGTATGCGGTTTAGGAACCAACATAGGGTAGGGGAAGAGAGTGAACCTTGCATGCAAGTGGGTCATTGGACCCCCGTGTTTGAACCCCTTACCCTAAGTGCTATGAAGTCAATCCCGTCTAAACAGAATCCACCCATTCTAGATAGGAAACCCTTACCATCTACTTTAAAATATGCATTCTTAGGAGAGGGTGAGTCCTATCCAGTTGTTGTATCCTCTAGCCTGTCTGAAGGCCAAGAGGAATTGTTGTTAAGAGTGCTTAAACGTCATATAAAGGCTTCAGATTCGAATAGAGCAGATCTTCACGAAATTAGCCCTCTTATGTGTACTCATCGTATATATCTGGAGGAGTAAGCTAAACCAGTGCATTAATTGCAAAGAAGCTTGAACTTGAATATGAAAGAGGTAGTTAGGGGAGAAGTACTGAAGCTTCTCGATGTGGGTATCATATACCCTATTTTTTATTCTAAATGGGTTAGTCCAACCCAAGTTATCCCTAAAAAGTCAGGAGTTACGGTAGTAAAGAATGAGCCGAATGAACTAGTTCCTACTAGGATTCAAACGGGTTGGTGAATATGTATCAACTACCTCAGACTCAATGTAGCCACTAGGAAGGACCACTTCCCACTTCCATTCTTAGACCAAGTCCTAGAATGAGTAATAGGCCGAGCATCTTACTGTTTCCTAGATCGTTACTCCAACTATAACCAAATAGAGGTCACACCAGAGGACCAAGATAAGACTATTTTCACGTGCCCTTTTGGCACTTATGCGTACAAAAGAATGCCCTTTAGCCTATGCAATACACCGGCCACTTTTTAAAGGTGCATGATGTTTATTTTCAGTGACATGGTGGAGAAGATCCTTGAAGTATTCATGGATGACTTCTTAGTTTATGGGGACACCTTTGAGGCATGTCTAGAACACCTGGAAAAAGTTTTAGAGAGATGTGAAGAGAGCAACTTAGTGCTTAACTAGGAGAAGTGTCATTTTATGGTGACACAAGGCATAGTTCTTGGACGCATAATGTCCAACAAGGGGATAGAGGTAGACCAAGCCAAAGTAGAGTTAATCCAATGTCTTCCCATTCTTATGAGCATCAAAGACATTAGGTCTTTTCTTGGGCATGCTGGATTCTACTGGCAGTTTATCGAAGGGTGTAGTGCGATTTCGAGACCTTTATGCCACATTCTTTCACAAGATATGCCATTTTTATGGACATCTCAAGCCAAGAAGCCTTGGATAAGCTAAAAGGGCTTCTCACCACTACACCGATTACTAGGGCACCCGATTGGTCTTTACCTTTCGAGCTAATGTGTGATGCAAGTGATTACGCGGTGGGGGCTGTGTTAGGGCAAAGGGTCGATAAGAAACCTTACGTGATATATTATGATAGCAAAACCCTTAATGAGGCCCAATTGAATTATACCACCATAGAAAAAGAGCTCCTTACAATAGTTTTTGCGCTGGACAAGTTTAGGTTGTACTTAGTAGGATCACTTTTTATCATCTACATTGATCACTCTACACTTAAGTACCTCATGAGTAAACCCGATACGAAATCCCAGCTCATCCGGTGGATTCTTTTGTTGCAAGAGTCCCATATTGAGATTAGGGATAATAAAGGGGTTAAAAACGTAGTAGCTGATCATCTGTCGAGGCTCCCTACTGATGGGGAAGCCCAAGACCCCCTTCTAATTAACGAACACTTTCTGGATGAGCAGTTATTTCAGATCACGACACATACAAGCACAATGACCCCGTGGTATGTTGACATGCAAACTACTTAGCCATTGGTAGGATACAATCACATTGGTCTAGTATTGGTAAGAAAATTTTCTTTAGGAATGTGAGGTATTTCTGCTAGGAAGACCTGTACCTGTTCAAGTACTGCCCCTATAAAATTGTTCATCTATGTGTTTTCGACACCGAGGTAAAAAGCATAATCAAGTTCTATCATTCACAGGTGTGTGGGGGGCATTTTTCATTACGTAAAACCACTGCAAAGATTTTGCAAAGCGGTTTCTATTGGCCCACCTTGTTCCACGATGTCCACACTTTTTGTATGTTTTACTATAGATGCTAACGGTTAGGAAGTCTATCTCGGAGGCACATAATGCCTCTTATCCCTATCATCATTCTAGAGGTCTTTAATTGTTAGGATATTGATTTTATAGGTCTGTTTCCTAATTCGTATGGCCAACTCTATATTGTAGTGGCCATAGACTACGTGTCCAAATGGGTAGAAGCCATCCCGACTCTTACCAACAACCATGTTGTTATGGTTAAGTTTTTAAAAGAGTATATTTTCTCTAGATTTGGTATGTCCCTGAGCTATCATCAGTGATGGTGGCTCCCACTTCTGTAACCGGCCTGTAAGTCTTTTAATGAGAAAGTACGAGGTGATTCATAAGGTTGGTACACCTTATCACCTCCAAGCACAAGGCCAAGTTGAGTTAGTGACCAAGGAGATCAAATAAGTCCTTAAGAAAACAATCAACCATAATCGAAAGGATTGGTCTTTGAGATTAATGGATGCATTATGGGCATATAGGACTACATATAAGACTATTTTAGGTTCATTTCTATATAGACTTGTGTACGGGAAGGCATGCCACCTTTCGGTTGAAATAGAACACAAGGCGTATTGGGTAATCCGCCAATTTAATATGAGTTTAGATTAGGCGGGTCCTTACAACAATTGCAACTCAATGAACTAGAAGAGATTAGGAATGACACTTATGAGAACTCAAAGATTTCTAAGGCGTAGATGATGTCGGTACATGACCAGCACATTTTGCCCAAATCCTTCGAAGTTGGTCAAAGAGTCCTGCTATATAATTCCCGGTTACATTTGTTTCTGGGCAAGCTGCAAAGTCATTGGTCATGACCCTTTGTGGTGCGCAGTGTCACATCTCATGGTGCAATTGAAATTGAAAACCCCAAAAACGGAAATGCTTTTAAGGTTAATAGGCATTGTTTGAAGCTCTACCTTAAGAATTTTGTGGGTAAGGTCAAATGTGTGGATCTCAAGGATCCACCCCCTCTTGATCTTTAGTGGCCTTCTAGATAGCGATTTGTAAATTTTGTATTTTTCTATAAATTATTATCAGTACCTCTACTAGTTTGTTTTCATATTTTTAGAGTTATTTTGCTTCTTTTTATTTTAGTTTATTTTAATTTCCCTTTTCTTTTTATTGAGTCTTGTTTGTCTTTTTTTTTTTTTTTTGGGTTGTTTGGTTTTTCTTAGGTTTTTCTTGACCAGTTTCCATATCGTTCCTTGCGCGTGTCTAGTGGCATCTCTTGGAACAATGTTATCCAAAAGGGGTCATAAACGGAGTCAAACAGACATTAAGTGTTTTGCTAATTCATGGGAGAGAGACATGTTCATGGCCAATTTCCATCGTCGTGAGGTCCTTATTGAGCATCGGGTTCACTTGTTAGAGTATGCAGATGATCTTTTGCGAGCTGATTTCTTTCATAGGGGATGGATTCATATGCTTGGCAGAGAAGGGGCGGTGAACGTTGATATGATTCAAGAGTTTTATGCTTATTTGTCTCATTCCTCGCATCCTGAGTTTATCTTGACCTCTAAAGTGAAGGGCCGCACCATTACCATTGCCAAAGAGGATGTTTGTCATCTTCTACGCATACCATCCACTTGTCATCTTGATTATCTGTCATTCCCTCGTTCTCCGCCTACTAGTGAGGAACTCCTTGCGGAACTTCAGCGTACCTCTGTTCTGTGGCAATAGTTTACCATTCCGGTGGCATCTTTGAAGCCTAAGTACCAAATGCTGAACTTGATAGTTGCCACCAATATCATTCTCGAGAAGCTCTCTGTCACTACCGTACACCGCTCCCGTTGTGTATGGTTGTACATTATTGGTAAAGGGTATGTTGTTGACCTTCCGAATCTTATCTTGAAGGCCATTGCAAAATCTCATTTATCCTATGATCCTATGCTCTTTGGTCTTTTGATTGATGACTTTTTAAGAGCTGCCCGTGTTCCTATTTTGTCTTTCAATATTATTCAGTATTCTGGTTATCCAATTTCTAGGGTAGACATTTCCTTTGAGGGACCACCAGAAGCTGATGAATTAGCTCATTCTGTTGAAGATTTGCGCTCTCAGATTCAGGACTTAAAGGCGAAGATTAAGGCGCTAAGGTCTTATGATGCTTTGTAATTTTGACTCTGTGATTCTTCTTGAGCTTTCTAGTGTGTAGGGAACTGGTTTCGTTTTCTTTAGTTAGTTGACTTGTGTTTTATTTTCTATTGTGTTGTGGACGTATAACTTTCGATCCTAATACTTTACGTTTATAATATTATTATGGATCATGAGTTTGTTTTTTTCCCCTCTGTCTACAAATATTCTAAGGCCTCGAGGACTTAGCCTACCTTTAGTTGGGGGGAGGGGGGGTTTCGTTCTGTGTTAGTATTAATGCATTTTTCATTTCATTTTTTGCTCTATTTTGTGTGATTGTCATTTCATTTTTGTTCTGTTTTGTGTGTGTTGTTGGAGTTGAATTCCAAGCTGATCGTTCGAACGGTAGTAAGGGCGTTCGAATGGGACCGTTCGAAGAGCATTCGACGGTAGTTTGAACAGTGGCGTTTTAAGTTGCGTTCAAACGGTCATCAAACGCGTTTCCAGTTTCTATAAATGGGGGCATCTGAAATTGAGTTCAAACTCATTTCAAAAGTGAAACTAGTGAAAAGTTTAGTGTTGTCAGAGTTTCTGAGATATCAAGGCTCTACCGGAGCTCGAGCAGGAGTCTGCATTCGCACTCTATCATCTATTCCTGCCTTAGGTACTACTCTTAAGCCTTTTCATGCATTGTTCTATATTCTTAGAGTAGTTTTTCACTTTAGCTTCTGCATTATCATGGCTGGTAGAGCTGTTAGGGGTAGAGGCCGGGGCGCGACATTACTGCCGCACCCAGCATATGATGTGGAGAGATTCATTAGTGAGGCCACCTCGAATACTTTTACTAAGACCTGGAGCGTGAGAGGGTTCCCTAGAGATCGGGAGTTTGCTCTCCATGCTTTTAGGGGTGGTATTTGCCGCTGGGATGAGGAATTTACTACTAGGTTATGGGTCCCATTGGCTCGCTTCCAGGGGTTATGTGTGTTCATGCTGATCGCCAAGTTCATGGCAAACATCTATAGAGCTATTACCATTCCGGGGTAGGCGGTGATAGAGTCGTGGGTTAGAGGCATCAGGTTAGGATTACTCTGAGCACTTTCGCCTAGGTATATCAGCTGCCCAGAGTTGCTGAGGCGCAGTTTAGTTACCCAGCTGAGGGGGCATCGAATTTTAATAAGTATCCGATGAGGTATGCGTTGAGGGGACACATTGGGTGGGTAAATGACAATTGCCTATGAGAGTGCTTACACCGTGTTACCAGCCGTTGTTTTTGTTCTTGTGTCACTCGCTTCTTCCAATTACACGTCACACTGAGGTGAGTCAATCGAAAGTAGCTCTTCTTTGGGCCATAGGTACTCAAAGGTCTATTGATCTGCCGAGGTTCATGTTTATGGCATTATACACTGAGTATGCATATCTTAGAGACAGGGGGCCATTCTTTTTGGTTGTCTGCTTACTTTTGTGATAAAGGAGGCTGGGGTCGGTATTGTCCCAGGATTGCTTCAGGCGCAACAGTTGTTGATTATAGATGCGTTGAGTGTTAGACGTTTTGAGGGACATTTACCTCCTCCACCTGAGCAGCCTCCTAAGCAACAGGCACAGGGAGCTCAGTCGGCACAGCAGCCGAGTCAGGTACCGAGTATACAACTTCTGTTGGAGAGACTTGAGTAGCGGTCTCAGACTTTGGCAGCTCAAGGAGTTATATTAGAGCAGCAGAGTTAGGCCCCTGTACAGTAGGGACTTGTGCTCGAGTGAATTGAGGCTACCTTGGTCGAGAGAGTAGTTGTGCAGGAGTAGCATACTGATCATGTTACGATGTTAGAAGGTAGGATCCGTGCCTAGCAGAGCACTTTTGATCAGATGATGGTGTTGGTTCGTTTCTTCGATCATCGGATGCATCCATCACCAGCTAGGGATGACGAGGTATAGAGTTTAAATATTATGATTGTTCATGTTTATATCATCTTATGTATCTAAAACTCGGTTGCACGTTAGTGGATACATGTTTTGTGTTATTTTGTTCATATGCTGATATTTTGTTATCCTTGTTTATTATACTTCAAACTTAGTTATGTTTTATGAATTAGTCTCAGGTGTGGCATTATGATGAATAGTCTTCGAACACTTGAGTTCTTCGATACAGGTTTGAGTATTTTATGGTTGGGTTATCATGGTTTGTATCTTTAGCACATTTATCAGTATTTACATTGATTAGTTTTTAGTTATGATGGATGTGTTAGAGAGGATTTCTAGTGAGAACCATAGCTATATTCATGCTAATGCAATTACAATGTTAAGGATACTTGAAGTCATGTGTTGGACTGAATTTGAGTTGTTATCGATTCACCTTTGTATCTGTGATGCACTATAAGTTTTTGGCATAAACCTGTTATAAGAGAGATTTTACATTGTTATGCACTATTAGTGGTATGATGTTTTGATGTTTCTTGCTTGTGTATGCGTGTCTGTATAAGGTGGAGATTTTATATCTTGTGAGCTTTAGAGCCTATTTATCACTTTTTTAGAGTGATTTACATTTACTCAAGGTTATTTTATTGAGCTTCGTTCATTGAGTAGTTTCATTATACTTGATTTTGGTATACATGTTGAGTATTATTAGAGTTATTGACATCTTATACACTCTTGAAGTTTTGATTTGATGTAGTTTTTGGATTATAAGTGTAAAGGCCATTTCATTCCATTGGGCCATTCATGTTTATATTTCTTTCTCGATATTCGCATACACATGAGCTTAAAAAGTTTGTCAATGCTAAATTCTAGAGTTGGTGCACTGCTTATGTTTTGGTGAAGTTGAAAGTGTATGGAGTTGAAAAGAAGAAACAAAAAGGGATAAAAGAGAAAAAAGAGGAAAAAAAAAACCCGAGAGAAAAAAATATATTCAAAAAGAAAAAGAAGATAAGAAAATGTCAAAGTTATTCAAAAGTTGGAAGTGGGGAATGCATATTCATTTATCATCATGTATAGTGTGCATGTGTAAGCACCCCATTTTTGCCCGCTTGGCAATCTCCAGCCCGATCGAGCTCAATTTTCCAACACCACAACACATGCAGGTTCAAGATGAGCCTTTTAATCTCCAATCCAAACAATTGGTCGCTTCTCGGGCCCACAATGACCCGTTGGAGCCATAAGCACCATTATTCCAAGCAGCTTTCTGAACCGGGCGATCCTAGAAACCAAGGCCATCTAGGTAGCTTTCCGGGATCGGGCGATCTCGGGGACCAACACCTCATCAAATTCCAGACGGTTCACTTCTGGCGCCCGCTAACTTGTCAACGTAGAATATCTGTCATTTGGTAATTCTTCGAGACCGAGCGTTCTCAGAGACCAACACCACCAATTCAGGTAGCTTTCTGGGACTAGGCGTTCTCAGGAACCAATACCACCCCTACAGGTAGTTCTCTAAGACCGGGAGTTCTTAGAGACCAACACTGCACAGGTAGTTTTTTGAGACTGGGCGGTTTCGAGAACCAACAACTAGGTCAACACTGGCGCCTGCTGTTGAGTCAATGCCTTGATTTTGATGATAACAAAACATGGTTAAATGATCTAATAATTCTACTTAGTGTGCAGATGAATTATTAATTAGATCTTGACTTGAAGCTTATCATAATAGAGGATTTATGATGAAAAGCATGATGAAGTGATGTATTCTACAAAAGGTGATATTATAAGAAGAAGAAGAAATCTCAAGTTAATGAAAATCCTAGATTGAAGATTGATAAGCATGAAAGAATAGCATATTCTACAATGGTGATTTTATTAGGGAATGAAGATGATGGATATCAAAGAAGAAGAATGAAAATGATCAAAGTCTTGATTTAAAAGATTGAAGACTTTGAGTACTTGAAGATATCTTGCAAGAATGGAAAAAGAAGAGACCAACTCAAAAACATAAAAGCTTTCTTGATAGATGTAAAGATGTCTTGAAGACATGGAAGGAATCACAAGATTTGGAAAGCTTTCTTGAGTTGTTGAAGTCCATGGAGAAGCCATGTTGATTGAAGAAATGAAGATTCTAAGTCATGGAAGCTCTCTTGAAGATATTGAAAAAGACTTGAATCAATGGATGAAGCTATGATAATGGAAGAGCTCTACAAGTGATGAAAATGAAGAAAACTCACCTTGAATGGATTGAAGATGTTCTTGGAGTCATCTAATCTTGAAGAAGTGTTTGCAGCTTTAAAAAGCCTATTTAGATGATCCTTGAAGAGATTGGAAGCTTTGAAAAAGAATGAAGAAAAGTTGCAAAAATATGGGTTTTGAGAAAAAGGGTCGACTCCTCAAGTTAAAAGAGCCGACTCATTCGAACAGAGCCTTGAAATTTTGCTGGAAGCTTAAAAGAGTCGACTCCTGGCCAAAAAGAGTCGACTCATTGCAACAGAGAACAAACAATTCTGCAGACTGCTGAAAAGAGTCGACTCCTGGGACAAAAAGAGTCGACTCATTTGGACAGTGACTTGAAAAATCTGCTGAAATGCAAAAAGAGTCGACTCATTGTGAAAAGAGTCGACTCCTAGACTCTAACGGCTAGTTTTCTGACAGACGGTATGGGCACAAACACAACCAAATCTTCTCCCATACTTCTCCAACGGCTAGAATCGATCCATACCTATATATATGAGATACATACAGCTTCAAACAAAGAGAAGAGAGCAATAATACCATTTATATCAAGTGCTTAAAAGCTGAAAATCACCTACACCTAACTGTTACATATTCTTGCTGAGTGTTTAAAGTTATCTATTGAGTTGTATTCATTTGTATACTCACTAGAAGAGTCACTCTCTGTATAATCTTCATTCATTCTTGTTTGGGTGGGTTTGTAACCTTGTAAGTTTAAGTGTTCTTGGGAAAAACACTTGTAAGTTTAAGAGAAACTTGGACAAAATCTCTTGGGTTTTGAAAGCTTGGGAAGAAGCTTTTGTAAAGAGTGAGCTGGGCACTCGTGGCACAACCAGCGGCTGTGTAAGGAGTATTGCATAGTGGAATTCCTTCGAAAGGATCGAAGAAGAGAGGACGTAGGCAAGGTTGGCCGAACCTCTATAAATCTGGTGCATATTTCTTCTGCCTCTGTTTTGCTTACTTGCTCATTATGCATGCTTGCAAATACTTGTTTTAATGTACACTTCATTTGCTTGATACATATACTTTGATTATTTGTTACTAAAATCCATAAACGATTTTTTAGTTGAAACTCTTGTTAAAAATTCTATAAAACCCAATTCACTCCCCCTCTTAGGTTGCCTACTTGGGCCAACACCTGCTAGCTGGCTCGCTCCGAAAACTACAAAATGGAGTTAGTACTCCGTAAGAGTACGGGGGTCGCGATGAAGTATAAACCGATAATCCGGTATCGTTCTCTCCCAAAGGACCTAGCCAAATATAGGCTCTAACACTCAACTCACACTAACCTAGCCTAGGATTGAATTGCAATTATGTGGGGAATTGAATCTAAACTAAAATGAAAAATAAAATGACCAAAAATCTTTAGGTTTTTGATGGGGTTTTGATTTACTAAACTAGTGCAATGAAAATTAAAACAATTAACTAGGCAATTGATTTAAATGTAAAGCAATTAAAATGGAAAGCTTGGATATGATTTGATTCAATCCACCAATTCACAACAAGAATTTTAATAGAGGATTTTTATAACTCAAATCAAGAATCACACCGTGGATTCTTGATTCGGAATATTTTGACTATAAAACCTTGAGTTCATATTTAGTTGAGTGTAGGGATTAAACCAATTAATAGAACCATAGAAGCAAACCTTATAAATGTGCAAGATTTATACCAATTCTTGAATTGTGTATAAATATTACCAAATGAGTTATGAATCTAAGTTTTCGAACAAATCCAACACCCAACCAATAGAACTATATAAATCTATGAATAAAACTTTGAAGTTTATGAATCCCCATTGAACTACTTGAAAATCCTTGGTGGATATTCACAATCACACCCAAGAGATGTTTAGCTACTAGAATTCATAATAAAGAGCATAAATGAAGATAAATGTAACACTAAACTAAGTAAAACTAGTGTTTGGTTGCTAAGAAAGTGAGAGAAAATGGCAAAAAAGTGAAGGAAAATACATTACAATGTAAGAAAGTTACAATTTCTACTCTTACATTAACATTACAAATATAAATCTAAGCTAAAATACACAAAAACATAAAAACCAACCTTGGAGGAGCTTTTCATGCCACCCCCTTGGCTGTTACAAACCCAAAAAATCTTCCTCTACTCC
This sequence comes from Euryodendron excelsum, assembly GCA_033060915.1. Lineage (NCBI taxonomy): Eukaryota > Viridiplantae > Streptophyta > Magnoliopsida > Ericales > Pentaphylacaceae > Euryodendron > Euryodendron excelsum. The sequence continues at coordinate 55,601,479 of CM065379.1, read as the reverse complement.
ATTTTTTCGAACAACAAAGCTTTTAAGCTCCAGATCTGTATCGACCGATCGATCAGCACTGTTTACCGATCGATCTGCCGATCGAACGGTGATTGTAGCGTTCGATCGGTTAATTCACTGTTTTTACTGTTCACTGATCGATCGAGCACTATTCACTGATCGATCGATCACTATTCATGATCAATCGGGCACTGTTCACCGATCGATTAGTCACTGTTCTTTGCCAAACCAATCGATCGGCCACTATTCAGCCGTCCACCTTGAAGCTTGATTTTGACCACCTTAGAGGCCGATTTAGCCGATGCACATTAGAGGACAAATTGTAGCTCTTGAAGTCTTCTTTCCAATGGCATAAAAATCAACTTAATCGGACATCGGAGTAAAAAGATATGGCCAAAATACCGATACGGGTCTGAATTTTCATGACCAATTTATTCGCCTTGAACCCGCTTTGATTATTCTTGCTTTCCTTTTGCCTTTATTAGCTTATATAACCTACAAAGTACACAAAAAAATATAATCAAACAAATATCTAACTAAAATAAGAAAATTAACACTAATGTAAATCTAACAAAGAGCGAATTAAGAGCCTATGATTACACTTTTAGGATGTAATCACTAGCCCGACTCGGTGAAAAATGGCCAAACCCGCCCCTTGGGCCTCCAGATACCTTTTGGGAAAGTTTAAAATACCTCAAAATGATAAGTCCATCATTCCAAAGTGTTGTTAAACCATTAGGCATCTCCCACACGCCATTTGGTCCAAATCCGGTTCTATTCCTGCTTGCTTTGGTCAAAATGACCGTTTTGTCCCTGAATGCCTCAGTACGGCACAAACCCCGCCGAATGGTAAAAGACTCTCCCAAAACCATCCTTGAGCAACCCTACACGCTTAACACAATACACCAAACCATTCCTAACCATTTCCAGCCATTCCAAACATGCCCCGAGATAGCACCAGTCTTGGGATTTCGAGCAAAGGGTTTCACCATATACTCTTGTTTAACCCGAGGAGGACCGTACGACATTAAACTCCCACGACTCGATAAAAGTTCCCTGGAGTGTCTCGCAGACGCTTCGCCTAAATTGTCTTTTCTCCCGATTCCCTAGTTATAACGCGCCGACAATTGACTTGAGAAATGCGTAAATCAGGGAATTCCCGAAAGCTCGTTCATACATCTTTCCATCAACACGGTTTGATTAGATAGATCGCATCTTGAAGCCCTTCATCGTTTGGCTCAAACCCATTGAAACGCACTGTCTCACAGATATCTTTTGACAACCCCTGGAGCGTATCGCAGACGTTTTACCAAGGATGACTTTTTTCCCAATTCCCTTATTGAAACACACCGTCAAACGACCTGAGAATTGTGTAAATCTAAGAATTTTCGAAAGTATTTTCAGAGTACTTTCCATCGGTACGGTTCAATCGAAAGGATCGCTTCCCGAAGGCCTCGATCACACGAAATAAAAACAGCCACTTTTGAACACCCTCGGAGCATATCACAAACGCTCCGCAAAAGTGTCCTTTTGTGCACGCTTCCCGAGATGATATCCCATCCTTCCAAACACAATTTAAACTTTCCAAAAACATGAGAGTTCACCAGAAGCCTCAGGAGAAGATCTCGAGTGCGATCGATTTTCCCGAAACCTTCCCGATTGACTCAATTATCGAGACAAAGTTTGGACGAACCTTCCCGGTGACAGAGCGTATGCTACATGCGCTCAAATTTTGATCAAATCGACCAACTTTCGATCAACAGTCGAGATTTATCCAGTACATGGGGTGCAATGTGTCATTCTAGCAATGGAACAGTACCTGCGCATGTCCTACATGCGTAGGGTCAAATTTTGGCCAAGTACATGTAGTACATGCGCTAGGCCTGTTCCAGAATCTCTATAAATACCAAACCACTATTTGCATATTTCAACTCCGATTTCTGATATGAAGTTCTGCTGAAATCACTCTAGAACTGCGAATTTCTATACACACTTCATCTCTCCAATACTTAGGTTAGGTTTCATCACCCCCAAGCCTATATACTTCATACATAAAGCCTTATACACCATCAAACACTCCCTACCAACCCTCTAAGCCTTCTTGAAGTCATTCAAGCTCCAATCAAAGCATCCTTGGAAGACTACAAGTGTGTTGAAGGCAAAAGGTGGTATCTCTTTTACATTTGTGTCTTCCCCCACTCTCTTCTTCTCCCTCCTAGCCTACTTAGGCTACTATCTATTTTAATCCCCATCGTTAACCTCCTTTTTTTGCATACTTGAGCCAAAAGGACTCTTAGTTCATGGCTAGAGGAAAGTAAGTGAGAGCCACCGTGTAGGGGGATCTCTCATTAGCCTACTTTAATATGGTATGGCCTAGGAGCCCCTTGATTATGTGGTGTAGCCTAAAAGCCTTGTATGTATTCATGACCCCCTTGCATTTTGCTAACTTAATCATGTCTTGTGTGCTTAGCTTTATTTTTATGTTTCTAACCATGTGTTACAAAGCTTGCACTATTCTTGTTCCCATGCCATTTTCAAGTTCAACATTCCTCTAAAAAATGGTTCTAAGAGTTGGTCCCTTGAAGTTTAGAATGAGACCTTAGAAATCATGCCTTAGAAAATCCCCACTAACCTCTAACTTACACTTTTGCATCCTTGCATTTCAATTTTCATAAAAATTATTTGCAAAATCTCTAATTTTCAAGACTTCCATTCTCTCAAGTTTAATGGTTGGAATGGCCCCATGGAACCCTCTCTTGAGTGGTCTCCCTTCTATATTGGCCATAGGAACCTTAAATTGTTAGAATGGTCTCCTTCTCTTCTTATTCTTGCACACAAGTGGTTTCCAAACTCTTTAATTTCTAAGATTTCTATTTTCTCAAGTTTAGTGGTTGGAATGTCCCCATGGAACATTCTCTTGAGTGGTCTTCCTTTTATTTGGCCATAGGATCCCTATCTTTTGGAATGGTTTCCTTCAAAAATAGTTTTCATCATCCTTTTTCAAAAGTGGTTTTTAAAAATTTATTCTCTCCATCTTTGCATTAAAAATAGTATCTTAAAAAGTTTTCATCACCATGTCAATTTTCGGACCCCTTACACTCTTGTCAAGATTTTGGTTATAATGGTCATTAGGAAACCTTCCTTGGAATGGTCTCCAATCACCTACCATATAAACCATACTCTTGACTAGAGTCAAAATTTTCATGGAAATGATCTTCAAAAGGGTTGTCCACTAAAGTCTATTGTACAACATGTTTTGTTTTTTAAAGCTCTTTCCAAAAGTGCATCAAACAACATTTCAAAACCATTTTCTAATCCAAACCTAGGCTAACTTGACCCTAGTTGTCCAACCCTAGACTAACTTGACCCTAGTTGTCCAACTATAGGTTAACTTGACCCTAGTCGACCAACCCTAGATTAATTTGACCCTAGTTGTCTAATCCTAGGTCAACTTGGCCCTAGTTGACCAACTCTAGGTTAACTTGACCCTAGTTGCCCAACCTTAGGTTAACTTGACCTTAGTTCACTCAACTTAGGTTAACTTAACCCTAGTTAGCTAACCTTAAGTCACCTTAACCCTAGGTTAACCTAACCCAAGTTAGTAAACCTTAGATCACCTTTAACCATAGGCTAACCCAACATAGGTTAATATACTTCAAGGTTCCAACTCTTGAACCATTTTCCAAATAATCACTCAATTTTAAACTATTCTCATAACCTATTTTTCCAAAACCTCCTACTCTCTTGATTTCAAAAAACCAACTCCATAAACTCTTCAAATGTCTTTACACTCCATCTTCAAGACATTTCAAAAAATGCTTTCAAAGGTCACAAACCTAAGGTGTCCCTAGCCCCTTCATGGTTAGAGATTCCAAGGACAAGTGATAAATCAAGAATAACCTCTAAGGTTGTCCATCTTAGGATTCTAAACCCTTAGCCATTTTCAAAAATCACTTTAAAAAACTAATTCATCAGAGCACACCTCCGAGGTTTTCAAAACAAAACTTCAAAAACACTTTTAAGTTCTCTTGAGTCATGCCAAAGCATTTTTTTTTCAAAACTTCCTTAAGTTGATCTAAAAATATTTTCAAAAGACACCACTATCCAATTTCAAGTAAAAAATTCTAAGACCACAAAGAGTTTTTAATTTTCAAATACCTTAAAGTGTCTTAAACTTTTCTAAAGACCCCAAAGTGTCTTCAAACCTTCCAAATGCCCTAATAAGCCTATTTTCCATCGGGCTCTTACCCGAACTACGAATGACCTGATTCTCACCAAATGAGATACGTAGGCAACCTAAAATGGTATGGTCATAACTTTTATTTCAACTCTAATCCCTTTTTACAAAATTCTGATCAATTCAAAGTTACTATTCCAAACTTGTTCAAAACTCTTATTATTTTCAAACTTTTTCTAAAAACTTGCATCATGCACCATCTACCTAAAAAGTGATGACTAAACCCCATTTTCAAAATTCTAAAGTGGATATTAAGTGGACAATAGTAACCGGTTATTCTAGTGAGTGAACCAATGGTGATTGGATATTTAAGTATCGAAAGGGCGGGGTAGGGTGATGATCTTAGGATATCTTTCCTACACGTAACCAACCCCCGAACCATAGATTTCTGTTTTCAAAAGACCAAAATGGAGTTATTTTTCAAAAGGGCTTAAATCTTTCCAAATTTTGCCAAACAACCAATTTTCTTTAAAATCATCCCTTGAGGGAGTTTTCAAAACCTTTTCCAAAAAACCTTAAGTTTAATCTTCGGATTAACACTTAGTTTTAGGTGCCCTAACTTGCCTTAATCAAGTCAGGTGGCGACTCCTATTTTTCTGAAAAGTCCTTAGTCAAACCAATTTTCAAACCTAGTCACATTTGCTCTTCTAGGAGGATGAGTTCTAGTGATAGAGTTCCGTGCTTTAAGGTCTCTAAGCTGAAAGGATCTTGGACACCCAAAAATCGGGGCGCGATAGCATGCATATGTTGAAATCTATTACTGCTTTCTATCTTTTTATATGACTTTTCCTTCATTCATTAGTTATATGGTCGCAATATCCGAAATTACATGAATCTTTAATTCAATTGTGTATGAGTTATCAATGTCAATTCTCTAATAGTGTTTAAACAGTGAATATTCTTCATGAAACTATGCCAAATCAAAACACCTATAACTTATCGGTCTTTGCTGATTGGAATTGCTTTATTTGCATGTCTTGTATATTTACTCTTATAATGAGCTTTCCATTGAGGGACCCTAAGTGTTCATGTTCATAATTGAGGATATGTCTGGTGAGATTTGGATCGAAGCATTAAGGACATAAGTGTGTGAGTTTGAAACATTAAAGTTACATACTATTGGTAGTACATTTCAATGTAATTTCCTTTCTTTAATGCTTTTATTCCTTTACCTTGCTTGGTTCATGATTTAGGTAGATTGAGAGTTGACTTGAAGGAGGTTAATACGTGCTTCATATGTCTGTACTATCATATTGGCATTGCATGAATAGATATTTGTGAGTGTTCATCATTGTAAGCTCTCACGAGACGCCACTCATCCACCAGGAATAACTTAGGGGTTCAAAGGATATGTTAAATGCACTCGTGACTCCCACAAAAGTGGAGATAGGTTCTTAGTTTTAGTGTTTTGATAGGGACTAGCAGAAGTTTAATTGGGGGTGTGATTGTACTCTAAAAGTACAATCCACATGCCGTAATTAGCTAATTGTTAGTTTTGTAATATGTTTAATTATGTTATTTTCAATCCTAATTCGTTACTAACTTAGTTTGGTGTTTATTTTCAGCAATCCTGGCTAAAAAGGGATAAATTAGAGCTGAAACAGAATAGGCGTTCGAATGGTATACATAAGCATTTGAACAGTACGTCGAATGGTCTCATGTCAAGTTCAAGTTTAAAATGCATTCAAAAGATTCAGAGAGGAAATTTTTCATTCGAAATGCGTTCGACCCAACGTTCGAATGGTAATCCGAGACGTTCGAATGATGGCTTAGGCGTTCTAATGGTGGTGCGAATCTGCAGAGACTTGGAAGTCTATATAAGTTTAGATTGTTGTTTATTTTAGGGTTCACATTTTTTAGCTTTGTTTTAGGAATAGCAGCAGTAGTAGGTGCAAAAAATATATTGGTTTATAGTGAGGTATTTATAGTTGTTCACCATTCTTGTAATTAGATTTTTAGGTTTGCAATCAATATATTAAGTTTATGTTTATGAAATAAGTGTTTATACTATGAAGATGAGTACCTAAATTTTTTAATCTCGGAATCAAAAGCAAAGATCAATTGCATGGTTTGGATGAATGAAGGAGGTGTGTTATTGATTTTAAAGTTAAATCTTCTAGTTGTTCTCTCTTCATCTTTTTCGTTCTAGAACTTTCGAAAACCTGGACGTTTTATTATGTTCGGTAATATTTATGCATGAATTTATATTCAGTATATGAGCTACACAAATCGATGACACTCATCCTTGATTAAAATAACCTAATTTATTCTAGGAGTTGAAGTTTTGAAGAATATTTGCTTTTACCGCTAAATCTTCTGAATCCGAGACTTGCGATATAGTCAAAGGATTGAAGTTATCAAATTATCTTCTTCGTAATTCCAAGAGATGCAATTGATTGGAGCAGCTGATCCTGTGACCTTTTTATTAATAGTTAAATTTACATTACTTTTTAATTAATTACTTTTGAGTTTGAAGTTGTTTAGACAAATATATCCTATTAAAACAATCAAATTTTCCTTTTCCTTTTCCTTTTAGAAGCAACTCGTAAGATTTTTGTGATTAGCTGAGAGAAGTGTTTTAGTGCTTGTAGTTCTCTGTAATTTGCTCCCTATGAATTAATCTTGTACTTCGAGTTATACTACTCTGCCGTCCTACACTTAGAATATCTTGAGCATGTATTTGGAGGCTGAGTCAGTACTCCACCAAAAGACACAATATATAATTTTTTTATTATTTATTTATCAAAATCCAACAAGAAGATGAATGCCACATCGCCATGCATACCGATTATAAGACAAGAAATATGGGAGTTCTTTTAAGCAAGAGCATTCCTGGTAGCTAGGCAGTCAGGAAAACAATTAAAAAGGCAATAGACAATACCCAATAAATAAGAGGAAGGAAACCCAAAAAAACAAGAAGGTAGAAGGAAAAGAAATCCATCGTGACTCAATAGTGAAGGACAATGAAATGGTACTCCACCACAGCATCGCCCGTTGTAGCATTGAACGAATACGTCTCCGCCGTAACGATTCCACGTGCTAGTCGGAAAACACCGGATCCTCCGACAATCGGCATTTCACGGTACTTACCAATTGCGTTCCGACCAAGAATGCTAAGGGTGCTACCATTGTACTCCCCAGTTGTGAAGACAAAGTTTAAGGTCATTAGTAGACCAAATTTCTCCAAATCAGCACTACCATAGATCCCCTGGGCTCGACCCACTACAGTGGAGTTGAGTTCGGGCCCGACTGTCAATGGGTCATCAATCATTGAAGCCGACCCGAAGGAGGTTACCGATGTAGAAGAAATGTTGGCTTCGGCTATCCTCACCGCAGTTGGGTTCTTGCCAGACAATATGTCATGCAAATAGAAGTGAAACTTTGTCATCTTTTCCTTTTTGTGGCTGAGGTTTTTGAACCACTCTTCCACAGCTTGAGGCCCTTCATCAATGCCGTGAACCAGCGGGAGCGTGGCTATGACCATTGAGCAAAAGAGCGCTAGAATCATAGCTAGCTTCCCCATCTCTCTCTCTCTCTCTCTCTCTCTCTCTCTCTCTCTGTGTATTTATGACAATAAGGGTCGTGTAGAGAGGCTTGTATATATAGTTGGGCTAGCCAAATAAAAAAAATGGCTAGAAATGCTTCGTTAGGTGGGTGCATCAGTTGACAAACCAGCACGTTACGGGTACGTCACAGAATTGACCCTTAACAAGGGAAAAGAAAAGGAGACATATTTCAGCTCCAATGGCGGATCGCCCTTCAAAATAACAATAACTAAAGCATAACTACTGGCCAAGTGGTTGAAGTTATTCTCCTCCGAGCAATTGACATTCATCTTCAAACATAAGCCATTCATTTAATGCTCCCTTCCCACCCCGTTTCCTTCTGAAATAAGTAATTTAAAAAGAAGAGAATGCCATATAAATATTTCCCACCTTCTAACAACTTCGTATAAACAAATTTAGCTTCACATTCTGTAACTAATTCTCTCTCTCTCTCTCTATACATATATATGAATTTTTGTTAATTATTTGACAGTTAACAAACTTTTGCTGGTTTTGCCTAAATTATTGAACAACTGGATGGGGCAAGAAGAAAGTCAGAAGGCATCAGCTAGCAGCGTGCCATAAGGCCATTCATAAGTGCCACATGTCTTCATTGCCTCCTTTTATTTCTTCTCCTTGGTTTTATTTTTCCTTTTTTTTTCTGAGGAAAAACTTCGTCGCGCGAGAAGCATACCAGGAACCAAGAGCATGCATATATATATGCACCAAAATGAAATGGGAGGACTTATAACAAAATAAGTACAAGCATACCTAGGTAATATTACTGTACAATAATACCCTACATATAATGCTATGAAATTAGCAGTTCAACAAAAAATCATCTTACATGACAGTTGTATTCATGTGACTTCAACTATGATTTGAGTATTTGCATATTTAGATGGGTCCTACCATGCATGCAAAAATCATGGAGGAAGTTACACCAGGTGATGATTATCTAGAAATGATTTCTCCCGAGGAGGCATCACCCAAATTGAGGATTATAATATTTTGTGTTAGATTTCTAGCCATATATCCCCAGCCGTGGGGTTAAACCCTGTAATGTCATGTTAAAGGAAATTTGGAGATTAACATTTGGCTGGGCCATGGATCAATTTCATCTAGAACGTATTTTGTGCTGACATTACAATTTGGCTTAAGTCCAAATGTATGAAGTGTTTACAAAGAGACCTCAGTTCACAATATTGAAGAAAATACAGCAAAAGACAGGAGAAGATAAAAATAAGGGAAATATTGTTAGATGAAATTGGATTCGTGACCTCCGAATGCCATAAAAGGGGAGTGGCCTGAGTGGGGAATATAACCTATGCTTATAAGAGTTATATATAGCATATTAGCAATATACCAAAGCTTTTCGAACCCAATAAATATAAAGAAGATACCTACGCACTTTATGCTATAAAAACTAATTCGGTATAACTAATGTTATTTTAAAAAAAAAAATTCTTGATAAATCGAATGTCCAAACATAATATAAGGGAATTATAGCTAGGTTGAGAAATTAAACTTACCCATTATTCTCCGATGACATTAGTGACAAATATAATGAAAATGGCATTAACGAAAAGAACTACAGTAATTTTCTCATTTTCTTTATATCCAGACACTAATTTTGTTCAACTAAATTCTAGATTTTCTTCATTTAATATTTACTTAAGTCTTTTATATACTTTCTACCACGGGAATGACAAGCTAAACTCTCCAATTGGATACAATTGTAAGGATTCATCAAGGAATGTAGGGGGATTGAAAAGAAGTCTATGAATCTGTTTTAGATTTTGTCTCTCTTTCTTTAGTTAGAGCTTGTTCTTCCTTAGAAATCTTGAGTTTATAATCATGCTTTGTGAATTTGTGGTTTTTTTCTTAAGGATTTACAGCTCCTCATTGAATCTAATTCTAATTTGGAAGGAATTAAGATTTTTATTGATAAAATTGTCTGAATCAAGGATCTATGGAGAGATTTTTTTATTTGAGTTAATAAAATCTTCACTTCAATTCTCCTTGCATGAAGTGGTGGATTTGAGCAATTTTATCCAATTTTCCTTAATTTGTACTTGAATCCATAGTTATTTGATTTGAATTACCATAATTTCATTGTCTAATTGCTAAATTACTATTTCATTTTTAATTTGAGTAATTAGAGTAGTAATTCAACATAACTTCAAAACCCAAAAGAATTTTCGGTCAATTTTTTATTATTTAGGATTCATTCTCTATTTATTTTACAATTAAATTCAATTATATTTTAATCAGTGTGATTGTTGCCTCTTACTAGATTGAAACAAGTTCTATAGGTAAAATTAATATTGGAATACTCCCAATTTAAACTACGAACCGTGCACTTACGGAACCAACGACCTTTTCCCCTTGGAAGGTTCTAAAAGCTGACTTTGCTTTCTTTATTCCATTCCTACTACTATTGTCTCCACACGCAAGCTACTAAAGTTAAGCCCTGCACAGCTCATACACAAGCCATATTTTTCACGTTCCCATGCAACCACTTCCTTCTTATAAGTAATTGCACAAAGAGAAAAAAAATGAAAGCCATATAAACAATTAATTTTAGCGTAGCATCCTGTAAGGCTGTAACTAATATTCTCTCTCTCTCTCTATATATATACATATTGTGGGTGTACCTATTGGCCAAGTAGCAATTTCGCATCAGTTGACCAAGTAGAACAAGCTGTGTGTGCATCACAGCTTAAAGTTGATTCTGAGATGCACTGTTGTGTCTTGAAATTCCTATCAGCCATGCACGGAACACTAATACTTAGTACAGTCATTAATTCGCAGTATTAACATTCTACATTAACGCGAGCATGAACTAGATTTAAAAGAGAAAGCTGAGTTTGCAGCTGGATCAATTAATTCTTGGAGTTCATATTGCCATCAGGCATATTATAGTCTAGTACTACACGCAGAAGACACTTCCTCGAAATTGAGAAAACACTTTGTCCATAGAATTAAATGCAAATACTATTTGTTTGAGGAACCTTCATACTTTTGAAAAGGAATTATAATCTCTCGCCCAAATCTACCTAATTTCGGCCGGACTGGAATTTTAAAAAATTGAAATCACAGCTCATTATCAGAGCAATTACATTAGTTTCATCTCCAATGGCGGATCATTTTTGAAAATAACAATAAGTTAAGTAAAATTATTGGCGGAAGAATAGCAATGGCTGAGTGGTTGAAGTTATTCCCATGTGTTCAACAATTGATAATATCTTCCAACTCACAGAATAACAATTGCAGAAGAAGCAAAAAATACAGGTAATAATATACATATAAAAAGAGTTTACAAAAAAAATATATAAAATGATGTGGCTATATTTAAACGTTCCATTTCAAAATAAAGAACCCAGCCAGATACCCTTCAATTTCTACCACTGTCATACTATTTTAGTACAAAAAACCATTGAAAGAATAAGGGTTCGTTTGGTAATGCTGTCAATTTTTATTTTTTGCTGTGTGTTTTTATTGTGTGTTTTTTATGATTTGATGATGAGCGTTTATAGGTTATCGTTGTGCCAAAAATACTAGACCAATGTTTTAATAAGAAAAAATATAATCATTTTAGTGTTTTTAGTTTCCTTTTTTCAAATTTTGTAAAAAACTAAAAAAAAAAAATTAAACAAACGCCGTTTTTTGTTTTTTTTTGAAAAAAAAAATAAAAAATAAAAACATTAAACGTTACCAAACGAGGCCTAACATTTTTCATCATATAATCCACTGGAGTATATGCTTAACATTTTTCATCATATAATCCACTGGAGTATATGCTTATTAGTGCATTGTGACCTGAACTTAAAATTGTGGATGTATGAAAGCTAGGTTAATATTGAATTGTTATATACTATTGTCCTAGACTTGGCAGCGGTTGTAACTGTGTAGAATTATGTTTAAACATCTACAAACATTTTCAAATTACCTTGAAAATGCAAGAACTCTTTTGAACACCTCAATGGCTTTGAGAAATAAATAAATAAATAACAGCCATTTTGCAGTATTAATTAACATCATACGTTGCTAGCATGAGAGTTGAAAGAGAAGGCTGAGTTTTGATGGTTCAGTTCTTTGACTTAACATTGCCATGCCAGGTAGAGTTGGGAGGAGGCATTTTATACGTAGTTGACAGACTAGTCTTATTCCGAAGTAAACAAAAACAAAAAAAAAAAAAAAAAAAAAAAGGAGACTAGTCACGTCATTGTAAGTGAGAAAAGCTTTGTCCATGAAATGATAAGAATTTTTGAAAGAGTATTAGCGGTGAATATATTATCAAAAACGGCCGCTCTACATGAGTATAAGGGTGTAATTGGCAGAAAGATTGGACACCTTTTAATAAAAATAAAAAATAAAGTACCATAAAGGGGACACAAACTTCAATTATTGCCTGATGGTGAAAAATCAAGCCATTAATGATGCTATTCTTTTATAAATTTTTTGTACAAAAAATTATACTAGAATTATGTGGGGATAATATTTTCTTAAATAAGTACTATTATAAGAATATTTTATTTTAAAATAAAAGACTCTCATTTATCACATTATGTTATATAAAAAATATATAATTATATTATTTTATATAAAAATTTTGTATAAATATTCTGGTTGAATAGTATTATTCTAACTTTTTAGTAAATAAAGTGCATCCCCAGTTGTTATATGCTCCTTAAATAAGCCCACGACCATTAATTTGTAGCGTACTATTTTTAGAAGAATCTTCATAACCTTGAAAGATTATTATTCAAAAATCCTTGGTAAAACAAAAGGTTAAAACAAAATTTAGGGTCTCACTCAAACACGAGAAATTATTCTGTAATTCACTAATATCTGAAACAAGGAGGAAAAAAGGGCCAGTTACGCCACAAAAAGACTCGATATATATATATATATATATATTATTTATTCGTCAAAATCCAACGAAAAGATGAATGCCACATCGCCATGCACCAATAACATAATGTATGCAGACCGAATAAAAGACAAGAAATATGGGAGTTCTTTAAGATAGAGCATTCCTGGTAGCTAGGCAGTCAGGAAAACAGTTAAAAAGACAACAGACAATACCCAAGAAATAAGAGAAAGGAAACAAAAAAACAAGAAGCTACAAGGAAAAGAAACCCATCATGACTCAATAGTGAAGGACAATGACATGGTACTCCACCACAACACCGTAGGATGTAAAATTGAACGTCTTCGCCGTAGCGATTCCTCGTGCTAGTCGAAAAACACCGGATCCTCCGACAATGGGCATTTCACGGTACTTATGAAACACTGGATTCCGACCAAGAACGCTAAGAGTGCTGCCATTGTAGATCCCAGTTGTGAAGACAAGGTTTAAGGTCATTAATAGACTCGCCTCCTCTAAATCAGCACTACCATAGATCCCCTGGGCTCGACCCATTACAGTGGAGTTGAGTTCGGGCTCGACCGTCAATGGGTCATCTATCATGAAAGTCAACCCGAACGAGGTTTTTGATTCAGAAGTAATGTTGGCTTTGGCTATCGGCACTGCAGTTGGGTTCTTGCCAACCGCTATGTCATGGAAATAGAAGTGAAGCTTTGTCACCTTTTCCTTTTCGTGGCTCAGGTTTTTGAACCACTCTTCCACAGCTTGAGGTCCTTCATCAATGCCCCGAACCAGCGGCAGCGTGGCTATGACCATTGAGCAAAAGAGCACTAGAATCATAGCTAGCTTCCCCATCTCTCTGTCTCTCTCTCTCTCTCTCTGTCTCTCTCTCTCTCTGTATTTGTGACAATAAGGGTCGTGTAGAGACTTGTATATATAGTTGGGCTAGCCAAATAAAAAAATGGCTAGAAATGCTTCGTTAGGTGGGTGCATCAGTTGACAAACTAGCACGTTGCGGGTAGATCACAGAATTGACCCTCAAGAAGAGGAAAGAAAAGGAGACATATTTCAGCTCCAATGGCGGATCACCCTTCAAAATAACAATAACTAAAGCATAACTACTGGCCAAGTGGTTGAAGTTATTCTCCTCCGAGCAATTGACATTCATCTTCAAACATAAGCCATTCATTCAATGCTCCTTTCCCACCCCGTTTCCTTCTGAAACAAGTAATTTAAAAAGAAGAGAATGCCATATAAATATTTCCCACCTTCTAAGTACTTCGTATAAACAAATTTAGCTTCACATTCTGTAATTAATTCTCTCTCTCTCTCTCTCTCTCTCTCTCTCTCTTCCTCTCTATATATATATATATATATATATATGTATATATATGAATTTTTGTTAATTATTTGACAGTTAACAAACTTTTGCTGGTTTTGCCTAAATTATTGAACAACTGGATGGGGCAAGAAGAAAGTCAGAAGGCATCAGCTAGCAGCGTGCCATAAGGCCATTCATAAGTGCCACATGTCTTCATTGCCTCCCTTTATTTCTTCTCCTTTGTTTTATTTTTTCTATTTTTTTTTTTTTTGTCTGAGGAAAACTTCATAGCGCGAGAAGCATACCAGGAACCAAGAGCATGCATATATATATGCACCAAAGTGAAATGGGAGGACTTATAACAAAATAAGTACAAGCATACCTTACATATAATGCTATGAAATTAGCAGTTCAACAAAAAATCATCTTACATGACTGTTGTATTCATGTGACTTCAACTATGATTTGAGTATTTGCATATTTAGATGGGTCCTACCATGCATGCTAAAATCATGGAGGAAGTTATACCATATGATAATCATCTAGAAATGATTTCTTCCGAGGAGGCATCACCCAAATTGAGGGCCTATAATATTTTGTGCTAGATTTCTAGACGTGGGGTTAAATCCTGTTATGTCATATTAAAGGAAATTTGGAGAATAAGATTTGGCTGGGCCATGGATCAATTTCATCTAGAACGTATTTTGTGCTGACATTACAATTTGGCTTAAGTCCAAATGTATGAAGTGTTTACACATAGACCTCAATTCACAATATTGAAGAAAATACAGCAAAAGACAGGAGAAGATAAAAATAAGGGAAATATTGTTATATGAAATTGGATTCGTGACCTCCGAATGCCATAAAAAGGGAGTGGGCTGAGTGGGGAATATACGAATTATATATAGCATATTAGCAATGTAGCAACGCTTTTCGAACCCAATAAATATAAAGAAGATACCTACGCGCTTTATGCAATAAAAAATAATTGGGTATAACTAATGTTATTTTAAAAATATTTTTCTTGATAAATTGAAGGTCGAAATATAATGTAAGGGAATTATAGCTAGGTTGAGAAATTAAACTTACCCATTATTCTCCGATGACATTAGTGACAAATCTAATGAAAATGGCAGTAACGAAAAGAACTGTAACTGGGTGGTCAGCATAGATGCACCTGGATCTTTGAAGACATTTTTATAGAAAATGTTATGCATAAATTAATCACTAACTTACTTTCTTATCTACAAGATACAAAGTGAATGAGCCTCACTTGCATTAGTTAGTGTGAGTCCCACTGACCGCAATTGGATGAGACCACATGGCACCAGCTTTTTTTTTTTTTTTTTTTTTTTAAAAAAAAATCAATTACTTAACAACTTCTTAAAAAGGGAAGTCAAATATAGGTATTTAAACACATGCAAAGACTTGTCCCGATGTGAGACGAGGAGGGGCATAAACTATAGTTTCATGCCTTTTGCTGGTTTCGACCAAGCTTTTTGGAATATAGAATGTCATTATTCCAAATGTCTACAATGCCAATGCGTGCCCAAAAAGACTAATGTCATGATTCATTCAACTTTGTGTCATATTTTCCATACAAATTGGTGTAGATCGATGGTTCCTCATGCTCTGATCAGTGGGACATATCAGTCATTTGCCTTGCACTTAGGTTGCACTCGAGCAATCCTGCCTTCTCCTCTTCAATAAAACAGATGGGAGCACGTAGACCCTCTTAAAGGAATACAGCACTCAAATTTATCAAATTTCTAAAAAAGATATTTATTACTAGGCCTTTACTTTTAGAGTTCAATTTTGATGCATTGACAATATAGAAATTTTTTTTTTTTATTACAACACTAAAATGCAACATGTATCCATGAGTGTTGCTTCTTTATGTTGTACTTCAATTTTAAAAGACACGTGTCACACTATAGTGCTTTACTTGTATAAAAATATTCTACGCTATCAGTGCATCAAAATTAAACTCTTACTTTTAAATAAATCCCGTTTAGAGGTCAGGTCGAGAATGATTGATTTTTTCTTTTATAAGAAAATGTAAAATCTTTTCAACCTTGGTGTAGTCGGAAAAACAAACTATAATGAGAAATATAATTTCTGTCTAATTTGTTAAAGAAAATTGAGTGCTTTATTCGTTTAAGAGTAGTAGAATAATGAAATTTCATGGCATGCACTGATTTGTTAATAGTTCAATGAAATAAATGAAGCACCAGAGATGGGTTCTGTTGTGTCTTGGAATTCCTTCCCGTACTAAGGCAGGAACCAGTCCACAAACATGACTAAAGATGAAACTTTTTAAATCATCAACCATGTATGGAAAAACTGACAGTTATGTCGTCGAGGCATTAATTTGCAGTATTAAGGTTATACGTTGCTAGCTAGCATGTGGAGTACTAAATAAAAGACGAGAATTAGGGCAGTCCTTTAGCTGTAGCATTCCTGTTTGGCAGTCGGGAAAACAGTCAAGACAATAGACATAGACGGACTTCCCAAGAAACAAGAACCACTGGAAAATAAAAATAAAAATGACTGTCCTCATGGCTGGTTAATTATTTGTGTTTTGGACCAATCATGAATCAATAGTGAAGGACAATGACATGGTACTCAACGATAGCATCGCCCGTGGTGGCATTGAAAGCATGCGTCTTTACCGTACGGATTCCTCGTGCTAGTCGAAAAACACGGGAGCCACCCACGATGGGCATTTCCCGGTACAGATGGAATGCTCGGTTCCGGCCGAGAAGGCTAACGGTGCTACCATTGTGCTTCCCACTTGTGAAGACGAAGTTCAGGGTCATCAGCAGACCCAACTCCTCCAATCCAGCCGAACCGTAAATCCCTTGGGCTCGATCCACTATCGTGGAGTTGGGTTCAGGACCTCCAGTCAATGGGTCACCCATCATGTTAATTAGCCCGAACAAGGTGGGCGATTTGGAAGTGATGTTGGCCTGGGCCACCTGCACAGCGGTTTGGTTCTTACCACTCACGGTGTCATGGAAGTAGAAGTGCAGCTTTGTTACCTTTTCCTTTTTGTCGCTGAGCTTTTGGAACCACTCTTCACAGCTTTTGGCCCTTGAGCAATGCCGTGAACCACCGGCATGGCTATGGTCATTATGCCGAATAGAACTAGAATTATGGCTATCCTGCCCATCTCTCTCTCTCTCTCTCTCTCTCTCTCTGTGATAATAAGTCCAGGGTTGACAAGATCGAGAGGCAAATATATATAGATCGACTACCCGAGAAAGAGGATCTCCAAGAATTTTTTTTTGTTTTGATATTTCAAATGAATAAATAGATAAACTACTCTACACATTAGTTAGTGAGCATTGATCTCATAAGCACCACGCAGCCATTTGTAAAAGATTTCACTGCACTTATATGAGATAATTTTACTTATTTGTACAAACCGACCTAATATTGTATGATTTTTTAAAACCTAAGTGAGGTCATCTTTAAAAACGAAAGAGAGATGATTTTCTTGTGCTCTTATAGTATTGTGTCATTATTGCTCCTACTAGTGATATACTTACTCAATTTTAAACTTCAATTTTATTTTTAGTCTTGTATTTATGGATATGCACTACATGAACAGAAGGATAATTAAATTGCACATTATGAGCAGCTGCGTGCAGGTGTGGGATCGCTATGGTTCGAGTCGTTTGACCATTTTAAAATTTATTTCCACATTGTGTACAGCTTAATGATTTTTAATTTAAGTCTCACCTTCTCAAATCTTTATTTTTATTTTTTGGATTTCGATTTCATGGACAAGCTGTCGATCCTGAGTTCTTTCTATCTTAAAAAAAAAAAAAAAAAAAAAAAAAAAAAGGAAAAAATAAGTCCTAATTGGCAGGACTGGAATTTAAAAAAATTGAAATCACAGCAATTAATGCCGTAAAGACTGGAATTAAACAAATTTCAGAAACTTTAAGAGTTTGGGCCACATTGATCACAATTCAGTATATTTCATTTACTATAGAACTTCCCGCTAATAGTATAGATGAATCCCTTGCTTCATCCAAATGTGTAAAAGACTCTATCCACAAATTCTGAAAAAAATGCATTTTTTAAAATTAAAGGGCACCTTAATGGTTTTTATTTTTATTTTTTATATTTTAAAGTTATAAATCCACAACTTCAGATAATCCTCTGGAGTATAGGCTTATAAAATGGTGGATTATATATGAAAGCTAGGTTAATATTGAATTGTTATATACTATTGCCCTAGACTTGCTGCTTCAATTCTTCTTGGAGTTCATATTTCCGTCAGGCCAGGAACAATAAGGTGACTTCAGACAGATTCTCCAGGGAGATTGAGGACAAACTAGGCACTTCCTTATCATCAAAACAATGTAGATGAATGAGAGTTTTTCATTTTAAAACAAAACGAACATAATAATAGATATTTATTATAAAAATGGCACTATCATGTCATTGGGGTAGAACATTCTGTATAATTTTTTTTTTATAAAAAAAATTAGCATTTTCCTTGAGAAAACATTGTCCATAGAAATGAAAGAATAAAACAGCTTTATTGGTGTATAGAAAATAGCAAATTTGAATTATTGCTTGATGATGAAAAGGGCAAAGAAGCCATTAATAATGCTCTTGGAAGGGCTAATTCTGCACAAAAATCTGTGTGAGAAAGACTATGGGCATTAAAATTGTTTATATCAAGGCACTTCACGATAAAGATGAAACAATGTGTACAGTCCAGACAACAGAGAGTTTCCAGGGAACAAGAAGTGCAAGGAAAAGAATAAAAGCACAATTAGACAGCAGTAATTATTTTGTGTTTGAGCCCCGTTATGAAGAACAACGAGATTGTACTCGACAACAGCATCACCCGAGATAACATTGAACGTATACGACTTTGCTGTAGCGATTCCTCGTGCTAGTCGAAAAACACCGGATCCACCAACAATGGGCATTTCCCGATACTTGTCAAGTATTGGGTTTCGACCAAGAACGCTGAGAGTGCTACCATTGTACTCGCCACTTGTGAAGACGAAGTTAAAGTTCATTAGAAGACCCGCTTCTTCCAATCCAGCGAAAGCATAAATACCCTGGGCTCGACCCACTGCCGTCGAGTTGGGTTCGTGCCCGACCGTCAATGGGTCATCCATCATGGCAGTTGCCCCGAAGGAGGTAAGTGAGTTCGAAGTAATGTTGGCTTGGGCTACCCGCACTGCAGTCGGGTTCTGGCCACTCACTATGTCATGTAAATAAAAGTGAAGCTTTGATACCTTTTCCTTTTTGTGGCTGAGATTCTGGAACCACTCTTCCACGGCATGAGGCCCTTCATCAACGCCGTTAACCACCGGCGGCGTGGCTATGACCATTGAGCAAAAGAGCATTAGAATTATAGCTAGCTTTCCCATATCTCTCTCTCTTTCTCTCTATTTGCGAGAATAAGAGTCGTGTAGGGACGCTTGCAAATATAGTTGGGCTAAATAAAGAAGGAAAAAAAAAAAAAAGAAGGGCTGGAAATGCTTCGTTAGGTGGGTGCATCAGTTGAACAAGCAGCCTATATTGTTGGTGCGTCACAGCTTGACGCTTAAGAAGAGGAAGGAATAGAGATATTAATTAACAAAGATTAATATATAAAACTTTCAATCATTGCTTGATAAAAGGCAAAAAAATTTATAGAAAACTTCACCAGAATAATGTGACAGTGTCATTAATGTAATTTAGAGTCATTATGATGAGTATTTTGTTAAAAAAATGAATGACTCTTATCCAATCACATTATTCTGATAATAAATTCTATAAAATTTTTTTTATTTATATAGCAAACAAAAGTTGCATGTTCTTTAGTAATATATTATTATATTACTAAATAACATAAAATGCATAGCATATTCCTATCTCAATTTCTCAAATCTTTTATATATTACTAGTGTTGGTGCATTTGCATGGTATTTTTTTTTATTTTATATATTACTAGTGTTGGTGCATGTGCATGTTATTTTTTTGGTGGACATTTTATGAAAAATTAAGGGTGAACAAGTATGTTATGTGTTATACGAGAGGAGATCGTGTCCGTTCTTTTAATTTTAATTCTTATTACTGTATATAATGTACGGCATCAAAAAGTTTGTGTCACCTCTCACTTTTAGAGTTGCGGTGGATTTTTCTTGTACCATTGTTGAGTGACTCTCAAGGCTCATGAATCATCATGAGTACTTTTCTTTGGCTTTGTTGCTTGAGAAATAGGCGTGGTTAGGGCATCATTATCATCGATTATAGTTGCTTTGAAACCCTACACATGCACGCAACTTGAATGTTTGGTCAAATAAGTGGATTACCTTTTTAGACGTTTCTTCTCTCTATTATATATATTTTCTTCTTTTCATAAGAAATAATAATAGCTAGGGTTACTCTTCAAACTTTTACTCAAATTCCATCCACATTTCCGCCTAATTACAACTGTTCATACGAAAAAGAAATATACAATATTTGGTATCCTCTTTTAATAATTTCAACGCACAAGAGCTTCAAGAATAAAATAACATATTGCCTGCAATCCCTTTATGTTAGAGATCACTAAACAATATAATAAATAAACAATCATGTTGCATGCCAAATATGTTAGATACGCAACCATGATCAAAGGTCTTGCGTACTTTTTTTTAAAAAATAAGTAATGATATTTCACAATACTAATAATAATAAAATAAAAAATGATAGACAAATGAAAAGTGCTTTGGAGTTGTCTTCCAAATTGTTGAACCACCTGCTTGAGTAAGGCAATAGTATTCATAAGCACTACGTAAATTTAATACAAAATCGTGTAATTTATCATTAAGTATATGAACTTATACCTTAACCTTTTTGTCTTCCAAATTGTTGAACCACCTGCATGAGTAAGGCAATAGTATCCATAAGCACTATGTAAATTTAATACAAAATCGTGTAATTTATCATTAAGTATATGAACTTATACCTCAACCTTTTGGTCCATATAGAAACTCTATAAGTATTCTCATAGCAGTTACCAATTCATGCATCTAGTCAGCTTTGGCATGTCCTTCATATGACTGTTAGTTAAGAGTATTAATTTTATTAACCTCAAAATGGTGTATTGAAAACTTAAAAATAATTTATGTAAGAGGATTGCACTTACCTTTGGTAGTGCCAAGTTCTTTTGACAATCTTTACCTATCACTTGATTGATTGGTGGGCTAATTAAAATGTGTGCATGAGGCAAGTTGTTCCTATTGAATTTAACCACATAAACTTGTATACCCTTTTTGGTCGATAATTCTTGTTTTAGATCGTCTAATTTTGCCACAAATTTTTTCCAACACATCTTCTAATAATTCACCTTCTTTGAATTCCACTTTAATTTCGTCATACTCTACATCACAACTCGCTGTTACAAAAGAATTTTCTTGAGCTATACTTTGAACTGATAACATATTGTGGGGGAATATTCCACGGCCCAACCCAATAGGTGAGGCCCAGTCTACACAAATTCAGATTAGAATAAGAGGGCGGGCCGGCCTCGACCGCCAACCTTCTCCCCGCCATGGCCCAAACCGCGGAAGGCGAGCTCAAATAGCTAGCGGTCTTTGAGCATTAAATGCAGGAGCGGCTGCCCACGCGACGTCGACATACACATCCGGTCAGCCGGAATTCCTCGCGATGATGCACTAAACCCTGTAAATGGTCAGGCGACGTCAATGATGATGCCTACCCAGCAAGCCATGAGAGCCTGCTGATAGGCCAAGGCCAAACACACTCCATCGATCATGCTATAAATACTCAAGACATCGAGAGCCAGGTATGGACAATTAACTCCAAGCATAGACGACCTTCATTCCTTTCACCTCGATTAAGATTGCTAACTTAATCTTTGGAATGTGATCGGCCCACCAATGGTGGACCCATTCTAACCTTTTCCTCTTGCAGGAAGTTTGGACTCATCCACTTCGGCTTGAGAGTTCGGCCCAGCCTTGCCGAAAAATCTCACCTATACATATCATTAAAGTGTATGATGAATTCATTTTCTGTAAACAAAAAAAATTTAAAAAGTAGGGCCACTTTGCAATGTGTATGTATTTTATTCTCTTAAGCTTTTATTGAACATGTGATCTACCAGAAAAACAACCAGAAAGGCAAGTGAAAAATAGAATATTCACACATGCATATATGGAGAGATTAAAAACTTCACTATAATGGGAGAGAATAGTAAAAAATATTAGTTTACAATCTGATTAATGACTCATTTCCTCAAACACTTTATGCACAACCCTTAAATTAGGAACAAAAGGTTAAGGACCAGAACAAAAAATCACAATGACCAAATAGAAGCATACGTTTGATAAAACATGAAATGAAAAGGCAAACAAAAAGATGAGAACTCTATTCAAAGTGAGGGAGAAAAAGAGAGAGACCTGCAAATGGTGTTCGATCCATTATGGAGATAGGCATGCACCATATAATGGAAATCATTCATTTACGAAAAAACAGGTACCAGGAAAAAAAAAAAAAAAAAAGGCAATGAGGTTGGGCTTGATATTCTATTAATCCATGGCTCAATTTCTAACTTCGGTGAATGCTTAGAAATGATAAAAAACTTTTGTGGGATCGATTGATATTTTTTTGATTTGTTTATATTTTTTCAAGTACCCATGCCCATATTTCTCAAGAAGGAAAAGCTATTGTATTGGTAACTACCAATACAACAATTTATTTGATTTGGCCCCCTTTTTTTTTTCTTTTGAGTTGTTTATTTGCGAAATGTTCTTCCAAAATGGCTTTCACTACTTTTCATAAAAATTATCCTAAATACAGTGCCTATACTAAGAGAAACTCATACAAATTTAATGCAGCAGAAAAGAATCACAAACAAAGAAGCCAATCACATGGCTTTCAAGTGAGGCCTGAATGGGCATGCCAACCAAAATGTGCACATCCTCTCTGATGGTAAAAGACTAAAAGTATACTATTTGGTAACAATGAACCAATCAATCATTGCACTAAGTTGGTTAGTGAACACGGTAATACCTTTCAATGTTTATTTGATGTGCAATGAATATTCAAGTAGTAACAAAGTAATACACTTGACTGTTTAATTTGAATAATTTGAATGTGCAATGAATATTCAATCAGTAACAAGGCAATACCTTTCAATGTTTAATTTTGGTTTTGATCAAATCTAACCTTGGTAGTGCAAGATTAGAACACTGCTATCTGGTGTTCTTGTTTTTGGTAGAACTGGCTTGTGGAAGAAAGTTCTGTAAGATCAGTCCAAATGTATCAAAAATATGTTGTTTCAATAATGCGTAACTTTTCATTCTCCATTGATTCAAATACCAATGGACCTGAAAAATACTAAACAACGTGCTATATGTGTAGGTTTGTATATATTTCCAATGCTAATTCTATCGCTATTGATGTGGCGTGTTAATGTTCACAAATAAATGGATAAATCTTTAGAGATGCATAAAATTATCTGCTCCTAAAATTATCTACTTTGTCTATGAGGAAACAGACCCAGAGGAGTCCCTAAAAGTAATTGTTTTTTTCTTTAAATTTACATCATTGCAGATATGCAAATTTCTGAAGGCATCATAATAGTAAAGTTTGAGAGTTTCTGTAATAACTAAAAGACTCAGAGAGAAGTTCACGTGTGCCGGAAGAGTACAAGTAATTGAATCAATTCTATTCAGTATTCAAAGCTGTTGGGGTTCTACTATCATCTTATTCAAAAGGATTCTAAAATGAAAAAGCAAATCATTTTTATATACATGGGCAGAAATGAAAAATACTGGTTCAATTAAAAAGTAAAACTAAGAAATCAAGAATAGCATCAAATGAAAATGCTAAGGAAATGAAACTCACAGCCACAAAATGAAGAGGTTATGTATCTACAGTATTGTATGGAGTTGAGCAGAAATATTTATATGCTATTCATGTTTATGCATTTGTTGTATTTCATACTTAAAATTCTTAACATTACTAAATAATACATGAATAAAAAATTTCTGTTGCGGTCAAGGGTGACTTCATAAAGGTGCCTTTGGAATAGAAAATGACGACAATATATTTTTAAAAAAATGAGAAAAAGCATTACTCATTGTAAACAAAGCAGACCAACCACAAGAAGAAAGAATTTAGAGATCTCGTATGATGCTGTAACATCCATATTTCTATTAATTGTCCCAATCAACAATTGAATAAACTTTAAAGGAACAATAAAATAAAATAAAAAATTAGTTGACAATTTCATGGATGACCCCTTTCATCAAAGTACAACAATCACAATGATTGAATATAGGTATACATTTGATGAAACATAAAATGAAAAGGCAAACAAAAAGAACGGAGAAGATCAAGTCCAAGGGCAGACCCAGAAATTTTCTTGAGGAATGCCAAGGTAAAAGTTTTAAAACTTCGAGGATTGAAGGAATTTTTTTTTAAATTTTAGAGAACTAATACTCAAATTCTTATTCTAAAAATTAAAAAAATTGTGGAATATAAATAGAAATTTCAAAAATTAAGGAGAGCCAAAGTACTAATCTTTATCATAAGTAAACAAAAATTATGAGGCCTAAGTACATTTTTAAAAATCTAGGGGAAGCTGCATCCCCCTTGGTCTCCACGTAGGTCCGCCTTCCTGTCTAACCTTGGTAGTGCGAGATTGGAGCACTGCTAACTAGTGGTCTTGTTTTTTTAATATCAGGACAATCGCAATATCAATCTAGTAATAAAGGTTGAGGGGCGTGCTGATCAAATCAAGACAATCGCAATCCCATTCTGCTTCTAGATATTGATGGATCATGGATGCATGATAAACACAGTTTCCGGACAAAACGGTTAATTGGGGAGTGGTCTCTTTTGGTAACGGGCGTGGTAATTATATAATAGGAGATTTGACAGTTGGCATTGCGGTTGTGAAGGTAACTGAAACGGCAGGTATGAAATTTTCGTGGCCGTTGGCATTGTGGTTGAAGAAGGTGGCCGAAGCAACAAGTTTGTTTTTTGAACCGGTGGTATGAAGTTTTAGGTTTTAGAGAGGGCATTTTGGGAAAGAAAGTATAGAAACACTTTGATGCTTCACTCTTTTAAAATAATAGAGATTATTATTATTATTATTATTTGGATTTAGATTTGATGCCGTTAGTATCACTGTCAAACAAAAATTCAGGAATGATTAGAGTTTGGGCCACCTTCCATGGTCTACACAAAGAAGCTACAAAGGTTAAGCCCAGCTCATATCATACTTCCTTTTTCTAATGCTATGAAATTCGCTATTTCTTGGACTTTGTTGAAGTTAAGGTTTGGGCTGCATATGAAATTCAATGGGTAGAAAAACTTCATATAAGCCACTGATTGCATGTTGGGAATTTTTGGTCCTCCCAAACACACTCATTTTAGAAATAGGAAAGATAGGAATATTAAAATAAATAAAGAAAAACATAAAACAAGAATTTACATAAAAAATTCCGAAAACAGAAAAAAAATCATCAAACCTAGAGAAAAATACACTATGTGAAAAATTATTACAATCACAAAATTTTTCCTCTTCACCCCAAAGACACACCCACTAAGCTTCCCCACTAGCTACACTTTAACTTTCACCTTTTCAAGAGAAATTTTACTAAATTTAAAAGTTACTAGTTAAGCTATTGACTAATGCACTTAACCAAGGAGCCATACCCCTCCTTAAATAGCATGCCCCTTGGCTCCCTTCCCACTCCCAACTGATGTGGGATTGGGCAAGTGCTTGAACGCTACCGAGTTAAATGGTGCTCCACCGCAAGTGCACGGGTCACGAAGCAATATAGAATCTCGAAAGTACGAGTATCGTCCCTCAGGGAGCAATGCCAGGGTATTCACAAGAAAACTCTCACACTAACCCAATCCTAACTTTTCTCAACTGATGCTTCTAAAAAGAGAACAAGAAAATCTTGTGTTTGGTTTTTTCGAATGAACTAGATTATATGTAACTAATAAGAGCAGATGAAATTAAGTAAAACTCTATAAAGGAAAAAAAACCTCAGGATCAATTGATCTGATTAATCAAGTTTCTCAGAATCCCAGTAAAGGTTTTATATATAACTCAAATCCTTCGACTGCGTCGTAAATCTCGGATTCGGAAGATTTAGATTTGTAACCAATACTTCCCTTAATCTTCGACTTCTAGAATAATTCAAATGGTTATAATCAAGGACGGGCATCATCGATTCATGCAACACTTATACGGAATCCGACTCACGCATAAACGTTACAAGACAGCGTATATATTGAGTGCGGTATGTAAGGGTTACCAAACATAATAGGACGTTCAGGTTTTCGAAAGCATCTAGAATGAAAAAGACGAAGGAGAAGAATAAAAATTAGGAAGATGTAGCAATGAATTCAACCTTACCTCTATTGATCATCCTTGATCCCCGATTAATCTTCACAATCGATCCCGAGTTGAGATATTTAGCCGCTCATGACCATGGATAAACAAAACATTGTATTGAAAACGTTGTAGAATGTAAAAGCTATAAACGAACTACGAATCTTGAAGTAAGTGCAGTAAATAAGGATTCTTGATCACAATCTTGAATTAAAATCAACAAAATTGGAATCTGTGAGTTTTAATTACAAGAATAATGATAAACTGAATTACTCCTATGAAACTAGACCAAAAAGTGATGAAAAACCCTAGAAAAAAATGTCCTCTTCCTTCAGAAAATCAAAGAGGTATATATATACATCGCAGTAGAGTCCTAGCAGGAATAGGAGATCCTAGCTAAAAATCCTTCTTAGCATTCGAACCCTCTTCAGGGCGTTCGAACGCTCAGTAGCATAAAAAATTTTTTTTCCTTCCTATGGTTCGAACGCCCAACTCCCTTATAACTAGGGTTCGAACCCTAAGACCTGAACATGCTCATTTATTCAACCAACTTTTGATGGTTCGAACTCCTATATGGACCATTCGAACCCTAAGGCAAAAAAAACATTTCCTTCAACTTTTGCTAGCCATGGTTCAAACTCTCTGTTTCTTTCTATAATTAGGGTTCGAACCCTTAGTTCATTTTTCCTCAATTCTCAGCTATCTTTCCCTTTATTCCTTTGTAGCTTCGTTTAAGGCTCGTGGCGTCCATTTCTCGAAATGCTCGTTAGACATGAACTTTCATAACTTTGCGAGATCTTTCCAATGATGCATCCTTCACTCCATTTCGAGCTATAGAGCAAAACTTGCACGTCTCCCAAGATAAATTCCAGCAACTGTCCTCGATATGCGTGGCTGTACTCCGGATCACTTTTATGACTCCAAATCCTCTTTATTATCAACATTTACCTGCAATAAACTCAAAACACGATTATTAGTATAATATACCCTAAAGAAAGCATAATTAACCTCATCTACCGCTAGCTTAAGTCAGTTTAGTTGCATTGAACTGCACTTATGCAGCTCAATCACACCCCCCAACTAACCTTTTGCTAGTCCCTAGCAAAACTAAGAAAACCAAAAACATATCTCCACTTTCGTGGGAGTCACGAGTACATTTAGCATATGCACCAAGCCTTTAAACCCCTAGGTTAGCTCTAGTGGACGAGTGGTGTCTTGTGAAGGCTTCCAGTGATGATACCCACAAACATCCACATTATGTAATGTATCCAAAAACAGTTTCACAACAACTTCTTTACACAATACAATGCAAGCATTTCAAATCAACCCATTCATGTCATGCTAACCACCAAACTGTCACATGTAATACAAAGGAGAGGTTCAAGTGTAAATAAGACGTCATATTCTCAAAGATTACCCATCATACCTCCCATAACAACAACCGACAGCTTTGATTCAAAAACTCACAAGGCATACACTCTCAACAATAAAACACACCGGTTTCCCTCAATGGATTACCCGTTATACGAGTAAGTGTAAGGACAATGCAAATAAAGCAATCCCATTTTAAAAAACCACCAGATTATAAAGTGTATCGACTGGGCATAGCTTCATGAAAGGAAAGCTTGCAGTTAATGTAACAGTTGTGATCTTAACATGATGACTTTTACGTGCGAGAACTCAAAGACTTATGCAATCCCCAAATACTAGAGACCATTCCAATAAAACCAAGCCACAAAAATAGAGAGAATTAAATGGTACTTGATCTCAACATGTGTACTGGCCACTACACAGGCTAAGGCAATAAATATACACTTCAAACCCCCCTTGTCTTTTTTCCTTCTTTTTTTCTTTTTTTTTTTTTTCTTTTCTTTTTTTTCTTTTTCTTTTCTACTGTTTCAATTTTCCTCTCTTCATTCTTCTTTCAAACTTCTCCTTCATGGCCTTAACCAATTTTCTTTTTTTTTTCTTTTTCATATCTTCTCAACAAAATATGCAACACGCGTTTTCTCTTTCGAAGCTAATATTTCCATATTCACACGCTCTTCACGATCACTTATATGCAACGAGTTGGCCTCTATGTACTGGAATCTGAACATGCATAAGTCAAACAGTTCAACCAAGTAAAAGGTATCAACTATTCCAACCTGTTACTATGACATGTAAACCAAATTCAATTATAATGAAGCTATTCAAACAACGAAGTTCAATAAATTTCCTTGAGTATACATAAAACCGCTCACAAACACGATTCATGGCTCTAAAGCTCACCAAGTATATATCTCCACTTATATGGAAATAGTTATGGAAAGCTATAACAGATTCACTTTGAAAATACGACTTGTGCTCAGTGTAAGTTATCCCCTCTCTCTATATAATACAGACAGCTCGGCGTTAAGTAATGCAATAATGAGTCAATACGATAATCCGCTTGAACATCATATTATGCACAGTTACTAGTTGATTCAACAATCTTCGAAAACAAAGCATAATGATTTAGTCATAGTCCCAACCGCAAGAATTCTCAACACATCCACAACAAATGAAATATCAACAATATCCCCATCGAATGCAAAGAGTCCGAATGAAATTTAGTGGAACCAGAAAACATACCTGTCTTGGATGATATTCAATACAAATAAAACTCGAACTAAAACCTGTTTTAATAACTTGCAGAAGAATAATGATGCATTAAATAGCTCATAGAAATATCATCAGGTTTCATGTTCACAATTAGCCCAAAAATGCATGACCACACATCATCAATAACATTTCATTGTATCACAAAACTAACTAGATTCACATGTATCCAAGACTCCAAGGTTCTATCTATATAAACCTCCATGAATTCTAGACTGATAAGATATACAAGAAAATGACAAAATGGTCTAGACTCCGCTAACTCCCTACTCATCATCATCATCCTCGTCATCTAACTGTATCCAGAAGAGCATTCCCTTAACCTCCTGTAACAAAGTAGTATGCCGGGCCGACTGCTGCTCTAATACGGTCATCCTACCCTTGAAATCCGTCATCCGAGTCTCCAAATCGGTCCTTAGGCCTGCTATTGCCGCCTGCAACTCTTCTACCCCAGCTGCGAGTGGTGCCCCAGCTGCTAACTTCCTCTTCTTCCGCTGCCCCTCAGATCTATTCAAAGAACTCTTATCAATAGGCTTCTTCGGTTCTAACCTAATGAGGTCCACCGGAATAGAAATTCCATATTTCTTAAACAACACAGTCAGAAAACCTGTAAACGGGACAAAACCCCTAACATTTGATGAAGTATAGGCCATACATAGTGAGATATACATCATACGAGGCAAATCAATAGACTTCCCAGTACCTATGACCCACAATAATGCAGCTCTCGTAGCACTCATACCAACAGTGCACTTCAAAGGTAGCAATGAATGACATGAAAAGAGAAATAAGATGAGGTACCTATCTTTAAGACGCATCTTGTTACATTGTACCTCCCCATCCCATATGTCACCTTTTAGGAGTAATTCCCGAGAAATGGTAGCTAAGTCAGGCTGCCCCACATCCGGAAAAGCAAAGTCCGGGTTCTCCACCCTAGGGAGACCAAATATCTCAGCAAAAGTGTCGGGGGTCACTACTAACTTCGTCCCCCTCACCCAACTCACCATCTTTTCTTTTCCTTTCTCTATCACCGGTTTGTGCCTAATGTTGGACATAAACTCTTGACATAGTGTAAGAATGGACTCGGCCTTGAAATCCGTTAAACTAACCCACCCTCGATTAGTGAAGTCCCCAAAGAAACCAAAACCCAATTCCTCGAACGAGTCTATGTGAAACTCTTTCTCGATGACTGCCCCATTCTTCACCCATACCCGGTTATAAAACTTCTCTTCAATTTTACCTGTGAACTGAGTGTCATCATAACCTAGGTCAGCCGTGATCTTTTTCCCTTTATCCTTTTGGGTAGGTTGAGATTTTGATGAGGCCGGCCCTTTGGATTTCTTACCCGAGCCTCTGGGCCTATCTCCTTTGTTACCCCCTTTCTCCACTGTGCTCATTTCAAACACCCTACCAATGCAATTACACATACCATGTCACATTTTAAGGCATAAATACAATGCATGAGAATGCTGAAGTGTTGTGCCTATTTCAGTCTACATGGCCATGAAGGGCCAACTAATGCAATGGTCATCCATCCTATGTTAAGGACTTCCCCTCCTATACACCGAGACGGCTTACGCTACCAACTCAACCTCCAAAAGCCATGACTTGCCCTCTTCCAGCTAATCTTGGCCGATAGGAACTTTTAGTAAACACGTAGTGGGCACCCT